>JAVTVJ010000975.1:0-543568 GCA_034509425.1 Eopsaltria australis
AAATAAAATCCTCACTGAATTTGGTTTTATTTAAATTTTTTTTGCCATCCCTTGAGACGAACATTCCCTGGGAACTCCGGTGTTGGGATTTTTTGGCTGTTTAAGGGTGGCTTGGAGTGACACCCCGAGTCAGGTGGCTTTGCCTGGAGCCTCTTGGGTGACACAGCACTGCACGAAAATTTGCACTATTTATTTATAGGGTGTTCTTTGAGCCAGAAAGTTGTGTTTTGAAAGATGGAATTTAGTGATTTTTCTTTTTCTCTGCCTGATTTCGCAGGGGAAAGGAAAGGAAAGGGGAAAGGAAAGGAAAGGGGAAAGGAAAGGAAAGGGGAAAGGAAAGGAAAGGGGAAAGGAAAGGAAAGGAAAGGGGAAAGGAAAGGAAAGGGGAAAGGAAAGGAAAGGGGAAAGGAAAGGAAAGGGGAAAGGAAAGGAAAGGGGAAAGGGGAAAGGAAAGGGGAAAGGAAAGGGGAAAGGAAAGGAAAGGAAAGGAAAGGAAAGGAAAGGAAAGGAAAGGAAAGGAAAGGAAAGGAAAGGAAAGGAAAGGAAAGGAGCGGAGCCTTTGGGCAATTAGCTGTGATTTCCACCCTGAGTTAAGTTTATCAGATGAGAAATTCAGCAGAGTTTCAGTTTAAAAAGACTTTTGTTTCCAAAGTCAGATGAAATCAGTGGTGGTGGCACTGCCTGGCACATTTTTAAACCATCACTTCCCCCTCAGAAATTGCTGTGCAAGGAAAACAAGTTCCTGATTAACTTGCTGGATCAAATAGGTGCCCAGGTTTATTTCTGTCCTGTTTAAATCAGTTTTTCAAAGATATTTTGTCTGTCTTGAACCAAAACAATTATTTAGTGTTTCTACAAAGGGATAAGGTCTGCATCTGGAATTTGTGTTTTCCTGGCTGGGTTTATTGAAGTTTCTGGAAATCATGTGTTTACCCCAGCTGGTTTTTGGGCAGACTGGGGTACAAACCCATTTTGGATGTGCTGGTGGCAGTGCTCAGGTCTCAGTGCCCCCATCCCTCCTGGACAGGGAGATGAGCCAGGATTAACCCACTCTCATTGATCTGGGGGCTAATAATGATCAGGTGTAAAGATCTCTGTGAGTTATGAATGGAAAACACCCCCTTGGGACCTCCAGGAATATAAATGTGTGAAGTGTTGTGTCAAAGGAAGAAAAATACCCTGAAAAACGAGCTCTGGCATCAAAACAATGCAGGGAAAATGATCCAGGCCTGGCTTTCCTGGGCAGAAGTGCCCCCAGCTCTCTAAAGTACAGACTCCGTGGTCTCAGCTTTAAATTATTCCTCACTTTTCCTAAACTGAGGAATTATTCATAGCAGAACGTACATCAGAGCTATTTTTGGAATGTGCAGACTCGAGATTATTCCTTTTCTGTGTTCTTGGGGATTTAGGCTCTGTTTCATCCCGGGGAGCACGGAGTGAGCTCTGTTTAAAACACCCCGAGCTCTCAGAGGGAAGGAGGAAACCCGGGGCCTTGAGGGGTGGTTTGTGCATCGTGGAAGGGCACAGAAGCTTTGGTCTCCTTAATTAATTATTAATTTATGATTATTAATTAATTTCTGCTCGTTATAGGAAAGAGAGACTGCTTTAAATGAAACGACAGCAGCTCCACAGGAGGCACTGCCAGGGGATGTTCAAGCCAGGCACAGGCACATCCACACTGCAGAAATGAGATATTTGCAAAGAGATTTTGAGCAGAATTGGGCCTTGGATGTGTTCTTTGTGTTTTCCCTGCATTATCACACAGGATAAATGGCTTTTTGGGCTATGAGTGTCAAATTTGGGGCTGTGAGCATGAAATCATTGGGCTGTGAGCACTTCACTCAGACCTGGTGATGTTGTTTTGGAACGTGAACCCTCAGAGGGAAAATCACCTCTCAGAGGGAAAAATTACCCCTCAAAGGGAGTTTTTCTTCCCAGCAAAGAGGTTTCAGAAAAAATCACATTTTGCTGCCACAGAGCTGCTCTCCCAACCTCAAGCCCAGTTCTGTACAGGCCTTTAGATGGAGAAACCCAAGCAAAGCCTAGAAAAATATTCAGAGGGGAAGATCTGGCGGGGATAAAAACTCCCTTTAAAGGGTTTCTTTAGGCTGAAATAGCTGCAGAGGAGTCACTGGAGTGTTCCCCCTGTGCTTGGCCGTGGATATTTATCCTGGAGGAGCTGAGAAAGGGAGATGCTTTGGTCCATGGGCTGCAGGGGAGACAGGAGAGCACAGGAAGGTGCTCACTGACCCTGCACGATGCAGCTCTTGCAATAAAAGAAATCTGTTCCTATTTCTGGGGCTCCTGAGGGAAGCATTTGTGTGACTGGCTTGGCCTGGGTTAAAGCTGTGACCTGCTCAGCCCAGTGACCCTTCCCAGCCAAGCTTTGGGAGGAAGAGGCTGGGAAAGAGGAGCTGGAAGCTTCTGTCTAACCCCAAACGCAGGTCCAGAGTGGTGTCTGAGAGCCAGCCCTGCTGCAGGGTCACAGATCCAGCCCTGAGCTGGGTTTGTGGAAGAATTTGGCTCAGAGTTGGTTTCCAGACAGTTCTTCACCGGGAATTTGCAGCTGGAGCTGTTCCTTTGAAGAGCATTTGTGTGGATCCATAAAGAGCCAGCTTTCCTCCTCTGCACTGACCAGAACTGGTTCCTAAAATGGAACAGAAATTCCTCTTCCCTGGCTCCAACATCCTGAGAAAATCATCCAACAGTGCCCAGTGATGACCTTGAAATAAGGACAGTGCCCTGCTCTATGTTTTTTTTATTTAATTACTATTTCCAGTTCCTGTTTTCACAGGAATCCTGTCACAGGTCATAAATATAAAACACACCTTGCATTCACAACTGAGCTGTAACTCCTTGGTGAAGCCCAGAATACAGTGATTTATTAAAGATGCTTTGAGGAGGTGCAGCCAGAAGCAGAGTTAGGAATATCTTATTCCCTTATTTTTCCTGTTTTGCAGGGAAATATTGATGGATGGGATTTGTTGCACTAAGCTGAATATATTGATATATAAAAATCCTTGCAGTTGTGTTCCTGGAGAGCAGCTGCAAAACCACAGGCAGCAGAATACTGCTGAGGATTAAAAATCACCAGAGTGTTTTAAACTCTCCAGAGCTCACTAAAATGATTGGGGCCTCTTAATTATTTGAGTTTTCTTGCTCATTCTTTGAGTGGCTGCAGAGATTGCTGAAGTACAGATGTGTATATAAATATATATATAATTTTTTATATGTATGTATACATTTTTAGGTATATTTTAATATATTTTTATACTTTTATATTTTTTATATTTTATCTATAGTTATAATTTTGTATATATTTTCTATATATTTATATATTATATATAAATATATATAATTTATATACATATAATTTTATATGTATGTATATATATTTAGGTATTTTAATATATTTTTTTATACTTTTATATTTTAATATTTTATCTGTATTTATAGTTTTGGTATATAGTATATATATATTTATATATTAAATAAAAATATACATAATTTTTATATGTATGTCTATATTTTTATGTATATTTTTAGATCTTTTTATATTTTTATATTTTCTATATATTTATAATTTTTATAGGGATTAGATAGATTGATTGATAGATATGTTGGTGTTTGTTTGACCCTCTGTGGTAAAAATATCAAGGTTTGGATCATGGGCTGCCTGGATATGTGGAATTTGGATGTAAAACATGAATTTTATGTTGGCAAAATTCCCCTTTCCCTTGAACCATCCCATCCCATTCCTTCTCACACCCCTTCCTGTGATATCCCTGTGAGTGAGGGCAGCTCTTTTTCCCTTTTTCCCCCAAAATGGGAGCTTTTCTTTCTCCTGGTTCTCTCCTCTTCCTTCTGGAATGGCCACTCCCTCATCCCCCCCTCCTGCCCCAGCATTTCCCCGACAGTGGGAGGGGAGCATCCCTTTATTGATAAATATTTCTTGAATTTCTGATATTTATTGATATTTGTTGAATTTATTGATATATTTATTGAATTTCTGGCAGTTTCCAGGCTGGAATTCAGCAGAGCAGCTCTGGCAGTTTATATCCAGCAGAAACCTACCCTTAATTAGCATTAATAAAGTCATTTTATATTCCTATTAATCAGCCTGACAGCTTCCCCTGGAACTGGAGCTTCTGTGCCTCAGACCCCAGAGCTGGGAGCAAATTATGGGAAGGTTTAAAGTTTACCAAAAAGTGGCTTTTTTCACCTTGCTCTCACCAAACCATCAGCTCTGTGCTGGGAGTTGTCCCCGGGAAAAGCAATCCTGCTTTTCCAAGGGTGGGATTGGGATGGAGCAGAGCTCTGTGCTGCTCTTAGGATGCACAAGCAGCTGGGAGCCTGCAGGATAAAACCTGCAGGATAGAACCTGCAATTCAGGAGTTCTGTGCTTTAGGAAAAGGTTCATTCCAGCTGGATTTTCTGGAATTCACCTCTCGGTATTTGGGTTTTTCAGGGAGCTGGTCAAGTTGTGTGCACACATTTTTGCTGCCCTCGAGTGCCTGCCCTGCCTGAAGTACACCTGGATTGGTTTGGGATGGTTTAGGTACATAACTGCATTTCTCTTGGAGTGGTTTCTCCAGGTGAGGACTTGTTTGTGCAGGAATTGTTTGCTCTGGGTGGCTGAATGGCTCCAAAGTGCTCCTGTGTCTCCTGTGAGAGGTGAAGGTGAAAGCAGCTCACCTTGGAGGGGGAATTTTGAGTTTCCCCTTCACTTTGTGGGGGATTTTGGTGGTAAAAGCTTCTCAGGGATGATGGAAAGCCTGGCTGTGAACATCTTTATTGTAATTTATTTTTGCATTTTCTTTAACGAATTGGAGATGTTTTCTGTGGTGGGCTCAGTGTAAAGCCAACACCAGGATCCTGGTTTAAGCTGATTTAATTTGTGTGCGTATTTTGAACAGCAACATCGTCAACCCCAGTGCCCTGATAAAGAATTTATGACAACAGATCATGTTATTGCAGATTTACCAGGGAGCTGATTTTGTGTACACAAGGTTTGTCACTTCTGTATCGTGTTCCAACTCCAGTAACTGTGTTTAAATCCATTATTTTGGTGTCAGACATAGGAATAAAAATACAAATGTCTTTGTGTAGGTTAAAGCCCATCAGTGCTCTCTTATTCTCTGGGTCCCACCACAGACATAAATCCTGCCAGTTCCTCCATCACCCCCCAAAAACGGGCAAAAAGCTGCAAATTGTTCTCCTCCAAGTGCTCCTGGCAGCATCAGGAATAAATGTTGTTCCTGGGATAACAAACCCTGGCTTCTCCGTGCCACTTCCAGGCTTCAGATTGGCACCGAGGGCTACAGAACATCGAGTCCCCAAAACACTCCACAGCTCCCACTCCCAGCTCACCCTACCAAAATTCAAAACTCAAAATCAGTCTCCTTTTTTTACTCCACTGCTGTGCCAGAAACAACAGAGCAGGTTGGGGCTGTCAGCAGCCAAGAGGAAGGAGAGCATTTCCCTGCATTTCCCTCCCAGTTTTTTCTTGGCACATCATTTATCTTTGAACAGTTCTGCTTTGCTCTGAGTTGGCTTTTGGAGTTCAAAGAGACAACAGCTTTGGGGAGAGGGATTTTGTTGCAGCGTGTGTAAAGCAAGGGGGTGTTTGTGTAGTACTAGAGAGGCTGAATTTGTTATTTATAAATGTGTTCTAATATAGACAGACAGTGAATGTATTTATTGGAGCTTGTGTTGCTCAGACTGGTGGAATTCCTGCAATATTCCAAGTGTTGGTGCCCTCAGTGAGGTGGAAGTGCTACAAGGAGCTTTAATTCCTGCAATATTCCAAGTATTGGTGCCCTCAGTGAGGTGGAAGTGCTACAAGCAGCTTTAATTCCTGCAATATTCCAAGTATTGCTGCCCTCAGTGAGGTGGAAGTGCTACAAGCAGCTTTAATTAATTTTTTGGTGGAACTAATATGGTCAGAGATGCTGGGAGCATCATCAGCTTTGTCAGAAGCTGCTTTAACTGGTCCCTCCTGAGCCCACCAGGTCCCCAAATGCTGCTGTGGGTGCTTGTGCGTGGAGAGATGGAGAAATCCCACATTTTTGTCAGGAAAATCCCAAACCAACAGCTTCACCTGTGCTGCTTTTGTCACTCCTGGAGCAGCAGCAGTTTCAGGGTGCAGAGGGAAGGGCCATGAACAAGAGGGGTTACTCCAGGAACCACACCCAGAATTTTCCTTCTGCTTTTCTCTTGCTCCATCTCCAGAGTGATTTTATAGAGGGCAAAATTTCATCCCTGATTTTTTTTTTTTAATGTTGCATTGCAAAGGCAGCACTGGGGAAGCACCAGGTTCCTGTGGTGAAAGGTGTGAGTTGTTCTTATCTTCCTGAAATGAATAAATGTGAGGTTTTCCTTCATCCAGGAAATCCAGGGCTTTGTAGTTTATTAATATATTATTAACATTTAGGAATGTTGCTCATAAATTCCAAAATGCTCAGTTCTGGATTGATACATGGCTTTGCATTCACGTCTGAAGCAAAAATGACATCTGAAATTCAAATCTTTATTACAGCGTCCTTCGTTCTGTGCTAAGGTTTTCATTTGGGTTCTGGGATCCATTTCTGAAATGTTTGTGCCTTTAGAAATTCAGGGAGAAAATCCTCGTGTGTGAGTCCCACGTCAGCAGCAATTTGGGCACTTTTGTCAAGGATAAAACCCCCCTGATTAATGATTTTTAAGCATTGCATGTTATGTGCTCAGTAAACTCTGCAACTGCAGAGGTGAAGGCACTCACAATTACAGTGAGAGGAGGAAAATGCCCTTTGAGCTACAATTTTGCTTAAAATGTTTGAAGAATTAGGAAAGCAGAGTTGATGTTCTTAAGGCTGCAATCCCCTGAATTTAAAAACAGAGTGAAGTTTCTGCTCCTTGCAGTGTGTCCCACACTTCCCCCACACTCATTCTGTTCACACTATTAAGATTTAATTTGGAGGGTTTTTTTCCTTTTTAAAGATGCTAATTTTGCATGAACAGAAGAAAAAAAAAAAATCATTCCAGCTGATTAAATTAAAATGCATGGTTGTGATTTCATCCTCACTCCGAGCTGGGGGTGAAGTTCTGGGGAGTGTGGCTGAGGACAGGGATGGGAGCGAGCTGTGCCCCTGGGAGGGAATCTCTGATAAAATATTAGAAGGTGAAATGGGTTCTGAGTGCATTAATGCAGCATTCCTGGGATTGGCCACGAGCTGGGATCTTGGGGAGCTGACCAGAATCATCTCTATCCTCCTCATCCTCCTCCATCCTTATCCTCATCTTCCCCATCCTCCTCCATCCTCCTCCATCCTCCTCCATCCTCCTCCATCCTCCTCCATCCTCCTCCATCACCACCAAACACAAGGAGCTTCATTAACCCCCAAACTCCACCTCCTCCTCAAGGTTTTCACCTCCTCAGCAGAGCCCAAGAACTCAGAATTGAGCAGTTATTTGGTTTGAGCATGAATTTTCCCATTTTTTTGCAGCCTGCTCATTAAATTTTAACTCCTGCAGTCTTTTCCAAGAGGGCTTGGAGCAGGATTTTCCCTGTGCTGGGTAAATCACCCCTCTCTGGAGGTGCTGGGGCTGTGGGGTGTTGAAGGGTGATGTTGCACAGGTCCTAAAGCTGGCAAACACCATCCTATTTATTGAATTAACCTCTGAACTTGCTTGAGAACAGCTCAAAACACCCGACACAGAGCAGACAGCTTTTTTTTGTTGTTGTTTTATAGCCACAGTTTGGGTACAATTTACTTCATTTGTCATCTTCTGTAATTATTTTTCCTAATGCTGCATCTACTGCAGGGACAATATGTGAATTTGAATAAGCTGTGACAAGCTGCTCACGAGGGGAATAACAATTTACAAGTGTGGAGGTAGCTGCTTACACTCATTCATTTATTTTTAAACAGGAGTTTCTTTATCCTCTTTATTTCCAGCCTTTATTATTAATAATGTTGTGCCTTGTCCCCAAACACTGTGGGAGTTGTGTTATTGGGAGGGCAAATTCTTTCTATTAACCTTAATTAGCTAAATTGGTGTCAAATAAGCAGGAATTGCTCACCTGAGCAGGAGAACTGAAATGAGGAACAAATTCAGGGAGCTGTAAAAGAATGGGTCCCCAGATGCTGTCAGAGCTTGTGCATGGAGAGATGGAGAAATCCCACGTTTTTGGCAGGAAAATCCCATGGTTTTGGTAGGAAAATCCCAAACCAAGAGCTTCACCCATGCTGGTTTTTTTGTCATTCCTGGAGCAGCAACAATTTCAGGGTGCAGAGGGAAGGGCCATGAACAGGAGTGGGCTGCAAGATTTCATCTTCACTCAGTGCTCAGGATGAAATTCCTGAGCTGGGAGTGTGGCTGAGGACAGGGGTGGGACAGAGCTGTGCCCCTGAGAGGGAATCTCTAATTGGACGTTTATTACCAGGAGAGCCTGGTAATAAAGAGCTTTATTGGTGGAGTCAGCACCCCTGGAAGTGTTTAAAAAAGGTGTGGATGTGGCACTTGAGGACGTGGTTTAGTGGTGACCATGGCAGTGCTGAGTTGGACTCGATGGCCTGAAAGATCTTCCCCAAATTTAAGGGTTCTGTGGTTAATTTGAGCCATCCTGGTGTGTTATTGGATCATTTCCTGCTCTTCTTCCAGCCTTTTAAACTCTGGGAGGGGTCCCACGTGCTCTGGAGTGAAGGGGGCTCCACATCTGCCTCCAGCTCCAGGGCTGGTCCTGACAGGGAGGGGAGATGGTTTGAAACTGAAACAGGAAAAGTTTGGATTAGGAACAAATCCCTGGAAGTGTCCAGGACAGGTTGGACAGGGCTTGGAGCACTCTGGGATAGGGGCAGGTGTCCCTGACCATGGCATGGGCTGGGTTTAAGGTCCCTGCACCCCACAGCACTTTGTGATTCCACAATTCTGCCACCCCTTTGTCTCCCACCAGATCTCCAGACCTGCAGCAGCTGCAGAAGCCCAAGTTTTTTGGCCAAACCCCCTGGTTTCATCCTCCTTTCCCCCCTGGTTGGGCAGCTCTGAGCCCAGCCCAGCCTCACCCCCCTGCTGTCCTTGTCCTGCTGTCCCTGAGCTGTCCCAGCCCTGCTGAGCCAGGCTGTTCTCACATCTCCTTGTGCTGGGAGCTCCTGGCAGTGCTTCCCCTGCTCTCCCAGGTATGACCTTCCCAGCTGCACCAGCTGCCTTTTCTTCTCTTGCTCATAAATCACTTCCTATTCTTCTCCCAGGGTTTTTTTCCCTCTTCCCTTTTTGCCGAGTGCAGGGCTTTATTTCCCAGCTGTCAGCACTTGTTTGAAGTGTTCCAATGTCACTGCCCCTGAAATGCTGCCAGCTGGGGACAGAACTTCCTTGTCACCTGCTGATCTCTTCCTAAAGCATCTCTCTACACAGATTTATTTAAGATCTCTCATCTCAGGTTCTTTATTTAGGAAGAACTCAACAATTCTGGTGTTCTTGTAGCCTAAAGGAGTTTTGGTTCCTGTTTGGATTTTGCAGCTCTTGTTCCTCAGGAAGGAGAGAGCAGGGTGGTGCAGTAGGATAAAAAAGCATTTATCCAGAGGGATGTTCTGTGCAGGAATCGGAGCAGATCAGAGCTGGGGAACTCTCTGTCCTCAGCTCTTCTATTTCCCCACTGAAATTCATGAAAGAATTATGTGATTTCTTCTTTTTTTCTCTATAAAGAGACTGAGCTGTGCTCCTGCCTGTGCTTTGGGCAAATCCACTTTCCTGTGTTTCTCCACATTCCCTTCCAAACCCTCGTGGCTGCACTGAAAGGAGAATAAAGGAGTTTTGTAAACACCATTCACTGAATTTGATTTTCCCTTCCATCCCTTTCATCTCATGCTGTACATTGGCCACTGGAAACCTGGAACGTGCAATGCAATTGAGGAGGAATAGAGGAAAAAAGCCCTCATTAAAACCCACAGCAAAGCTCTGCATTTTGGGATGGACTCAAATGAGCATCTTGAAGCAGGACCAAGGAGCAATCCTGAGTTTCAGCCCAGCCAGCAAAATCCTTTGGAAATGTTCTTGGACAGCCCCACAGCAGCAGTGGGGATGAAAAGCTTTAATGGTACAAATTTGCTGGTGGTTAAATACAGAATTAGGAGGGCTCTGCCTGGAAAACGAGGGGATATTTGGATTTAGTGGCAAAGGAAACAAAGCTGGGAAAAATCCCCCACGGGCTGCTCAGGGAGATGTTGGATGAGGAGGAACAGAAGTGACACTGGGGGATTTTTAACACGGAATTTGGTCACTCCAAGGGCAATCCTTGGCCACTTTTGTTTTGGGTGTAATGTCAGAGCCATGGGAGTGTGGTGGGAAGGAGCAGGACTGAGGATAATTGGTGTTAAATCAAGTTTGCCTTGAACCTGTGTGGGAAAATAAATTATTATTTATTATTATTTATTTTCATTTATTTATTTTTATCATTATTTATTAATTGTTATTATTAATTTCAACTGGTCAGATTTCCAGCTGTCAGCACATCTGGCAGATTTACATTTATTTTATGTCCAGGAGCATTTCTGGAACCAAAGTGTGGCCACAGGGCTTTCCTTGATGTTTTATCAGGTCCCATTCCTGTCTTCCCATGTCCCTTCTTCTCCCAAACCACCTGGATTTTAACAATTCTTGGTTTTTTAATCATGTGTCACTCATCCCTTCAATCTTTTACCCACATTCCTTTATTTGATGTGTTCAGGGTCTGTTTCCCCAGGTCCCAGCCCTGTCTCTGGATATTTGTGGGATGTGAAAATCGCCCCCAGGCTGGATTCTGGATCAGGAATTTCCATGCCTTGAACGTTATTCCATTTTTTATCCTGGCAGCATCCATGCAAAGCGTGTGTTCTGAACAGCAGGACACAAAAATCCCCTCTTCAAGTGCAGAATTCACAAACATCCTGTCCACTCCCAAAAATGCCTCCCAAAATACACATCAAAGAGGGACCTTGTCAGAATTCCCCCCAGAATAACCCTGCAAACAAAGCCCTGGATGGGATGTTGGAATTCCTCATACTTTGTGTCGCTTCCTTGAGAAGGGATCTGTGAGCTTCAAGGTTTGTTATCTGTTCATAAAGCATTTTCTCTCTCCGTGGTTTCGCTGCCGTGGATTTTAATTTGATTTATGAGTTATGCTTGAGGTGGGCTGGCTTTTCCTTCAGTTCTGCATCCATGAACAGGCATAATAAATTAATTAAATTATGCTGCCCATAATGATTACACCATTCCCTGGAATGGGGCACCACCAGCTCCAAGCACTTTAGTTAAAGTTTAATTTTTATTTAGAAATGATCTATAAATGATGCCCACGATTGATCGTGTTCTATACAGGAAAATGAGATTTTTTTTCCCTTTATTCACTGAGGTTTAGGAACGTGTCAGATATCCTGTTCTGCTCAAACCATTGCTCTGTAGCTTCCTTCACATTTCCTTCACTTCCATGGAATTTTTTAATCATGGCCACTCTGTTTTTCCCAGGAAACCTCTGTGCAAAGTGATTTAAATGCTTCATGTCCTTGGTTTTGCCTTTCTGTGACCTAATTGAGCTTTAATCCTGCACAGTGAGGCAAAGCAGCACCAAAACTCCAGGTTTTACCCTGCCCCATCCAATGGTGCCACCCAGCCTTCAGACAGGCCAAAATATTCTATTTTTAAACCCAAAACAATGCTTTGAAATATTTATTGCAGTCAGAAAAGGCCCTGGGATCAGCACAAAGAATATTTTATTTATGCCAGAGGTACAAAATGGAGATTTTTTTACTCAGAGATGGTGCCTTGCAGAGATTTAGGCTTGGGAATGGGAATACTTTGATTTTTTTCCTTGGCTAAAGGATTTTTTAGTTCTTTCATTGGTTTCTTGCAAAGGAAAATTTGGTGCCACAAAGCCCCCACTGGGGTGAATTATTCTGGGTACAAATGCAGATTTCAACTGGTCAGATTTCCAGCTGTCAGCACATCTGGCAGATTTATATTTATTTTATATATATTATATATATATGTGTGTATATATATGTATATATGTATGTATATATATGATATTATATATATGTATATATATAATATGTATATTATATACATTATATTATATATGATAGAATATAGAATATATTTCTATATTATATATTATGTATTATATATAATATATATTATTTTAATAAATATACCCTATATTTATAATCAACTATATTATATATAATTATATATATAATTATATATATTTAATTGAATATAAAATTATATTTATAATTTAGTACATACAAATATATATTATATATTTGTAATTAAATATACATAATATCTCTATTTAATGTATTATCTATAATATATAATTCATTACATTATACATCATACACCATTACATATTTATTCTATATTTTATAGTATATGTTTCTATATTTTATATCTATTTTTCTATATTTTTAATATATATTTTATATATTCCAGTGGTGGGAACTGGGGGACAAAACCTCTCTCGTTCCCTCTCCCAGTGCCCCACAAAGCAGGAACTTCAGGGTTTGCATCCCCTGCTTTTCCCCCTGGGATTGCTTCATGACCAGAAAATATAGGAAGATTCCAAAAAAAGTGATGGAAATATCAAGGGAAAGGAATTTTCATATTTTGTATTTTTATTACTCAAAATATTTCATGTTTTGCTTCCTTTTTTTCTGGTTACAACATTTTGGGTTTGATTAAAAACTCCAAATCTGGCATCCATTTTTTTATGCAAAACACCTTGAATTGGAAGGGTCAAACATGAAAGGTGGGATTTATCCCGAATTCCCTGGGGGATTTATCCCAAATTGCCTGCGGGGTTTATCCTGAATTCCCTGTGGGATTTATCTCCAATTCCACGGGGGATTCATCCCTAATTCCCTGTGGGATTCATCCTGATTTCCCTGTGGGGTTTATCCCCAATTCCCTGGGGGATTTATCCCCAATTCTTGGGGGATTCATCCCGAATTCCCCGTGGGATTTATCCCCAGTTCCCTGTGGGATTTATCCTCAATTCCCTGTGGGATTTATCCCAAATTCCCTGGGGGATTTATCCCCAGCTCCCTGTGGGATTTATCCCCAATTCCCTTTGGGATTTATCCCCAGTTTCCTGTGGGATTTATCCCCATTTCCCTGTGGGATTTATCCCCAATTCCCTTTGAGATTTTACCTGAATTCCCCGTGGGATTTATCCCCAATTCCCTGTGGGATTTATCCCAAATTCCCTTTGGGATTTATCCCCAATCCCCTGTGGGATTTATCCCCAATTCCCTTTGAGATTTTACCTGAATTCCCCGTGGGATTTATCCCCAATCCCCTGTGGGATTTATCCCCAATTCCCTTTGGGATTTATCCCCATTTGCCTATGGGATTCATCCCCAATTCCCTTTGAGATTTTACCTGAATTCCCTTTGGGATTTCTCCCGAATTCCCTGTGGGATTTGCAGCTCCTGGCATTTCCCAGAGGAGCACTCAGGCACAGTGCAGGGCAGTGATTTGATGAGCTGCCTTTCAGAGCTAAACCCGTGTTTGTCCTTGCAGAAGGGAACACGCTCCAGGTTATTGGGGCAGAATTTGGTAAGAGAAAAACAGATTTTTCTGGTAATCCATTTCCCTTTTAAAAACCACGACGCTAAATCACCCAGAGATGTTGTTTGAGTGGGCTCCTAGCTTGGTTTCTAAGGGAAAATCAGATTATTTCTTGGCCACCTACCTATGAAAACATGTTAACAGCTTTTTTGCTTGACCCTGTAGTTATATATTTTATTTTACATAATTCCTGTGAGCGCTGGGAAGGGCCAAAGAGAAAACCACAGGAATCAGCAGGAAAAAGCATTTTCTCTCCAGCACACCCTCCTGATGTGCATGTAAAATAGAATTTAAAGGGATTTTAAGCAGTTTTATTCCACCTCAGTCACATTCCCTAAACGTGGAGTGCTCAGAGTTTGGGTTTTAGGCATAGCTGAGCTTCACTTTTTTTATTTATTCTGTTTATTTAATATATTTAAGAACCACAGAATCATTTCAGTTGGAACAGACCTCGAAGATCATCAAGCCAAATAATATTTAGCAGATCATCAAGGCCTCAAATCTAAAAAATACATTTTAATATTCAAAATTCATTATGCAAAAATAGCACAGAGCACGAGGTTGGGCAGCAGGAAAGTTGAGGCCTTGAAGTCAAAATTTAAGTAGGATAAAATGGGATTCTGTAGGAAATTATGCCAAATAACTGGGATTGGGGGAGGAAAGGGAGTGGGAAATCTGTGCAGAGAGTTCAAGGGCAAAAGCAGAGCCATGAGAGGTAAAAATAGCGGGATAAAGATCATTCTGGTACCAAAAAAAGAGCCTGTGGCTCCTCGTGTGCATGTGAAACTCAAACAGTGACCAAAATAACCTCCATGGAAAAGAAATCCAGGATGCTGCCCCAGCAGCTCTCCAGAACATCTCTGCACGGGTGGGAAAACAGCTTTTTACCCATAAAACCCAGATAAACTCAGCTTTATTTCTCAATTCGCTGGCTGGGGTTAAATCGTTCTTTTTTCAGGTAGTTTAATCTGCAGTTCTTTAAAGATAAAATATCTCCTAATTGTATCCAATGAAAACACTCATTGCATTATTTTGTGTCGGGCTTCATTCCCCTCCCTGATTTCCACCTGATTTCCAGGCAGCAGAGTTTATTGCTAGGTTTTAGAAAACCAGATTAGAATGTTATTTAAAGTGTCAGGAAACATCAAGCCTTTTATCATGATTTCCTGCAGTCGTTGTTCTCCCAAATTTAATTTCCCACTTCACTAAAATCCTGAAAAATGAAAATACTGCAGCCACGTGTGGGGGAGAGGGAGTTCATGGGCTCCCAAACTGAGATAAGGAGGTCACAAATAGCCCTGATTCAATTCTCCTGGGCTCCTTTGCTCGTGTTTTTTATTCTGCTGGAGCCTCTTAGGTGGGAAATTAAAATGAAACGTTCCCTTCAAGCAGCATTTTTGCCTCCCAGAGCAGCACATTTGCTCCCAGATTTTCCTGCCAGGATGTTTTTGGGTTGATACAGGAGCTATCAGCAGCTCCTTAAGGTGAGGCTCACTCACGGTGTTTATTTTGCAGGGGATTTTCTCCTTCCTGGAATGGGATGGGATAAAAATAGCTGAGATTCAATCCTGAGCAAGGCAGAGTAATCTGGGTTCGAGCTGCTGAGCTGGCACCAACTCCTGGGCAGGGATGGGCTCTGGGCTTTTCCTGAGGCTGGAAAAGCCACCTGGAGCTCCCAGCTCCTCCCTGAGCCCAGCTCAGTGCTCCTGTCAGCCTCATCCTAACCCAAGAGGCTTCTCCCCAAAAACAGGGAATGTGCAGGGATTTAATTCCTGTTGGGGCACCCAGGGCCTGGGATTTGCCAGCAGAACCCTCCCAGGAGCTGCTGCTGGTGCTGGAGCAGCAGCAGGAACTTCTCAGCCATGATTTTCCTCCTCCTGGGGAAAATGGGAGTGGGTTTTTATGGAATTAGAAGCCAGTGCATGGATTTGGACACTCCAGGGATGGGCTTCGGGCTTTTCCCAGGGCTTTGCAGCTGGAAAAGCCACCTGGAGCTCCCAGCTCCTCCCTGAGCCCAGCTCAGTGCTCCTGTCAGCCTCATCCCAGCCCAAGAGGCTTCTCCCCAAAATCAGGGAATTAAGGGTTCTGTGCCAGCATTAATTCCTGTTGGGGCACCCAGGGCCTGGGATTTGCCAGCAGAACCCTCCCAGGAGCTGCTGCTGGTGCTGGAGCAGCAGCAGGAACTTCTCAGCCATGATTTTCCTCCTGGGAAAAATGGGAATGGTTTTTTATGGAACTGGGTTTGGACTCTCCAAAAGGCGCTGCTGGGTGAGGCTTTGAAGTTTGTCTGTGTTCAGTGCCTTGAGCACCTTTCCCTTCTTTTGGCCTCTCAGCAAGTCAAAAATAAGGATTTGACCTTATCCTTGAAGGTGTCTCCCAGATTCCCTTTCCTTTAAGAAGCCTCTTGGTGGTCAAAGCCTTCCCTTTTGTCCCTTTTCCTCCCTCCACACATTTCTCCCTCAGAAATGCCATTATTCGGCTGCACCAGCACGTTGCCTCCAAAATAACTTTCTCACTCTTCTACACCCCAGGTTTTTTCCCCCTCAACATTTCCTGCTGGTATTTTATTTATCTCTATTTAGATGAGTTTCTGTCACGCCCACAAGATTCCCAAATCCTGTTTTTTAACCTTTTTTTTGCTCAATGTTGGCAGCATTCCTTTGAGCCTCACGGTTCTTTCAGATGTTGTTTTCTCATCCCTGTTTGTGTCCCGCCGTCGGTCGTCAGGAAACAAACCCACATTTTTTGGGGGGGTGGGAAAGCTGTGATTCCACAATTTCCTGCCCGAAATTATTCTCTCACATTTTTTTGTCCTGATCTGTCGAGACACTTCAAGCTTTCTTTTCCATTTTTTTTCCATTTCACTTCAAGATTTTTTTTCCATTCTGCTCTTGTCCTTTGGTTCCACCACTGCTCATCCCTTTAGTGTTTAGTTTTGCTGGAAAAGCTGGGAATAAATCAGCTGGGATCAGGCAGTGCCTGCAGGGAATGGGGTTGTGGAGGTGGATTTAAAAGCAGCTGCACCTGGGGATGATGTGCTGGGAGCTTTAGACCTGGTTTAGTCAGGATCAGGTGTAGCAAACAGAGCTCAGGCAGAGATAACACCCTGGATCCATCGTTCTGAGAGTAATCCTGGAGTTCTCTGGGATAAGAGGATGAGAGCAGGGACTGGGGAGGAGATTGAGAGTGATGCTCCCACTGCTTCATCCGGGGATATCCCCAGAGCTGCCTGGCTTGGGTTGGAAAGCTCTGGAAAATCGAGCCTGGGAAGTCAGGAGCTGATTCCTGGCACTGGGACCAGCCATGATCCTTGGAGAGCTGGAGGGAAACTCTCTGGGAAATAATAGGGAAAAACTCTGGGAAATAATGTGAAAAAACTCTCTAGAAAATAATATGGAAAAAAAAAAACTCTCTAGAAAGTAATATGGGGAAAACTCTCTGGAAAATAATATGGAAAAAATCTCTGGAAAACAATATGGGAAAACTCTCTAGAAAATAATATGGAAAAACTCTTCGGGAAATAATGAAAAATCTGGTGGAGTGGGAATAGTTCTGTGGAAAAGATCCAGGTGGAATCATGAGCAGCAGGGGGAAAAATCCCCACAGAGTTCATCCGTCCTGAGGGGTGACACCAAAGGGAGGGGACAGAGCATGGCACCAAAGAGCCCAGAGACTTTGGGGAAAAATATTAATGATTTTGGGAAAAAATAAATCAATACCTGAGTGACAGCAAAATATTGATCATAAATCAATACCTGAGTGACAGCAAAATACTGATTTGCTACCAGCCCTGTTTTGCTGAGGAATGAACTTGTTCTCCCCAGCTTTCACCTCAGAGAACTGGCTCAGGGAAACCTGAGGAACTCATTCCCAGGAGGGAAGGTGTTTCAGTGGGATTTGGGAAGCAGAGGCTGGGTGTGAGCAGTTCACCCCCTGTTCCTGTGGCTCTCAGGGAAAAGGCTCTGGGATCAGGGGCTTGGGGCATCACTGCAGATCCCAGGCACTGCCAGCACATGAAAACCCACCCAGCCCCTGGGATATCTCGGCTTTCTCTCCATTCCAAATGTGTTTTCCTTCAGCAGCGTTGGCTCAGGTTTGCTTAAATTCCTGTTCAAACTCCTGGCAGTGAAAGGTTGAGTATCTTTGGGAACGTTGCCAGAACACTGAGCTGTGCTGTGTGAGCTGCCCCGCTCCACGCTCCCCATGAAAGGTGTTTGCTTTTTGTTGTCTCGAGGCTTGCCATGAAATCTGAAAACTCCAGGCTGTGTCACTTTAATATCCAAACACTCCAAGCACCACAAAAGCCTTCAAATCAAAGCTGTGCTGTTATCTCTTCAGAGCAGGAGCTGTCTCAAGGAGCTCCTGACGCGGGAGCAGAATCGCTCGCAGTCGCTGCTTTGAAGTTTTGATGGTGTGCTATCCTGGGCCTCTAATCCCTGCTGGGGCTGCTGCTAAAACTGGAGGAAATTGCAGAGTGAAGCAGTGGAGGGAAGGAAACTGCTTGAACATTGATGGAGGGGCTGGTGCTGTCCCAGTGTGGGAAGCCAGCCCTGGGCTGTCCCTTGGAGCTGCTGGAATGGCCCTGGTCGGGTGCAGAGCAGCCTGGGCGTGGATGGAGATGTAAAATCTGCTAAATGCTGGCTGTGACACATTCAGTGTCACCCGGAGTGGCTGTGCTTGAGCTCTGAGCTCTGTTTATTCCCCTCTGTAAATCAGCCTGTGCTGCAGTTCCTTTCCCCTCCCTGCTCATCCCCCTGTTCTCCATCCATTCACAGATGAAAATGGCTGGAGACCTCCTTGACCTTCTGCCTTGATAATGAGTGCAATTAACAACCCGTGTCCTAACGAGCTGGAGAAACAAAATGAATAGATACCGTCTTACTCAATTCAACTTTTTTTCCAGGAGAATTTCCTTTAAATGGTCACTTACATTCCCCTGCCATTGAATTACTGAGGCTGGAAAAGATTTCCAAGACCCTCAAGTCCAACTTGTGACCAATGCCCACCTTGTCACCAGCCCAGGGCACTGAGTGCCACCTCCAGGTGTTCTTTAAACACAGTTGGTTTCACCTTTCCTTTTCTGACTCTTCCACTTCACTCATTTTTCTCCCTTTCATGAATATTTCTGTTCTTTTCTCCTGCCTCCTTCCTCCTTGTTTTCCCATCTTTCTGAATTTGGTGTGATTTGATTCCCATCTTTTTGGAGTGATTTGGCATCTCATGAACTCGAGGGATGTGCACAAAAACTCCTCCAAACCATTCCCTGCTCCCCCACGTGCCTTTGGGCTCAACAACCAGAAATGTCCTGATCCCACAGGCAGGAGAAATCCTTTTTTTATTCTCTCGCATGTACATTTTTAGAGGGAAGAAGGAATAACATTGGTGTTTGTCTTCACTGGGGCCTGATTTATGCCTGTCCTCCTCTCCAGGGTCCAGCTCTCAGTGTTTGTGTAGTGCAATGGCTCTGGAAAATGAACAGGAACTATTTATGGATTCCAGTTGGCTGCTTTGCTGTTTAATGAACTCCCTGCCTTTGAGCCTCTGCCATTTCATTAAGTGCTTTATTTAATTACTCTCTGACATCAATTCTGTCCACTCTGGAAGGTTTGTCTTTTCTTCTGAAGGAGGTGTTTTATTTCATGGGAGTTTCTGAGTCCTTCAGCTCGGGGGAAGGAGCTGCAGGTGAATTTTGCAGGGCAGTCACCCAGTGTAGCAGGCTGGGCTGAGACCCTGATGTCACCATCCATCCTTTTGTTCCTCTGTCACTGATGTCCCAAAAATCTCTCTGATTCCTCCTGTTTTTAGGAAGAGGAGCCACAGCACCTCTCCCCTCAGAGCCTCCAAATCCTCACCTCTCTGGCCTGAGGGAAAGTTTCCTTCTCTGGAAAAAAAACCTTTTAAAAACAATTTTCCCCTTTTTGTTATTATTTTCTTAAACCATCAGATATTCTCTCAATTCTCAAATTCCAGATATGACAATCAGACAGGGTTCTCCATGAACAATTCCCTAAGAACCTCACCCCAATCAATCATTATTATCCCACTATTTATACACCCAGGGATTCCAGGAGCCTTTTTAAGCACTGAGTTGTGCCACAATCTCATGTTTCAGCTGCTTATCACCCACATGATCCCAAAAATCTCTTTTCCTGGCAGCAAGTCCAGGAGAGGACACAAAAGTTTGCTTTATTCTGGATTAGTTTTACAGAGAGTGGGAATGTGGTGCTTTCCAGCTCATGATTTGGGTCAATTCCGTGGATTTTTCAAACCCAGAGGGAGGAGAGGATCTCAGAAAAGAACCATAATTACATTGGACCTGAGTTCATTGAATCTCCAAGTTGTTCCCCAAATTTAACCTGGGCTCAATGAATTTCCAAGTTCTTTTCCAAATTTAACCTGAGCTCAGTGAATCTCCAGGTTCTTCTCCAAATTTAACCTGAGCTCAGTGAATCTCCAGGTTCTTCTCCAAATTTAACCTGAACTCACTGAATCTCCAAGTTGTTCCCCTCAGAAATCTGAATTTCTGAAGGAAAATGTCCCCTGTGGTAAATCCTTTAAAGGATTCCACCTTTTCCCTGTTAACCCTTCGTGTGCAGGGTTTGGCCCAGCTCTGGATGGATTTTCCCAGAGGAAATTCCAGCTCAAGCCTCAGTTGTGTCCCCATTCCTGGATCCCTCTGGAGGAGATGCTGGGATGAAACCCGAGGCTCCTCATCTTCTCCTTCTCACCCTGAAAGGTTTTACCTCCATTTTACCTCCATTTTACCTCCATTTTACCTCCATTTTATCTCCTCCTCACAGCTTTGGGTGTAACACAAGGCCAATTATTCATGGGATTTCTTAATACAGAATTTTTTAGAATTTTTTTTAGAATTTTTTTAGATTCTTTTTAGATTTTTTAAGACTTTTTACTTTTTTTTTAGAATTTTTAAGGCCAAACTTAAACGGAAGCTTAAGGATTTTTTTCCAGCATTAGATTTATCCCATTTAGGAAAAGCTTTATCAGGACTGGACTTGGCTCCAAGGGACAACATTTGCTCCAGGAGCTTCCCTGCTTCCCTCGGGGGATTTATGGCTGAGGATAAGGCAAAATGATAATATTTTATACATTAACATTTGAAAATCCCTGTGTGTTTGCTGCTTGCTGAGCTTTGGAGCTGTGCTGGGTGGAATTCCAGAAATATTCCATTTAGGAGTGCTGGGAGCCAGGTTTGGGACCAGATGGTTGAACATTGGTGAAATTCTAAGCAGGTGAAAATTGAGATTTTTTTTTTCTATTTTTTGGTCTCCTGTGTAAGCGAATCTTTGCAGTTCTTGATTTCTGCTTGGCACAAAGTGATGTCTCTAAATCAGGAGAGACCATTTGGACTAAAATATTCCCTCAGTGCTGGGAGGGAGAGAACAATGGCCCAGAAAGATGAATGCTTCTTGCTCTTTAATTGACTCTAATAGGCTATAAATACATTTTTTTCCCTCAACTACAGGAGCAGAATGAAAAGCTCCTGGTAAAACTGGTTTTTCACTGAAAAAAAACCCAAAAAACCCTGCTCTTTGGAAAAGCTCGTGCACACAGAGGCACCTGTGGAAATCCATCCCCCTGGAGTAGTTTTAAAGCATTTTAATTCCTGATAAAAGCTTTCAGTTCAGGGGCTGTGTTAGAATAAACACATTAAATTTGATTTCAAGCTGCCATTTTGTGCTTTAAAATTTAGAATAAAAATTCAGAATAAAAATTTAGAATAAACACATTAAATTTGATTTCAAGCTGCCATTTTGTGCTTTAAAATTTATAATTAAGATTCAGAATAAAAATTTAGAATAAACACATTAAATTTGATTTAAATCTGCCATTTTGTGCTTTAAAATTTATAATTAAGATTCAGAATAAAAATTTAGAATAAACACATTCAATTTGATTTAAATCTGCCATTTTGTGCTTTAAAATTTAGAATAAAAATTCAGAATAAAAATTTAGAATAAACACGTTCAATTTTATTTCAATCTGCCATTTTGTGCTTTAAAATTTAGATTAAAAATTCAGAATAAAAATTTAGAATGAACACGTTCAATTTGATTCACCCAGAATCACACAATTACTATTAAATAGTAATAAAGTAATAAATAATGTTAATAAATAATATTTATTAATAAAATCAATAAAAGTAAGGAGGTGGTTTTGGTGTTAATTACCAGTTTGGGTGTTAATAAATAGTTTTGTTGTTAATAGATGGTTTTGTTGATAATAATTCTTCCTTCACCTCCTTGCTCTGATGATTCCCCCTAAAGATCTGAGTTGGAAAACAGGAATATTGCAAGGAAAATCCCTCTGGCAGGATTCCAGAGGGAGCAGGGAGATGTGTCAGGAAGGAGTGCAGAGCTGGAAATGTCATTTAAAGTTGGTTCATTCTGCAAACCTCGTTTGTTACTTTAATTTTGAGCTTGAGGGGCTCAGGAAAATCCAAAATGCAGCATTTTGCTGGATCAAAAAAAGGCTCCCAAAAGGAGCAGTTCAACAGCTGTAAATTCAGTGTAAATCCATGTGCAATTCATGTGTGAATTCAGTGCCTTTATGACACCGATCATTATTTTTAGGGTTATTGCTGTTTCTCTCACTCCTCTCTGTTTATGCCAATGTAACAAATGATCCCTTTTGCTCAGATTTGATTACAGGATTGTAAGAAAACGTTTCAGTTCATCCAGGTTGGGTGAAATGCTCCTGGCAGGCCTTCAAATGCAATCCCTGCTCTGCACACCTCCACATTCAGTAAATAAACTGAATTTTGGGGCCTGGATGTTTCTGCATTCTTCACTGGTAATGGCCAAGTCTTTTCAGGCATTTTAAAACCCCTTTTGTTCATTTTTTCATTTCCTATTCAGCTCATCCCTGTTAAGAGTTCCACCCAATTAGCATCAAAATCAGGTGGAATTTTGACATCCCTATTTTTTTATTTTTTTTTTTGAAGGCTTCAATCCCCCTTATTTTACTTTGTGCCATTAACTAAACTGTGCCCTTTGGAGAATTCAAATATTAGTCGACCATGAGCGTCCTCTCCCTGTGGGCACGTGGGTGTTTGTCAGAATTATTGCTGCTCCTCTGTGTCTGCATCTCCCAGCACTGATGGAATTATCACCCTAAAAGCAGCTCCAGCTCCAGAGCTGACAGGAATTTGGGCCTCATTTTCACTTTCATTTCCCCTCTAATCTTCATTTCTTTCTCCTAAAAGAGGCCTGGGTAATAATTGACTTTCTAATTAAGATTCAGAGTTTGTGTATGTGCAATTTAAGGGCTTTTCTTTTTTGCTGCAGGAATAATTCCTTTACTCTCATTATTCCTGATATTCTTAATTTTTGGGGGGTGTTCATGTGGTTGGCAGAACAAATATTGAGGGTGGGATAACCCAGCCCAGTTGGGATTTGGTGTTTCCAGGGATGGGGATTCCACAGCCTGTGCTTCACCACGAAATAAAATCACTTTTATTTAAGTTTCAGTGGAATTTCCTGCATTTCAGTCTGTGCCCATTCAGGATAAACAGAAATTATTGACTTGGTGTGTTCAGGTGGAAAATTGTCTCTAATCTTTGATGGAATTCTCGATCAATCATTGATAAATCCAGAGGAATTGCACTCATCTGCTGGGGGGAGCACGTGCAGGTAACTTGCAATTAATAAATCCAAGCACAAATCTCAATATCTGATATTGCACAGTGGGGTCCTAAAGGAAAATTTAGGGGTTCCATGAACTCCCAGGGCAGTGGTGAGCCCATAATGGACATAATTAATAAATAAATTAAATAGTAATAAAGTATTAAAATAACATAACAAATTATTAAAATATTAAATCGTGATAAAATATTAAATAAAGTAACAAAGTATTACAATATTAAATAGCAATGAAGTATTAAAGTAAAATTTAAAATTATTAAATATTAAATAGTAACAAAGTAATAAATAGAAAATAATAAATATTATTTATTAATAAAATTAATAAAAGTAAGGAGGTGGTTTTGGTGTTAATTACAAGTTTGGGCATTAATAAATAGTTTTGTTGTTAATAAATAGTGTTGTTAATAAATCTTCCTCCACCTCCTTGCTGTGACTATTCTCCCTAAAGAAAAAAGTTAATAATAATAATAATAATAAGTAATAAAGAAAACAGGAATATTCCAAGGAAAATCCCTCTGGCAGGATTCCAGAGGGAGCAGGGAAATGTGTCAGGAAGGACTGCAGGAATTCCAACTGTATGGGATCATTGGGATCATTGGGGCAGGTGGATGCATTTGCATGGATTTGTGTGCGAAAGGGGAATGAAGGCGAGAGAGATTCCATGGAAATCCCAGATCTCGGAGGGTTCAGGCTGGGAATAATGGGAATTTCCTGTGGAATGGGAATGCAGCCTTTCCTAGCACAGATAATTCACTTCCAAGGGATGATTGCAGGAATTCCAGCTGTTTGGGATCATTGGGGCAGTTGGATGCATTTGCATGGATTTCCATGAGGAAGGGGAATGACACGAGAGAGATTCCATGGAAATCCCAGATATAGGAGGGTTCAGGCTGGGAATTTCCCGTGCAATGGGAATTCAGCCTCTCCCAGCAGGGGTAATTCACTTCCAAGGGATGGGATGGATCTGTCTGGGAATGTTTTCCCATTTTTCAATCCATTCTGCGTCCAGAGGGCGAGGCCGGGCAGTGCTGTGCTCCCTGGTGGAGGTGCCAGACGGCATAATTGAAACGATGCCTTGATGAAATTAATCTTCTAATTGGACCTCCAGGTTCCAGAACATTCCTGGTGGCCCTGCTAGAGCAGAGGGAACAGATCCGTGTCCTTTGTCCTCCCTCCCTCTCACAGAGCTCTGGTTTGTTAATTTTCACTCATTAATTAACCACAGCCATTAAAAACATGCCTTGTGCAAGCAGTTCATGAACCAGTCCCTCGCTGGAAAATGGGAATAATTGGGATTTCACGGATTGTCACCTGTGCTGCTCCGTGCCCATCTCCAGGAGTGTCACCTGCGTGTCCCTGCAGTGTCTATGGGGGAAGGAGAACAGAATATTTCATTTTCCACCCCAAACCTTGCTGATTTCCTCGTTCCAGGATGCTCCAATAATTCTCTTAAAGCAGCGAGTGACAGGGGCTGGTTTAAGGGCTGAGCTAAAATGTGGAATTGGGAGCCATAAATCCTCATATTTTTATTTTTATTATTTTTCCCGTGGTTCTGTGCCTCGCTGGGAGCCATAAATCCACACCCAGTGCTCTGTGTGCTCCGAGCAAAGCCCAAATTCCAGATGGATTTTCCTTCCCACTTCACTCTCCCACTCCTTGCTGGGCAGTCCATTATTGATTTTCTGCAGCAGCTGTGGGTGACTGTGATTATGGATTTCATAGATCCCTGACATATAATTGGAATATAATCTGAATTTTGGCCATCTCCTTGGGATCGGGTTAATTCCCTCGTTAGTAGATGGTGTCTGATGAAGTAAAGATGTTTCTGAGCTGAAATATGGAAATAACAGTGCATGGACTGCAAAATAATTGTGGTGATTTTGGTGTCCAGCATTGTTGAAAGTCCCAGCAGAGGATTTCCGAGCTCCTCAAACATTTTCAGCTCATGACTTTATTTTAAACAGTGAGCAGGGCTTTGCTAGGGTAAATATTGATCAATTCATGTTTATTGCAGAGGAAAAAAGGCACTTTCAAATAGAAACAATCGGCCAAATGCACCCAAATTTGGGATTAAAGGAAAAATTCAACTGGAATGTTTGTCCTTAAATAGTTCCTTGCTTTAGAGGGCACCCAAATTTGGGATTAAAGGCAAATGAATTCTCTTGGCGTGTTTGTCCTTGCACAGTTCCTGTCCTTGGAGGGCAGAGTTTGTCCTGGTGCCCTTTGTGGCTCTTGTGTTATCCCAGATCCTCTTTGGCTCTCGTGTTTTCCATGCAATGTCTATCCATAGCTCCTTATTCCAGAGGTTTGCCTCAGCAAAATCCCAAAATAAACTGGATTTAAGGGAGTCGTTCCTGCAGCTGATCCCAAAAACCCAGGGTGATGTGGGAGAGGAACGGGAATTTCCCTGGAATTCACATTCCGGGAGCAGAATTTTGGGATGTGATCCCATCCCCACCAGCCCTTCCTGCCTGAAGAGATTTGTCTGCCATCAATTTGGCTCCCAGGGAGGCAGGAATCCAAGGAATATCCTTTAGCCACTTCCAGAGTGCCAAGGAAACTCTTGGAATGGCAGTAAAATGGGAATAAATCCTCGTGGGTTTGAGCAGTGCTCAGAAAATTGTCCTGGTTCACCTCTGGAAGTTGGGACATCCCTGCCAGATCAAAGGGATCAAGGAAAAGTGGATTCCAGGTCTTTTATTTAATCTGGGATGGGATTTTTTAATTAAGGGATCTTAATTTATGTATATATGTCAATGTATAGATATTTCTGCACTGTCCTTTGTGGAAGCGAGCAGGAAAGCCTTGGAGAATTGCTACAAAAATTCACTTTCTGGGATACATTTCTTGTTCACAGCCTCGTTATTCCATGGTTTTTACTTTCCCATGGAGAGATGTTGAATGAGTTAAGTGCACTTTCCTTGGAATAATGAATCCTGTGGGTGGATTTGGGGCTTTTTTCTTAAAAAAAAGATGCAGGTCCAAAAACCTGTATTTAAAAGTGTTTCTGCTAAAGGAGTGCTGGGCTGTGAAATTCCCAATGGGATCACCATGGATTTCAAACTGCACCTCAGGCTGGAGTCTTTTCCATGATTTTCCATCTTTTCCATGATTTTCCATCTTTTCCATGAAGGATTGAGTCGGTGTGGGTGGGATGGTGACAGTGACAGTGACCCCATCCTGGGGACACCTCTGGATCCAGGGGGCTCTGGAGATGGATCCTAATCCCTGAATCCTCTGGAATCTGGGACTCAGTATCCTGATTTCCATGGAAAGCTTTCCTGGGGATCCTGAGGCTGGGGAGAGGAGCAGGAAGGATTTGCCTGGAGTGATCCGTGGAACTGAGGGGTTTTTTACTGGGATGAGCTCAGAATTCCTCCTGAGGCTGCAGAGGGCAGGAATGAGATCAGCAGCTTCCCCAAAACCCTGAGGAGGCACTTTGCTCCCTGTGCCTTCCAAATCCCGGATTTTTCCTTCCTGGAGGAACCATCTGATCCAATATCCTGCTTTTTAGGCTCACAGTTCTGCTCTGTAATTCCACCTCTCTCCATTTAAATCCTTTCCAAAGTGCCCTTCCCAAGCAGCATCTCCCCATCCCCTGGGAATTTTCACACACAGAGATCCTTAAAGGGATTTTTTCCAGCCCATTTCCTGCGTGTTCCTGGGTGGGTTTTGCTGGAAACTCTCTCATCCTCACAAGCACTTCCCAAGCTGTTCCTGCCCTGCTCTGCCTCGGGATTTTGGTTCTTGGCTGGGATTTGGCTGCCAGTGAATCCCAGGTGGTGACTGCAGGGAGAGGTGATGAGCAGTTTGGGACAGAGGGACTCCTGGAGCTTTGAGCCATCACCTGGCAGCAGCTGCTCTGCTCAGCACTGCAAGTACTGGCTTTTCCTTGGATTGTCCTTGTTCCAAACGGATCTGTGGAACCTTTCCTCGCCGCCTTTGCTCCAGGTCATTTTCTTCTTTCGTTTCCTATTGTGCTGGAATTCCCTGGTGGAGGATGGTCTGTGCCTCAGCTGGGGGTGGGGGGGGGGTGGTTCACCCTGTGCCATTCCCAGCTCCAATTAACACCGAGGCACTAATTACCCTGTTTGCCCCACAGTCAGCAGCAGAGTACGTGAAGTCGCGGCTGCCCGAAGTGCTCAAGCAGCACCTGCAGGACTACGAGAAGGACAAGGAGAACAGCGTGCTGTCCTACCAGAGCATCCTGGAGCAGCAGATCCTGTCCATCGACAGGGAGATGCTGGAGAAGCTCACCGTGTCCTACGACGAGGCAGGTATGCCTGGGCCCCCCACAATTCACATTTTCCTGCCCCAAAAATCCCTCGTTTCCAGCCTTTCCCCAGCACCTTGTGCAGGATGAGCTTTTGTCCTGGTTTTTGGGATGGATTTGTTCCTCCTGGAGTGGGAGATGTTCCCCAGCATTCACATTTTCCTGCCCCAAAAATCCCTCCTTTTTATCCTTTCCCCCACACCTTGTGCAGGGTGAGCTTTTCTTCTCGTTTTTGTGATGGATTTGTTCCTCCTAGAGTTGGGCTGGAGTGGGAGATGTTCCCCAGAATTCACATTTTCCTGCCCCAAAAATCCCTCATTTCAGCCTTTTCCCTCACACCTTGTGCAGAGTGAGCTTTTCTCCTGGTTTTTGGGATGGATTTGTTCTCCTGGAGTGGGAGATGTTCCTGATGAGGGATGTGATGCCAAGGAGCTGAGAGGACGCTTCTCCTCCTCCTCCTCCCAGCACTTCATGCTCTGGTGTTGATTGATCTCCTGCATTGTCCCACCTGTTTTTTTCCTCTTTTCTCCTTCACAAATAACTGATTTTTGGGCTTTCCCAGCTGGGCAGGCACAGAGCCTGATTTTAAACAGGACAAAAAACCTCGGGCAGCCAAACCCAGGCAATTCTGGAGTCATTCTAACACTGAAATCACACTTTTCATGTTTAACATTTACTTTTTCTAGCATTTTGTTTTCAATGCCTTCCTTTTAGGTCCTTTTGCAGACTCCACCTCACACGAGGAGCTTGGATTGTGGCTTCTCCAAGGCCAGCAGAGGTGAAATGGGGGTGCAGAATATTTATTCCATCACACGTGGCCTGCTTTTAATGGTGGATAAAAAATAATTAAAATAACTTCAAAAGTTGTTCCTTTCTGCCACCTCTGCTGATCTTTCCTCACACAGAATTTCCCACTCTGATGAATCCTGTGAGTTTTTTATTTTTCCCCCCTTAGTTTGGTCACTCCAGCTGCTCTCCACTTATTTTGATTTATAGGGAGAGGAGAAAATGCAGGGAAATTCCTGATTCTTGGCAGAGAAGGAAAAGGAACTTTTTTTTTTTCCTTTATGGAAATCCCCCTGTTCGTACAGCAAAAATAAAGATTAAAACTTTGATTCTGCTCTGCCACTTTTTGCTTTAAAATTCAGAACAAAAATTTAGAGATAAACATGTGACATAACTCATCCAGCAACAACCACGTGGAAATGAGAAGCTCCCTAACAACTGGGTTAGAAAATTCCCAGCACAATTCAGAGAGGAGAGACAGCACAGCTGGAAGTGAAACCCCAAAATTCCACCTTCCCAAGCTCCTCCAGAGAGGAAAACACAGCAGAGGAGCCCCCTCACCCTCCTGGTTTATGAAAAAAGCAGAAATGGCTCTCCCTGCCCTTGAAGTGAGAGCTGAGTGTGAGCAAAGCACAGAAAAATGAGCAGTTAAATAGAATTACAGCAGCTGCTGGTGATCCTGGCTGCTCCAGCCCTTGGCTGGTGGCTTTTTTCCCTTTTTATGGCTTTTTTTGCCTTTTTTTTCTATGACAAAATCAGCTCAGTGAGGAGCTCGAGCTGCTGGGGGGCACAAAAAAATGAAGGAAAAAGTCCTTCAAAATTGGGAAAATAAAAGTGATGGGGATGAAAGGGGAGAAAATAGAATTTTTTGTGGCAGGGGATGGTGTGAGGGATCACCCAAACCCCTCCTGGAGCACTGTGGACATTTTCCCCTTTTTTGGCTTTTTTTGGCTTTTTTTCTATGTCAAAATCAGCTCAATGAGGAGCTCGAGCTGCTGGTGGGGCATAAAAATGAAGGAAAAAATCCTTCAAAATTGGGAAAATAAAAGTAATGGGGATGAAAGGGGGAAAATAAAAATTTGTGTGGCAGGGGATGGTGTGAGGGATCACCCAAACCCCTCCTGGAGCACTGTGGACGTTCTCCCTTTTTTTGGCTTTTTTTTCCACAGCAAAATCAACTCAATGAGGAGCTCGTGCTACTGGGGAGGCACGAAAAATTGAGGAAAAATCCTTCAAAATTGGGAAAATAAAGTGATGGGGATGAAAGGGGAGAAAATAGAATTTTGTGTGGCAGGAGATGGTGTGAGGGATCACCCAAACCCCTCCTGGAGCTTTGTCAGGGGTTTCATTTCTGGACTAAAAACGAGCAGGTGCAATTCCAGCAGGTGTGAGCCAGGAAAGCTGGGAAAGGGAGGGAGATGTTTGAGGGCATCCAAGGGCTCAGTCACTGATTGCAGCAGCGTGTGGTGCATGGGGAAGCACTCCCAGCCCTTTTCCAGCCAGGAAGGACCATTCTGCACCCCCAGCTCCCTCCTTTCTCCCCAGGGATGTTTCCCAAAGTGGCTCGAGCTCAGCTGCATCCGTTTGCCAGAATAAATCTAAAATGCTCCATGCTTGGCACAATTTCGGGTGTTAATTTGGCCTTTCTGGCAACAGAAAGTTGCCAGAAAAATATAATAAATATTAAATATAATAAATATAAAATATAATAAAAATAAAATATAATTAAGTGCAGCTTTGATGGACTCGACTTCCCAATGTGAATCTTTCCCTCCAGGAAATCAATCCATCAGAGCTACAGATAAAATGAGTTTGTCTGGAAATAGTCAAACTCTGGCAAGATTTTTAGTGAGGGTTGAGTAAGGAAGCTTTAAAAAATGAAAGGAGGCCAGAAGTGACAGCTGGGTGCAAATCCTCTCCTAATCTCTAAATCCTTTAGTTTAAAAAGTGGCATTCTGGACTGGCTAAGGCTGGGCTAATTTGGTGCAAGAATATTTTCTCCCAACAAAGCTATTTCTGGCTCTTAATCCCATTCCTTTGATTTACAGCATCCCTAAAATACCTGAAGAGGTCAGTGCCTGATCTGTGGTAAATTTGGGTTATTTAAAGGCATTTTGGCATTTAACTCTGGAGTGCCAGGGAATTCCAGCCTGCTGGAGGTTCAGTCATTTCTCTGCATTTCTGAGATCTCTTTTGAAAGAAGGGAGTTTTTTTAATTTCAGGGGGGAAATGTTGAGATGCTACAGAATTATGAGGCGTTGGATTTTCAGAGTGGTTCTTTTTAGGTTCAGGCTTCACAGAATTGACTTTTTCAGGAGGATTTCGTTACCTGAGAGAAGCAGGAGGTGCAGGGCATGGTAGGAAAATCCAGCACTGAGGGGTTTGGGATCAGTCCCTGGATGATGTGGTGGCCCTTTGGTCCCTCACACCTTGAGGAAAAGGAGCTGGATGCTTTAAAAATCCAAATATTTTCAAATTCATTTCATTTACAGGCAGTTATAGCCCAGTAATTTGCCAAAATTGGGTATTTTGGAGATTCTAACAGCATTTTCTCTAATCTGGGCTGAAAGAAATTGTTATTTAACCATCTCAGTAACCTCAGAAGGAGTGAAGGAGTGAAGTCCCTGCAGTTCCAGAGCAGAAATGAAAAGTGAATTCCTGCTCCTGCTGTGTCACTCCTGATTTTCCAGATGATCCCTGGAGAATGAGATTTCTCTCTCTCCCTTTGGATTGGAGTTGCTGAGTCACTTTGAGGGCAGCTCCATGATCTTCATGGTCTCCCACCACTTTTGATCCGTGTTTTTCTTAGTCCTGCCTATTCCACGGGCAACAATCCCAGTTTTATTTGAATTTCTGAGCATGTGAAATAGAAATGCAGGAGGCTCAGGAGGGGCTGAGGCAGATGGGCCCAAAGGACAGTGATGTGAACCATAAAAACATCATTTTTCTGCCCTGGGAACTCCAGGAGTTGTTCAGGATTTAAAACCCCTGGAAAGCAAGTGGGAATGTGTGGTCTGAAAATGAGAGCTGCACGTGGTGCAAGTTGCTACTTGGTGGAGTATAAATGTAAATATAAATGTAAATGTAAATATAAATGTAAATATAAATATAAATGTAAATGTAAATGTAAATATAAATGTAAATATAAATATAAATGTAAATGTAAATATAAAATGTAAATGTAAATATAAATATACATATACATATACATATAAATGTAAATATACATACACATTAAATATAAATATAAATGTAAATATACATATACATATGCATATACTCTAAATATAAATATAAATATACATTAAATATAAATGTAAATGTAAATATACATATGCATATACATTAATTATAAATTAAATATTAATATAAATATACACATACATATAATATAAATATAAATGTAAATATAAATGTAAATGTAAATATAAATATAAATATAAATATAAATATAAATATAAACCTGGGGTTTGGGTTATCCTGATCTTTGCACTTTTCTGGATAATTCTGTTGCCTTCTGGGGGTTGCTGAAGCACAGAAATATTTTTTGATGAATTATTGTGTGAACTGAAGCTTGAGCTCTGTTGGGAGGAGAGAGGGATGGGGTTGATGAGTTGGGTTTGTTTGGGGTTCAGTCCATCCAGGATGCCCAGGAATTTTGGGAATTCTTGTCCAGAGGGTCCCCAGAGCTGTCCCCTCCCGTGGGATCAGCAAGGCAGAAAGGAACCTCTGGAACACAATTTGTTCATTCCTGGCTGGTTTGTTCATTCCAGCCCCGGGGTGTTTGCCATGGGCACAGCCAGGGTTTGTCCCTGGGGCTGGGACAGGGATGGGACAGGGATGGGACAGTGCCTCAGCCTGGAGCCCCACTCTGCACCTCTGCAGGGGCTCAGTCCCATCCCCAGCACCTCCATGGCCCCAGGTGCTTCTCCCAGAGCTCCCCAGCTGGGGATGAATTGTTTTATCAGTGAATAATCAGATGTAAATTAACAACAAAAGTGAAAACTCCACCTTGTGCTTCTCTGCCTCAAAGGAAAAGGGTGCAGCATGAAGCTGATTTTATTGAGGGATTCCAGAGTGCCCTTTGTTAACAATCAGTGCTGAAATTCCCTTTTAATCTGGGTTTGTGTCTCTAAAACCTCGCTTGCCATCTTTTGATACAATGATCAGTGCCTGATTACATTTTCTGTGTGTTTAAAGGTGAAAGGAATTAAAATGTCCAATTTTTTTCCAATAAAACCATCAAGAAGTGCCCTCAGTTCTGGCAGGGCTGAGGGGAGAGAGCTCTGGGCTACCCCAGCAGTGCTGCAGGTTCAGTTCCTGGGGGCTCTGGGGCTCTTTGGGCTTTAATTACTCCCCTTGGCCAGTGGGAAAAGCCAGTTCTGATGGAAATGGAATGGAAATGGGAAATGGGAAATATTCCTCCCATTTCAGCCTCTCTGTGTTTTTAATTTGGGCTCAGTGCTTGGAGGGTCCCAGGTCGGACTCCACGATCTTGGAAATCTTTCCCAACTCAACAATCCTGGGATTCTGTGAGAGGAAGAACATTTTCCTGCTGCTGCTGAGTATTTATTTACACCTGTGTTTGTGTGGCCCCACGCTGCTGTCCCTGCAGGCACCACGTGTCTGATCGCCCTCCTGTCCGACAAGGAGCTCACCGTGGCCAACGTGGGCGACTCCCGCGGCGTGCTGTGTGACAAGGACGGCAACGCCATCCCCCTGTCCCACGACCACAAGCCCTACCAGCTGAAGGAGAGGAAGAGGATCAAGAGAGCCGGTGAGCTGGGGGAAGGTTCCTCTTCTGTTTGGCACTAAAATTGGCATTTTCACTGGGAGAGGGTGGGGAGTGCCCGACTGAGGCAGCAGCGGAGCAAATCTCCTGTTTTGCACCCAAAATTCCAGTGGGATGTCACATTTCAATCCAAAGTTCCAGTGGGATGTCCCAGGGCAGAGGTGGCAGCAGATGCAGCCCTTAAGCAGCTGGTTGGGGTAGGGAGAGCTGCCTTTCAGAGCCCAGTGACCATCCCGGGGGAAGGCAGAGCCATTCCTGGGGAAAGGGGAAAGCAGAGCCATCCTGGGGGAAAGCAGAGCCATTCCTGGGGAAAGGGGAAAGCAGAGCCACTCCTGGGGGAAAGGGAAAAGCAGAGCCATTCCTGGGGGAAAGCAGAGCCACTCCTGGGGGAAAGCAGAGCCACTCCTGGGGAAAGGGGAAAGCAGAGCCATTCCTGGGGGAAAGAGGAAAGCAGAGCCATTCCTGGGGAAAGGGGAAAGCAGAGCCATTCCTGGGGAAAGCAGAGCCATTCCTGGGGAAAGGGAAAAGCAGAGCCATTCCTGGGGAAGGCAGAGCCACTCCTGATTCAGTTGCTGCAGTCCAGCTCTTGCCCGCACCGCTCTGAGGTCTCCCAAAGGCACCTCCCGCATTCTGGGCTCTGTCACCCCTGGGGATGAATCCCTGGGGGCCTGGCAGGAGCCAGGGAGCTGCTGGGATGTTCCCAAGAGCTGCTTCACGCGTTGCTGTTCTCCCCAGGTGGGTTCATCAGCTTCAACGGCTCGTGGCGCGTGCAGGGCATCCTGGCCATGTCGCGCTCGCTGGGCGATTACCCCCTGAAGAACCTCAACGTGGTGATCCCCGACCCCGACATCCTGAGCTTTGACCTGGACAAACTGCAGCCAGAGTTCATGATCCTGGCCTCGGACGGGCTGTGGGACGCCTTCAGCAACGAGGAGGCCGTGAGGTTCATCAAGGAGCGCCTGGACGAGCCGCACTTCGGCGCCAAGAGCATCGTGCTGCAGTCCTTCTACAGAGGCTGCCCCGACAACATCACAGTCATGGTGGTGAAGTTCAGGAATAGCAGCAAAGCAGAGGAGCAGCAGTGAGGGAGCCCCCGGAGCCCCCGGGCTCAGGACTCAGAACATTTATTTAACATTTTAGTAGGAAGCTCTAGAAACGCCTTTCGGGAGGAGCGGAACCCTCAGGGCTCCGCTCTTGGCTCGACAAAAGGAGCAATACAACAAATCCATGCTGAGCGACCACAAGAATCCAGTTTGTCCCCGTGTCCCTGCCTCCCGTGCCCCTGCTGCTCCTTAGGGACCCACTGGAACCCCCCATCTCTCACTTTTCTTTCCGAATCCTGTGTAGGTTTTTGGTTTGATTCCTCCCCTCTCGTGTGCCAGCCCAAGGGGGCACGGCGGGGTCGGGGCAGTGCTGCTGCTTTTCCCCCGTGGGTGTCACTGCTCAGAAGCTGCTCTCATGCTGCTCATCTCTGTGACCTGCAGTGAAAAGGGTGGATGGGAGGAGGTTTGTGATGTGAAGGAGGAAGAGGAGCCAACTCTCAGCCTGCTGCCACTGCTGGCTCTCGCTTTGTTGAACTTCCCCCTGAAATAAACCCCTGCCAAGCATGTGAGTAGGCAGAGCTCCTGAATTACCACGTTTATTCAGGCTGTGCATTGCTCCAGAGCAGCTCTTCTAGGCCATATTGTATCCAAACCAACTGATGGTGGACTGCAGCAGAATCCTGGGAGTTCTGAAGCTCCTGGAGAGCAGCAGAGCTCAGCTGTGGTAGCAGAACGTTTGTCGTTCACCGAGAATCACCCTGACCTTATCTCTGTGGCACAGACTTGGGAAGTGATGGGACAGAGAATGGATTTCATGAGTGACCTTTGGGAAACTCAGAGCTGGAAGTCAAGCCTGTGAAAGAAAGACTTCCCTGTCCCACTGCAGGTGGAATTGTGGTGCTCATCCCAGGGCAGACCCCTCTGGAAGCGGCTTTTGGGATGACCTGCAAATGCCAGGCAGCATCAATGCACTGTAGAGAGGAAAGGTTGTGTTAAATCTAGATTTTTAAAAGTATGTTTAGGTCTAACCTTGAGTATTTAATTGTATTTTGGGATCTGTGGCTGCTGTAAGTTGGAATGAGGACAGGCTGAGTTTGCTGCAGCTCTGGTACCAGCTGTGTCACGGCAGAGGGACGGGGCAGGCAGGATTTTGGGTGGCTCCTTTATCCTTATCCTGCCTTACAGAAATCCCTGCCATCTCCCCCAAAACTTGGTCCTGGATAAGCTGCTCGAGGCTGCAGGGTGGTGGAGGCTGCCTGTGTTTGGGTCTGGAGGTGGATCAGGGATGGGATGGATCACCTGGCTTTGCCTTTTCCTTGGGAAGTCCAATACTCCTCATTCCCCGCTGCCTGGCACCTGCCCCTCCCCTGCAGGGGTTTGGGGGAGCCTGAGCTGGGCTGGGGGGCACTGAGGGGGTCGGGGCCTCTCAAGGCAAAAATCAAAGAGCACAAATTTCTGCTCGAGAAGGAATCCCCATCTTTGGCTGTTCAGTTTCGTCCCTGGGTCACCTCTCCCCCAGCAAAAAGGGGACAATCCCAGCCCTTAATTGGCTCTGGTGGCATTTCCAGTGCCGTGCGAAATTCTGGATCCCTCTGCTCATCCCAAACTCCAGGGAGAGCCCTGAGGAGTGTCCAGCAGGCTCTGGAGCAGCAGGCAGCCAGCCTGGACTGCTCCTTTCCCCGAGGATGGGAGGCTCCTGATGTTTTTAATCCCCTGCACACTCAGTGACTCCGAAGTGCAGCTGCAGGAAATGGCAAGAATTGCAGAGCCCTCAGGTACTGCAGGGTGGAAGGGTGGCTGAGGGCAGAGCGCTGGGAAATGCAGCTCTGGGTGAGAATTCCATGGGAATGTGGATCCTGGCAATGCTGGGAATGGCACAGCAGCAGGGGTGGAGCAGCTCCAGGCTGTGTGGAGTTGGCCCTCCCTGTCTCCTTCATGGAGATGTTCCCATTGTGCCTTTCCTGTGGAGGGCACAGCTGCCCTGGGAAAAGGGGAATTCCAGCCAGGAGCTCCAAAGGAGAGGGATGTTCATGCCCAGAGGGATCCCCACTAACCCACCACAGGCACTGGAGAAGCTGGAATGAGGCTCATTCCCAGAAAAACAGGATAGATCAACAGCACTGGGATGGGAGCTCTGGCTGCACGGAGCATCCCAAGGTCAGTAAGAATTCCTGAGGGATCCATCACCTCTGGTCCCAAGGTCAGTGAGAATTCCTGAGGGATCCACGGCCTCTGGAGCACTGGGACAGCCAGGAGAAGGAGCTGGCAGGAATTCCCGGCCAGCAGGGAGCAGTGGGAGAGCAGCTCACGGGATTTAGGCAAACACAGCAGGGCAGGAGTGGTTTGCAGGTTCTCCTGGATCATTCCAGGATCATTCCCTGTCCCTCCAGCCCCTCCAGGCAGCTCCCAACCAGCCCTGTGTCACCTCCAAGTGGCTGCAGCTGCAGCAGGAGCTGCTCCAGCCCCTTCAGCCTCCTCTGCCCCGTCCCTGGCAGCGCTGTCCTGGCCAAAGCCATCCACGCCAACGATCTCTGCTCAGCCTGGGGATTTCTGCTCTCACTTTACAAAAGGAGCTCCAGCTGCCTCAGGTTTAAAGGGGAAGGACTGGTGGAGGTGAGAGGCTTTGTGTGGTCTCCCACGTCCCGTGCAGTGCCTACCTGTGCTCCCCGCTGGGAAGTTTGGAAGTTTCTCCCCCAAATCAAGGCATTTCCAACTTCCAGCCGTGCTGATTTGTGCCAAACTCCGCTGTGACACAGCTGCAGGCTGACAGGATGAGCTCATTGCACACATCTGCTTATGCAACCTGAGCACGCCAGGGTTCTCCCGCTGCCTTAAGGCTCCATCCTCCATCCTGGAAGGGCTGCCAGGTGCTGGAGGCAGGAGAACCCCGCTGGCTGTGGCAGGAGAGCTCCAGCTCTGCCGCCTTCCTGCTGCTCCCCTCCAAAACCAGGGACTGCCTTGGCTGGGAGAGCCCGGCACAGCTGGAGCTGCTCCTGCCCCGCATCCAGGGGGGTTTTGTGGCCCCATCCCCCTGGGGACATCTGATGTGTGGATTTGCTGCCAAAGAGCATCATCCCGATGGCCCAAGGTGACAGAATGTACCTTGAAGCACCTGGCTGAGCCAGGAATCCGGGCTGTTCCAGGGATATCCGAGCTCCCAGATCACTCAGCTGGGAGGTTTTGATGATTCTCTCAGCCTGGAGCATGGATTGCCGTGGAATTCATCCCTCTGATTGCACTCGGATCGTTCCTGGAATTCCTGGCAGGGCTGTGACTGTCCCTTGGAGCTGGGGACGGCCGGGTTGGTGGCACCGGGGCTCCTTCTAGTGGCCCGACATTCCCACAAATCCAACAGCAGCCCCGGGAGAAAGGATTTAATTCCCAGTGCTGCTGTTGCTGCAGGGTTCAACCATTTCCAGAGGTGAAATTAAAAATACTGAGGAGATTTCCCAGTCCAGAAGTCAGAATTAAAGAAGTGCTGCATCAGCTTGAGCACAGCCTAAAAAAAAGGGAATTTTGTGTCTCAGGATACAGGACAGCCCTGCTTTAAATAATGAGGATTTACTGCTCATGGAGCTGATATTTGTTTTACACAAAGCATTTAGCCAGTGATTATACTGCAGAAAGAACACCTCACCAGCCTTGCATCTCCCAAAGCAGGATTGGAGGCCTCTGTGCAAAATTCCAAGTGGGAACGTCCTGCTGGAATTTGGCCACTGCAGAGCCCGGAGCTGCTGCTGCCCCTTGTGCCCAATGCATTCAGAAATGGCCTTTCCAAAGCTGGGGACTCGCAGCTAAAAAAGCTCTGGACAGTTAATAATGAGTTAATAATGAGTTAATAATGAGTTAATAATGAGTTAATAATGAGCTGAAATTTCATTGATTTTATTTTCACTGTGCTGACTGGAAAGGCTTAGGGGAGAGGTGTTTAAAATCCGGCTTTTCCTGAGGTAATTTAAAATTCCTGGTGGATAACCTGGGAATTCTGGCAAGCAAAACCTGGTGGGTGCAGCTGGAGCCTTTCCAGAATCACAAACTGAGGTTTGAGGGCAGTTCCTGAGGGGAAAAAATTCTGGATTTCATGGATTAGGGCAGCTCCTGTGTCTGCTCTGCTCAGTCCTAAGGAAGTTGGAATGAGGGGGTTTTTAAGGTCCCTTCCAACCCAAACCAGGCTGGGGTTCTGGGAATTACCTGAGCAATAGATAATAATTGATAAAGCACTTTCTTCCCTGAATATGTAATGGCCAATCCTGCATTTTTTTGAAGCCTGTGGAGTTGCATCCATGGACAGAGGCACCATCTCCATTTTCCAGCCTGCTCTGACACAAATCATCCATAAATTTGGGAATATCCCAAACATCCTGGTCATCCTGACGACAGGGAATTCTGCCCTGACATCCCCTGTATGATTTATTGGGAATCTGTTTGTTCTGAATGCACACAAATCATCCCTGATGATTTATTGGGAATCTGTTTGTTCCAGAATGCACACAAAGCATTTCAGAATTTTAACTCCTCTGAAATAACATCCAGGCTGGGAATTTCACACTGGAACCCACTTTTGCTCCTCACCCAGCAGCAATTCCCAAACATCTTTGCCCAATGAATTATTATTATTATCATTATTATTATTATTATTATTATTATTATTATTATTATTATTATTAGGCTTTTCAGGTCAGAAAGCCCCACAGTTTTCCTATCAAAATCACAAGTATTTGGAATTCTGGGTTAATACAGCTCTGTAAGTAAAACAAATTAGGATTTGGCAAAACTTCAGCCTGTGTTTTACACTTTGCTTTTAGTACACTATTCCAGGCAGATGCAATAAAATTTGGGGTTCCCCCACTTCAATGCCCAGATTATTTCATGATTTTAAAGTTTTTCACCTTTTTTCTGGCTGCTCCCACTAAAAACTTCCTTAGGAATGGCTTTGAGCAGAGACAGGAGCTCAGTTAGGAATCTCACAGCCTTTTAAGCAATAATAAAATCAGAATCAAATACAAGCCAGATTTGGAAATGAGGTTTTTTTCAGGAAAAGCAGAGCAGGATGGATGTTCTTCTAACGTTGTAAATGACAATTTCAGGTGGCACAAAGAGATCACTGTGGATAAACCTAAGCCTTGGAATTGATCAGTGTCAGCATTTGGGGCACAAAACCCCAATTCCTGCAGGTGACAGGAGAATTTCTGGCCATCCCCACCTCCCCATGGCTCCCGTTCCTCCCTCACTCTCTGCTTTATCCATTTCCTGAAGGCAGCAGAGTCATAATTACATTTTTTGGGGGAAAAAGCAATACAAGCTTTGCTGTGGTCTCAGTGTTCTCGTGGCAAATAATTTATTTCTAAGCATTTAGAGAAAAGCAGAGGGGTTTGGGGTTCAAGGTGTGCAAACAATCCCAGAGCAGGGCAGTTCTCCCAGGAACAATCAAATCCCAGCTCCCAAACCCACGGCACAGCTGGAATTATTTCACCTGGAACACAAGAGCATTGTTCCCTCAGTTATGCAATACTGTATTTTCCAAACGAAATAATAATAATAATAATAATAATAATAATAAAAGCCTTTATTTTTGAAAAGCTTTGACCTTCTCACCATCGGAACACTGACATCTGAAATCCTCGTCCGCAGAGCGTTGTCCCCAAGACCTTTTCACCCCTAAAAAGCCACAATCCCATCATCAAATCCCACCCGAAGGCCCCGTGCAGTTGTTGAGCAGAGCCAAACCCAGCAAGCCCAGTAAGCCCAGCGTGCTGGGGGCACTGGTGACCCCCCAGCCGTGCTCCTGGGGCTTGGGGCAGCCCCTGAGCTTTGTCTCTGAGAGACACCGGGGCTGTGGGGAACCCCTGGCAGCGTGGCCGGGACGTCTCCGTAGTCTCTCCCCCCGTGTAGTGGATGTGTCCAGGTTAATTATTAATTATTAATTATGTCCATGCAATTGCAAATTCTGTATCGTTGTCCATTAGAAGTGTAAACTACTGAAAACTGGGCCTTGCTGATATGAATAAAGTGATTAAAAACCGGTCTTTACACACACAGGGAGGAGTTGGTCTTCTTGAAAACGGCAACGGGGGAGTTTCGTCCTCTTTGCAGTTTAAAATTGGAGCAGAAAAGCTCATTTAGAAATGGACATAAACCGCAAGAGAAATGGTTTTTCAGCTTCCCTGCAGGTTCCAAAGCTCCTGGGATGCATCACACACACACAGGGGTGGGGGGATTGATCACCCCAGTGGTGTGGGGATGTCCACGCTGCTCGTGAGCTCCACTGCATCTCCCTGGTCTGGGAACACCGCAGAGACACCGAATTCCATTAAATACGGACACAGACACAAAGTGCACCACATTCCCAGCATTTCCCATGAGCTCCTGCCAATCCCACAGGATCCGCAGGCTGGGATCACTCCTGGAAGTCTCGTGGAGGTGACACATTCAAATGCCAAGGTGTGACACTCTCTTTTTTCTTTTACACAGAAAAAAAAAAAGGTTGGGTTGGGTTAAATTTCATGCTGGGAAGAGAAAGAATAATGGAGAGTGACAATAAAACCATAAAAACAATCCAGGCAGGAGTTTGGGAAGCATCCCCAAAGCTGTTTTGTGGCATAAACATCTCTCCTCAGAGGCATTTTGTACATTCCAGAAGGTTCAGGGGGAAACCCCAGGGTTGCTCCGAGCACATGGAAAGGCAGCAGAGGCAGATGGGACAGAGCATTCCAAAATATCCTCTGGGTGTGGGGTACACACATGGGAATGTGCTTTGGGAATCCCTGCTTTGGGAATCCCTGCTTTTATTTCGGGGCACTGGAATGCCCTACAGAAAAAGTCAAAGTCATCTCCAGAACCCACTCTTACACCAAACTTAAGTTTCTGAATAAATCCACCATCAAAGGCAAATTTCTGAAGTGTTGGCTGACAAATCCTGCCAAACCTGGATCAGCTCACTTGATGTAAGGCCATGAACTGCAATCGAGTGTCTGTACTTACAGACATCAAATTTCATTTTATAGAGGAAGAATTGTTCTGCATCCGCTGGGATGGTCCGACGTTGACTTTGAGTAAATTCAAGCAAATTCCCACGTAAACATCCTCAAACTTCAGGGGTCTGACGTGGCCCATAAGCTCGTAAGTCCTCAGAGCCAGTTTTCCATCCAGGATGTATCCCAGGCCGCTGCAGTAGGGTGGGTACATCCTGAAGGGATATTCCTCGTGGGAGATGAACCTTTTCCTGTCGAAGCCCCTGAAGGCGAAGTTGTCGATGAAGGGGTACCCGGTGAAAACGTTCTCCGAGGAGTTCAGCTGCAGCAGGAACTTCACCAGGTTGGGCGTGTTGATGAAGACGTCGGCGTCGGTCTTCATGAAGAACCTGGCGTTGGAGCAGAACTCGGAGAGCCACTGGAAGGCCATGATGGTCTTCAGGGTGAGGTTGTCGTAGGTGTCCACAAAGTCCTGGCGGATGATGTCCCCGTAGAGGACGCTCTCGTCCTCCACCGACAGTGCCGCCGCCCCGTCCTGCCTGTGCGCGTCCTGCCCCAGCAGGAACAGGGTCAGGATGCGCTGGCCCCACCAGGAATCCCGGGAGCCCCAGGTGATCCTGATGGCCTGCCTGGCCTTCACGTCGCCGGGGCTGGAAGCCACCAGGATGACGAGGAAGGGGCGGGTGTGGGCACAGCTGGGGCGCGCGCGCAGCGTGAACGGGCGCTGCTGCCGGTACACGGGCTCGTACTCGTAGAAATAGAGCAGGTTCAGGTTGTCCAGGCCAGCCCTGGAGGAGAGCGTGATGTACCACACGGTTATCAGGGAGAACAGCAGCAGCAACAGGAAAATCCACTTGAAGGGTCGCATGTACAAGGCGCTGACCAGAATCGGCGTCATGGTCGGGATCTGCCGCTGCCCCTCAGAATCCGTTCCACCGCTCCTGGAGCATTTTCCTCGCTGGAAAAGGAAGGGGCAAGAGGCATTCAGAGTGCTCTTACTCAAGTATTACCTTTTCCTTGTGTTGGCTGAAGTGCCAGTGGGAATTGTGCTGTGGTATCGGCCAATCCAAGCATTCCTGATCCTGTCCCAGCCCTCATCCCAGGGATGGCAGCAGGACACGGAGCCGCTGCCGAGCAGGATTTGCATTGAAATCTCATGGCTTTCACCTTGGAAATGCCCCCTGATCCCCACCCAGGATCCCACTCCAAGGGCTGTGATCCCAGGGATCTCAATAGGATCCCACTCCAAGGGCTGTGATCCCAGGGATCTCACCAGGATCCCACTCCAAGGGCTGTGATCCCAGGGATTTCAGCAGGATCCCACTCCAAGGGCTGTGATCCCAGGGATCTCAACAGGATCCCACTCCAAGGGCTGTGATCCCAGGGATCTCACCAGGATCCCACTCCAAGGGCTGTGATCCCAGGGATCCCCACCCAGGATCCCACTCCAAGGGCTGTGATCCCAGGGATCCCCACCCAGGATCCCACTCCAAGGGCTGTGATCCCAGGGATCCCCACCCAGGATCCCACTCCAAGGGCTGTGATCCCAAGGATCTCACCAGGATCCCACTCCAAGGCCTGTGACCCCAGGGATCTCACCAGGATCCCACTCCAAGGCCTGTGATCCCAGGGATCTCACCAGGATCCCACTCCAAGGGCTGTGATCCCAGGGATTTCAGCAGGATCCCACTCCAAGGGCTGTGATCCCAGGGATCACCACCCAGGGTCCCACTCCAAGGGCTGTGATCCCAAGGGTCTCACCAGGATCCCACTCCAAGGGCTGTGATCCCAGGGATCTCACCAGAATCCCACTCCAAGGCCTGTGATCCCAGGGATTTCAGCAGGATCCCACTCCAAGGCCTGTGATCCCAGGGTCCCACTCCAAGGGCTGTGATCCCAAGGATCTCACCAGGATCCCACTCCAAGGGCTGTGACCCCAGGGATCCCAGCACCTCTCCCAGCTCAATTCCACCTCCAGGACAGAACCCCATGCACAAAATCCAACAAATGCTCAGGGAATGGGTGCTCAGAGGCCCCAGGATTTTGTTTGTGTTAAATTAAACTTCTGTCTGTGTTAAAGGCTGGAAGTGTGGCTGATTTGCACGGCCTGCAGGACAAGGGACAAGAAAGCAGAAGTACAAGCAAAGATTTCATCTTCATTCAAGGCCTGAGCAGCTCATTTCGGGGGGGAGGGGGGAGGAAGATAAAAATCAACTTCCTTAAAGCCATTTCTGACCCAAACCATGGCCATTTTTACCACCAGCCAGGTCATTTTTGGATTTGAGGCCCACCTTGGCCTGGAGCTCAACGCCACAGCAGGCCCTCCCAAACCCCTGTGGAATCTGTGCTGAAACTCTGTTCCAATGCCAGGATTAGAGATTCCGATGGATAAATCTTCCCAAAACTCAGTTTAAAACCAGCCCCCCCCCCAGGCCTGTCCCCTCCAGTGTTTGCCTTCACTGTATTTCCCTAAAACTACACATGCTCCATCACAGATTTCAGACGTCTTTAAGCCACAATAATTCCGGTGCCCAACTGTGGGAATTCCAAATGGTTTCTGATGTTTGCAGTGATATTTATCCTGCACGAGCACACACAAAGCCACAGTCAGGATGATGGAAGGTTCGGTTTCACAGCACCATTAATTACTCTTTATCTTCAAAACCATCCCCACGGGGCTCAGGAATGTTTGATATTTGGCAAATAAACCCAACCCCCAGCACGGCACTCTGGAATCCAAGGGAATTTGATGTGGCAGAGCCCACCTGCCTCGTGTTTCTGTGTAGGATCTGATTTTAAATTAATCATCCTTTAAAGGAAGCATCTGGAGAACATTTCACCAACGATGGCCTTAAAACGGATTAAAGCGATTTAATATAAATAAGGATTTAAACTGAATAATTTTGGACTGATTCCTCTCAAAATCAGTAATTAACTAATGGAAACCTTCTCTTTTTATGCACCAACCTGACTTTCAGTGGGAAATAACTGCTTTTCAGTAGGAAAATAAATGCTGAAAGAAAATAACCTAAGTTCTATATTAGTGCTTATTATTTGATTTTTAAATCAGTAACATTCATTTTAATGATCAACTTTAAAGCTGCTTATTGAAAACTGATCAGCTTGATCAGTTCTTGGCTGCCTAATGGGGAAAAAAAGTATTAAAAATGTTTTGATTCTTTATGGGAAGAAAAGCCTGATTTCCTGAACAATAAAACTGGAGACAATTCCTGCATAATGAAAACTCTGGGAAAATAAGCATCAATTCCCTTTTGCTGGCAGTTTTTCCCTTCCAGCTGTGGACAGCAGCTCCTTCCAGGGGTTACTTTCATTTTCCTCTAAGCTGAGAACAGGTGAAGTTTGAAACAAACGTGGGGCAAGACAGGCTCAGAATCCTCCACAGGGGTTCAGATCCATCTCCCACACAGGCAGGGAATTGTGGAGTGAGGATGTGCTTGGCAGGAAAAAGGTGGGAAATTCATGAATTACAATAACCAATAGCCCAGTATAATGATTTTTAAATACCATAAGGATAGATGTATAGGGAAATAAATCCTTTCTAAAGCTACCAGCAGCAATAATTTGGAAATAGGTTATTTGAAGCTGGTTTTAAGGCCGGGTTGGCCGGGTCTGGAGCAGTCTGGTCTATGGGAGGTGTCCCTGCATATGGCAGGGACACGAACGAGGTAACATTTAAGGTCCTTCCAGCCAGAACCAGCCAGCGATTCTACGTTTTTGGACTTAAAACCAATCGGCCTGCGATGCTGTAATATAACAAAACTTAAAGGATTTATTTACGGGAGCTTTACCAGCGCCTTGCTCTCGCTCCTGCCTGCCCGGCCATCCCCGCTCCGTGCCCCCGGCACCTTCTCCCGGCGCGGGGACGAGCGGGGAGGTCCCGGGCGAGCAGGAAGGGATGGATGGATGGATGGATGGCTGCGAGGGGCTGTGCCGCGCTCTGCCGAGCCAGGGACCCGCTCCGAGCCATCCCTGGCCCTTCTGTTCAAAGCCAGCAGCGGAGCAGCGCTCGGGGCTCGCTCACACCCGCGCCTCTCCCCGCACCCATCTCACCCCCACCTTGGTGTGCCCAGGGCCCGCCTCGCCGCTCCCTTTTCCCATTCCCCTCCCCATCCCCATCCCCGTTCCCCTCCCCATCCCCATCCCCGTTCCCATCCCCATCCCCATCCCCGTTCCCATCCCCATCCCCATCCCCATCCCCATCCCCATCCCCATCCCCGTCCCCGTTCCCATCCCCATCCCCATCCCGTTCCCATCACCGTGTCCCGCTCGGGGCGCTCGGCGGCGGCCGCACGGCACCGGGAAGGAGCCGCCTCCTCTTCCGCCCGCCCGCCCGCAGCGAGGGGCCCCCGCTCCCCCGCCTCCGCTGCTCCCCCGCTCCCCTCCGGCTGCCATCGAGGCCTAACACCGGCAAGAGACAGCGGAGCTTCGGCCCCTTTCTGCCCCTCGGCTGCTGGAAGTGCCCCCAGTGAGGATTCGCTGCCTAATTAGCACATCCATCACACCTCGTAACTTAATTAGGTGCTGGAATGTCCTGCCTGGACAGCTTGGGAATGTGCAGGGTTTACAGGATGCTCTCTGGTTTACACAAGGGTTGCTGTGCAGAGATGGAGCTCAGATGACTCGGTGCTAGATCAGCTGTCACTGTTTATGACTCTAGGGTTTGCAGGTGAACTCGACACGGACGAGATAGCGGCAGCCTGGCAGAGCAAACACACCTTTGGACAAGGCAGAGCTGCGGGTTCCGTCCTCTCCGTGCTCAGCTGCGCTGTGGGGTCACAGCCAGGAGCAGAAGGGGCTGCACTGAGCTCTGTGCCGGGTTTGATCCTGCGGGGTCACAGCCAGGAGCAGAAGGGGCTGCACTGAGCTCTGTGCCGGGTTTGATCCTGCGGGGTCACAGCCAGGAGCAGAAGGGGCTGCACTGAGCTCTGTGCCGGGTTTGATCTGCCGCAGCTGCAAGCTGTGCAGGGGCTCAGAGCAGAAGGGGCTGCACTGAGCTCTGTGCCGGGTTTGATCCTGGAGCAGAAGGGGCTGCACTGAGCTCTGTGCCGGGTTTGATCTCCGCAGCAATGCAGGGAATCCTCACTGGGAGCAGCTCTGGATCTCTGGATCTGGCTCTGGACTCTGGCACAGCACAAACCATATCTGACAATATTAAATCCTGCTGTTCTACCTGCAGAGCCCGGCTGCCCTGGCCTGGCCAGCTCATGAATTACCTCATAAAAATCAGGCTCTGCTCAATCCCTGCTTTCAAGTGATGGCTGATGGAGGAAATCACAGTTGTGACCACAAACACCATAAACAGGTGCAGCAAACACAGAGCAGAGAACTGTGAGTGATCTTCAAATCCATCCATCCCTGCCTTGCCCAAGATACCCATATTTTATTGGAATTGCAGCAGGGAATTCTCATGCATTTGATGCGTTAACCCTGTGTTTTGCAGTCTGCTGCCTCCCCATCTTTCAATTCATCCATGCCCATTTATTTCTAAAGAAATGCAAACACTTTCTTCCCTAGTTTAATACACCCTGACCTGTTCCTGGTAAACCCCCTACACATGACCCATCCTTGTTACTAACTGTGAAAAACATACAGCAGTGAGTGTGTCACTGTCATCTCTTGTCGCCCCCAATTAGTCCCGGTCTAACCCTTTTAGGCTCAAGAGAAACCAGATTATAACTTGTCTGTCAGGGCTGAGGTGGATTTTACGCAACCAATGTCGTAATTATCAAAATGATTGCTCTATCAGTCAGCAGCTTGTTTGACCACAAGACCTTTCCATCTTTTTTGCTGATTCTGGGCTTTCTGAAGCAGAGAGAAATGGTTTCCTGGGTGGAAGGGCAACTCCTGCAGCACTCAGGATGTGTCAGAGCAGCCCAACGTGCATCCACTATCAGAAGAATGAGCAGTCAATAGCAATTCATTAATAGCTGACTAAATTCTTTATCTCCTCTTGTTTTATTGTACACTTGGAATGGTGGCCAAAAAAAAATAATCAAGACTCGGTTATTTTCTTGATTCCTGTCCCTTTCCTGATGGAAATCTTCATTGGGGAACCACAGAGCAGAGTGAAATGAAGGTAACAGGAATTTTTAATTTGAGGCAGTGGGATCTCAGTGATGACCAGGCCATAATGTCTGTATTTAGTCTCCACCTTGCAGGGTGCAGCTAAACTCGTTCACAGACAACACAAAAAACTCCCCGAGTTTCCTGCCCTGGCAGGAGGAGTCACTGAGGCAGCTGCTGAGAGCAGAGCCCAGTTTTAATGGAGTTCTCCTGAGTTTTGATGGGGTCCCTAGGCTGGAACTCACATTAGAGACCACTGAAGATCAGTTTGCTGGGAGATAAATCAGGTACCTGGGCATTTTTGTGCCTTGCTAAGTATGGACAAACCTTAAACCTTAAATCTCCCCTCCTCACCGCTCGTGTTCACATCTCATCTTTGCCCCAGCTGGCCGTGGATGCCCACGGGGATTCTCTGGGGGACAGGACCTGGCTGTGCTCAGGGAGTGCAGGGATCAGGCTGCAGGTGCTGGGAACGTGGCTGTTCAAACATGCTGTAACCTTTGTGCTGTGCCACTGGGGCCCTTGTTACTCATCCCAGTCCCACCCACAGGCTTGGCACGGAGCTCTGCGCCTTCCGAAGCCTCCGGACTCCGTATCACATCGATAAAAGCAGCGTGTTTGGACAGAGGTTCCACTGCTGCAGAGCTCAGAGCTGCCTCTCCTCCCTCACCGTGCCTGTGGGAAAGGCAGCCACACAAACTGGCCCCAGGGAAGAGGGGGAATATCCCAGCTGGAGGCTGGAGCAGAGAGCTCCCGGGATAAATGGGGCTCCAGAACGCCAAAGCCCCCAGAGTGAAGCGGGCCAACATCGTGATGCTGGGGCTGGACTCTGCGGGGAAATCCACGCTGCTCTACAAGCTCAGGTACAAAGATGCTTTCCTGACATTGCCAACCATTGGCTTTAATGTGGATATGATCGAAGTGGGGAAGGATTTCACGCTGACGGTTTGGGATGTTGGAGGGCAGAAGAAGATGAGAGCGCTCTGGAGCAATTTCCTGGAGGACACGGACGGGCTGCTGTACGTGGTGGACAGCGCTGACAAGCACCGGCTGGAGGAATCCAGGAGAGAGTTTGAGCTCATCTTAAAGAACGAATCCATCAAAAACGTGCCGGTGGTGGTGCTGGCCAACAAGCAGGACCTGCCTGGAGCTCTGAACGCCGAGGAGGTCACCAGGAGGTTCAAGATGAAGAAGTACTGCAGTGACAGGAGCTGGTACGTGCAGCCCTGCTGTGCCCTCACGGGAGAGGGGCTGGCAGAGGCTCTCCAGAGAGCGGCCACCTTTGCCAGGCAGCACAGAAAGTCCAAGGAGACTTTCACCACCCGGAAGGAATTCAATACCTCTCAAGGACTTCTATCATCCACTTCTGGTGACTCTTAACATATTTTGTTGGACAGATTAAATCTTTACTGGATTCTGAGGAGCTGTTAAATATAAATATTTATGAAGGACTTTGTAAATATTTATGAAGGACTTTGACAATATTAAATTCGAGTGTTCTACCTGCAGATACTTGATACACGTGATAGGATGTCTCATACCTGAGATAGGACTCTGTAGCATTTTATTATTATTTTTTTATTTGCTTGGGGTTATTCAAGCTGAATGATGAGAAAAGGGGCAGTCGAGCACATGGAAATAAGATAGGTGAGCAGTGTTTAAGTGGCTTAAATCAAATGAAGATTCAAATTGATTCTTTCCAAGATGTAAACCAGCCACGTTGTTTGGTCAGCAACGATGAAAAGCTGTTTTGTAATAAATGCTGCATGGATGTGTTTCTCATTTGAAAATGCAGTGGGGTTAGAGATTGAACTCTCAAGTTATGGACAAGAGAACCTGTTGGCTGGTTTTGCAGTGTAGAAACAATTCCTGCAGAGAGGTTGTGATCAGCAGGACGTGCCCCAGACAGAGCCTGGCTCCAGTGCTGTCCCCAAGGTGCAGCTGTGACGTCCCAGTGTCCCAGATATCCACGTGCTGTGTCCCTCGTTCCTGCACTGCTGGATTGCCCTCCGGACAGGAGATGGAAATCAGTCAAGGAAGAGCTGAATCCAATTTATTTTTGTGGTGACTTCCCAGTCCTGGGTTCTGAAAAAATTGTGGCAGGGGTCCTCCCATGCTCCTGGTTTTTTGTTTCAGGATTCCACCAAGGAAGCAGGTGGGAAGTAGGAAGTTTACATTTCATCCTTACTAATAAACAGACAGGAATGTCAAGTTATAAAAGGGTGAAGCAGCAATAAAATCACCCAGACATACCCTGTTGTCTCATGCACGGGTTATTCAAAGACCAAAAAAAATCATCAGGTGGATTTGCTGAAATTGTAAACAAAGGGAAGTTTCTCAATAGAAGCTGTTATTAATACTGAGACTAATTAATTACCAGGGGCTAAATCCTGAGTCATGCTGAGACTCCTGCTAAAAGCAGAGCAAGTGTCTAGATTTCTCATTGCCTGGTCTGATGATTTGGGCTCAATAGAAAATATCATCTTTTGTCGCTAAAAAGATCTTTAGATGTTATTAACATTGGTTTTCTCAACCCAACAAGGCGATGTTTAAAAAGATGATATTTTATATCAATGCATTTATAATCGTTTGCATGTGTCTGGTATAGAGGGAATTCTCTTAATCTAATCACGTGTCTATTATAAAGCAGAATTGAGTTCTGTGGCCTCAGGACTTCCTCAGGGAGAAACACTCCTGAGAGATTTAATGAGGGTGCACCAGGGTCTCTAATTAGCCAAGAAACAAGTTCTGAAGGGAGAAATGAAGTCGTAAAATAGACCAGCTCACACAGCTAAAAATGAGAATAAGCTCTCAGGCACACAGGCCCTGCTGCAGGTTATCAAATTACACTAAATGACACATCAACTTGAAGAAATATTTCACATTATGCTTCAAAGGAAAGGAATAAACTCCATTCCATTCACTTCATAGAATATCAAGTATTTAAAAATTGAATTTTGTAAGAGCTTGATTTTGCAGAGAAGCGAGGCCAGGCCCGCTATATCTGCCCAAGGAGAACCCAACCTTTTGGAATCATTTTAAAGCTTTAAAATAAATATCAGTGGAGCTGGCTGGAGGCACAGGTTCTCAGAGGAATTAGACGCCTGAAAGTTTAATTAAAAAACCCAGTGAGACAGAGAAAAGTGGCCACAGCAGTGCCCCCTCGAAGGCAAGGCTGATGAGGTACAAAGGACTGATAAATGTTCCATCGGAGCCCACAAAGGAACATCAATCCCGAGCCAGCGCTTTAATGAGTTCCTGTGCTCCGGGAGCTGCCGGGGCTTTTCCATCCTGCTGCATCAGCAGAGCACTCGGGGCTTCCTCGGCATCGGGAGACAGAGATGGAAGGCGCTGCTCCAAACCAGCTGGAGCAAAGAACCTCCCTGACACTCAGCAAATTTTGGGAAGGTGTTTGGGAAGTTGCCCGGGCAGGGAGGGGCAGAGGATGGGAATTGTGGCTCAGCTCTGAGCCCAGGGCGCTCTATGGTCCCGGGGGAAATCTGGGAATTGTTGGATATCCGATCCCATCCCGTGTACCGTGGTGAAATCAATACCCAGGGAGTTCCAAAGGTGTTTTCCAGCTCCATCCCGCTTGCAGAGTTTGAGCCCTTGTGGCTGCTTGGCTGAACACTGTGAGCAGAATTGCCTTGGTGTTTCAGGAATTCTGCCAGTGCTAAAATCCAACCCACAGCACCATGATAATTTATTCCTGGATATGTTTTGGTTTATTTCATTATTTAGGATTTTTACAGGCTCCTCGCTTAAAAGCTTTTAGGATTTTTGAAGGGTTTGGAATGCTTTGAGATGGTGAGAAATAAGAATCTGAAGAGCCCCAAGGCAGTGGAACTGAAAGGTTTTCATGGGAAGAAAAGGCCGTGAAGGCTTGGGGTCAGCTGTTTATTTTGCTTCAAATTTGGGAATTTTTTTCATAGCTCACCCTGCTGTTTGGCACTTTTTTAATTGCTGCAGTCTGGTGCAGAAGCACTGCAGGTGTTTGTAGCTAAAGGGCTCAAACCCTTCGGTGTCTGCTCATTTTCCCTACAGAGTTTGCTGTCCCTGTCCCTTTGTGCTGACAGAAGAGTGATCCATGACAAAACGAGTGGAACCCAGAAAGAGCAGGAGCTGAACCCCAAGGCCTGCAGGTCCCCTGCTCTCTCAGGACGTGTTTAGATGGGACCATTTAAAAGCTGACAGCCCCAGGGGACCTGTCCTGTTGGCCATTCCTTGGAAAGATCCCTGTGGTTTAAAGTCAAAAAGGGTTTTCTGAGTTTAGGAATAACTGGTGGAGCTCCTTGAACATGGAGCCAGCAGGGTGAAATGCCATTTTAAGGGAAGGTGTGGAGCAGCAGAAGAAACCATTGCAAATTTGGGTAGCAGCACTCCCTCCTGCTCTGCCTGGGAGACAACTGTCCCAAAAATTGAGAATCTAGGGAAAGTGCAGTGTCTAAGGAATGCAGGACAAGGCTTTGCCAATATCAGGTAATTTAGCACGGGGTGTTATTCAGAATTTCTCTGTGCTGTCTCCTCATTTTAAACAAGTAACTGAACCAAACTAAAGATTTTCCTGTGTCCAACAAGTTCCAAGTGCTGCAAAAGAAGACAGCACCACTTGGAAGTGCTGTGTGCACATTAAACAGCTTTTTTCCCCAGGTAAATGGGCCATGCTGGGCTCTGTGCTGCTACAGTCAGGCTTCCTCCACTTTAATGAGCACAAATATCCCGTTTGGATTCTGGACATCCATCTCCTCAGATCCCACAGCCTGGAGTGGCCAACTCTCCGTAATTTGGGATGTAAATTGTGGAGGGTGGAGGCCCTCAGCACACACCACACTGCAGGGACTATTTGCCAATGCAAATTCACGGCCAGTAGCAAGTGCAGACACAGCTGATTCTGAACAGGGGATTTTAGCAAACTGAGCATGCCTGGTGTTTCAGTTTCCCCAAAATTCTGTTCCAGAGCTGTGCTCAGTGTTCCTGTGCCACTCCTGCTCATCCCTGATGTGTTTGTGACACCTGTACCGAGACACCTACCCCTCACCCTCTGTCACCTCTGTGTCCCCTCCCCAAATTTCCCCAGCAGAGCTTTCTCCTGTCCTTGTCCTTCCCCAGGAGCCCCAGTGGCAGTGCCAGCCCCACTCAGTGGCAGTGCCAGCCCCACTCAGTGGCAGTGCCAGCCCCACTCAGTGGCAGTGCCAGCCCCACTCAGTGGCAGTGCCAGCTCCCGTGGTCTCGTTATCAGATTTGTCCTGGGTTTTTGGGGTTGCTCTCACGCCACTCCTTGTGCTCAGAATGACCTGCAGACATTTACAGCCCCATTTCATTGTTTTCTGCCAGGCCCTTCCTCAAAGCTCTCCCACGATGTGTGCAAACCTCCTGACAATGCTTTACGAGCAGTGGCTTTTGATGAGTAATTTTATTATTTCCCTGTTCTCCTCATATTTATTCATCTGCTCCCTTTTAGGCTTACAAGGTGCTTTCTTTGGTGCAAAGATCATCTTTTTGTTCTGGGTTTTTACCTTTCTTTAACCTTTGGTTGACTTGTTTTTACTTTGGTTTTACCCTTTTGGTTTGCCTGGCCAATGAGAAGTTTCTAGGCCTTGTATTACCCTGATTCTGGCGAAATTTCTGCTAAAATCAGTGATTCTGTGAGTTTAATAAACCACCTGGCTCTGAAACCCGAGCCATGCACATTGTTTGGTTTCAGCAATTATAGCTGGGAACTGCAGCAACGATGATTTTATCGATTTTATCGATCCAGACAAAGGCCAATCTCCTCTGAAATTCTGCTTGGCTGTTAAAGGGTAACCATGCCTTAATCAATCGTTTTCAGTTGCTTTATCTAAAGCACACACGTTTATCACTGGAAAATGGGAGCCTCTCAACCTTCCCTTTAGAAGTCAGAGAAGTTTTATTGCTTATAGGGCCATCCAGATTCCTGGGAAATCCCTCATATCATTTGGAAATATAAAAGCATCCTGCAAACAGATTCATTCAATATGATAAATTAATGTCTGTCTTCTCGTGGGGTGGATCAGGGCTGGGTGCCATTCCCAGCACAAGGGAATCATTTGGGGCTGAATTCACATGGATTTTGCTTTGTTGAGGATTAACAATGAAGGATTAATTTACCTGAAATGTCTATAGGTGGTCACTCAATTCTTGTGTGCCCATCAGTTCTTTACACAGTTTGAGTTACTCTGAGAAAGTGAAATAAGAAAGCATTACAGAAGAAGAATTGAAGGAGTTAATCTGGAGGGGGAAGACAAACGACAGCAATACCACGGAAAAGGGAAGCGAAAAGAAAAACGAGTGAGAAAATGCTCAGGTCAAACCCTGAGTGCTGTGGATACACAAAGCAACAGAAACAAAAAAACCAAAAACAAAAACAAAAAAACCCAAACATTCCAGCCTCAACTCTGAACTCTGGTGCAAAACTGAGCCTTTTTTTCCTTTTAAAATCACCACTTCATGTGTGCAAACCCTCGTGGTGCTCACAGGGGAACTTCCCTGTGCTCTCCCTGAACATTCCACACTGAAGGCAGGGGTTTCATAGATAAAATAACATCTGGTCCCAAAGATGACGTAACCGTGGAGCAAATATTCTGCAAAGAACTCTCTCCTCATGGTAACTCTAAATAATATTCATCCTGAGTATGGATAGTTAAAAATATTTAACATATTGAAGTCAAACTTTGTGGAAATTAATTATCATTTCAAATAACTCTTCCCTTTAACCTGCACAGGGAAATTTTAAATTTCTTAGCTGTCGCCTACACTGAGTTTTCTTTTTTGAAGCTTCAGGTTTTCCATTGAGTCATTTGGGTCATTGATTCTTTAAAATACCCATTTATTGCCCACGCTAATGGGTAAATTTGTACAGGCTTTGCTTCCTCGTGTGCTGCTGAAAAGCCCCTGCCAAGCACTGAGGAAAACCCGAGGCAAACAGCAGAAAATTGAGTAATGTTATTAAAAAGGACTCGTATAAAATGTGTTTCCTCGCTGAGACATCTTGTGGTGTGTGGGGCTTCCTGCAGCTCGTCAAAACGAAACCATCGGGCTGCAAATTCAAACGGAGAGACCAGAGGAGCTCAAGAACTCCCTGAGAAGCTTAAACCACACAGCTAAAAATCGCTTTTTTCAAACAAAAACTGACTCATTACAGCGCTGCTGGGCTTATTTTCAGAGACTGTTTTCAATTTTTAAAATGTAATAAATATAATATAAATATAAATAATAAATAAGTAAATATATACATACCTATAATATAACTATAATATAATTATAATATAAATCTAACTAGAACTGTAAATATAAATATAAATAATATACATATATTGCTGCTCTTTAGGTGAAGCCCACATTTTCATCACGCATTAAGGTGAAGTTTCACTTTGTGGCACTGAAAATTCCTAACAAAGAGTGAAGTCCAAACTTCCCAAACAAGCAGATTCCTAATCTGGAATTCCCATTGCTGCTCCGATTTTTTTCCATGTTAAATTGGGATTTAGAAGAGCCTTGGATAGCAGCTCATAACTAAAGCAAAATTTGAATATAAAGAAGAATAATGAGCATTAAAAGGAAGGGTTGGGCTGGGTGATCTGACAGAGGCACACATTCCTGAAGCTGCTGAAATGCTGCATAATTCAGAATTGTGTGCCCATTATTCGCCCTCCAAAGAAAAGCTGAGCAGAAATATTGCCATTCATCAGACGTCAGAAAATCAGGGAAATCTCAGGGCCGAGCCTTGTGAGAACGGGCCTCGTTAGTGCTGCTGCTCAGAGCACTCATTTTCTCCATTACAGTGGAACAAAGACAGGTGCAAACTTTGAATATTTTCATTTCTCTGCTCAATACCGAGCCCTGAGCCTTACAAAATTCCTTTTTCTAGTCATGGATTCGAGTTTCCTTTCAGAATGAGCCCGAGACGCAGCACTGACAAGGGCAATCTGCAGCTGGACATTTACATTTTTGTTGCATTTTGGGTTTGATGTTGTTTTATGTGCTAAACTCTGCTCCCTGTAAGCCAGAAATAAGAGTTTAAATTTGAGATGCTCCCAAAAATGTCTCTGATTTCGTGAACCCATCAATATTTCTGTGTACAACATGAAGCACATCACCTAACACCTCACATAATTTAATTATCTGAGTATATTGTGTAGATTAATTTTCCAAATACAACCCCAATGATCAGCCTTCTGTTTGGAAATCTGAGGAATTGAGGATGGAAAAGCAACTTCCCTTCCTGCAGTCAAGTGGAACAGGATCCAGAATATTGGAGATCCCAGACCTGCCAGCAGATAAGAAGTTTTCCTTTCCTTTTAGAAATATTATTGAATTCACCCCAAACCAGCAGAGACAGAAGCATTTCTTGTCCCTGTCCCACCATCAGTGATGCCACAAGGATTTGTTTAACATGGAAAAACTGCATCCCAGGATCTTCCAGGGCTCATTTCACTAATCAAAGTGATTTCTTCCCTTTTGATCTCAAATGAATTTTTTCCTTTTCCTTTACTAGGAAATTGTTGTGTTGGAAAGGCAAAGCAGCTGTGGGACCAGCAGGGAAGTGCAGCTCCACAATCTGCTGATTGAGGATTGATTCCTCTTCTTCTTGGGCTATTTGCAGCTGATGGATTTTTGGGATCTACTCCAGCTCTGGTAGCAAGGAACATTTTTGCCAGCGGTCATGTCACGACCTCTAAATTTGTCTGCAAAAGCTCTGATTTAGTGCATTAAAAAGTGAGCTGAACTGTAGCAAATGTACCAATGTAAATGAAAAGCAATTCCCAAATGGAATGGTGGATGGAATAAAAGGTGATTCAAAGCAGAGAGGCTGAGATCAGAGCAGGCTGTGCTGCTGCAGAGGCACCTCTGGAGCTCTGATCGTGCATTTGAAGCTGCCTCTCTCCTGCTCGGGGTCATGAGGGAGCCCTGGGCTGATTTCCTGATCACAGCAGCAGATGTTGGGCTGATATGAATCAGCAAAGGGCCACTGGAGCCAGAGGAGCTCCCTCCAGGCTGCACCCTCTGGGGGCTGTGCTCAGCCTCGCCTCTGGGAGCTATCTCAGACCTGATCACACAGCAGCTTCCAAAAAAACGAAAATAAAAATACCTAGAGGTCTTTAATTAGGAAAAAAGTGCTTATTAGGGGATATTTCACATTCAGAGAGGCAGCTGGAATGTTGGGGACACAGCAGAGCCCGGGGACAGAGGGAATGAGGGAGAGATCCCAAACGGAACTGGTGACATCAGCAGGGCCTTGGCTCTGTTACCATCTGAGAGGGGCCAGAGCAGCTCCTGGAGTTTCAGTGGCCCAGCGTGATTAAAGGGTTAGGAAGGGAAAGGCATTGAATCATACTGGGAACACTGGAAGCTTCTTTCCTTTTTCAAGCCTGTGCAGTTCATGGCTTTAAGAATCTGACATTACAAAGTGAGTTTTTAAGTACCACCCTGACTGAAGAGTATTTTTCTTGGAGTATAAATGCTTCTTTTTTTTTCTAAATAGAAAAAAAAAAAGCCAAAATATAGTGTAACCAGTGGTTCTAAATGGGCTCTACAGCTTTGGAATAAAAATGTTCCCTCCACAAGGGAACAGCCCTTGAGCGAGTGTGAGCACAGCCAGAGCTCTTTGCGTGTGCTTGGGCCAAATCTTTGATTCCTGCTCTCATCCCAAGCCCCTCAGTCAACTCCTATCAAAAATCCCCTTCCTAACCTGCCTCTTGCAGAAGTCTGGGTTTGCACACCAGCTGAAAGATTATCATAAAATATCCCCCCAGCAGCGGGCAGCTTCTTCGTTAATGCCAGCGATGCCGTTTGTATAAACCCTGGGATTAATGGGCGTTTTTCTGTGTGCAACACAAATCTTTGCAGCTTTACATAACGTTTTGTTTCTTATAGCAGGGAGAAAACGTCACCCTGATTTTTGCAGTGTGCTGTGTTTATGCTTTGTAGTAAAAGTTCTCATAGATTTTGTGTAAACGTAGTCCGTGTTTATGTAACTGGCCAAGGATTGTTTTGTTCCTTTGGTATTGTTTGTCATTCCTTTTCCTAAGGCAGAGAAGGTGATGGACTGTGTTCATAACCTGTGGAATTGGAGAGGTGGTAACCTCATTGTCCAATCCATGATTGTCTATGTAAAGATATATAAATGAAAGAATAAAGAGAGGCTGGGCTCTTCTTCTCTCTGCCCAGCCTGTGTGGCTCTGACCTGCTGAGAGTTGCCTGATTCCTTCGTGTCCGACAAGATAAGGCTATGAAAAACCATCTGCAGGAGCTCCTTTCACCTAAGTGTACATTTAGGAAATATATTTTATATATTTTATGTATATATCATTTACTGATCTATTAGAAAGAGCATTCAGGTCAATTCACATTATTACTCAAAAGAAAAGTGCTTAAGATAAGCTGAGAGTTAGGCATTTTCTAATTGAAGAATGAGGTGCAAAATTCACAAATTGTGAATTGTAAACTCTTTGTAAAATAAATCTCTCTGCTGCTTGAAGGACAGGAAGGCGAGCAGAACCTAATTCCCACCTTTATATTTGCATTATTATTTTCCAAGCTAAAACATATGCAAAAAAAACCCAAAGAAGCAGAGCTTTGTTCTGTAGCGTCGCATGAAGCCTGAGCAGCATCATACCACGAGAATTTGTGTTTTATGCATAATTTATTATGTTGTAGGCACCTACATTTAGTAAAAAAAAAAACCAAAAAACAAACCTCATTCAGAATCACAATATTCTGTTGTTTGGGTTTTTTTAAAGACAGTGACACTGGATCACAGATTCAGAGGGGATCTGGTCTGTCCTTCCAAATTGGCCTTGTGAGGTAAAATCAAACAAAAATAACGTGGTAATTGCTCCTCTGAGAGCCAAGCAGCTTAATTAGATTGCACAAAATGCGCTTGATTCATCTCTGATTATATATATTTATTATGTCTCTGATTGTATATACACATATCCTAGAGAATTCTTCTAGTTATGCACACATGCATTATTTTCTGGCTAAAATTTCAGAAGCAGGAACAGATTTACCATCCTCTCTGCTCTGTAAGTGTATCTCTCTATTGCTCTCAATACTTTTTATCTTATTTCAATTAAAATGTAAAAGTTTCTATAGCAGCTGTTTGGGGTTTTTTTTCTTAAATTCTGGAAGACTGGGCAGTACAGGGATTATTCTGGGTAAATGCAAAGTGTAGCGAGCAGAAAGATTTAAGTGTTAATTTTTCGGCTCCGTGATGGGAATTAATGTAAACTTTAGTGAGGGGAAGGATTAAACTTAATTTTAAACTCCGTGATGGGGGAAAATGCAAACTTTAGTGAGGGGAAGGATTAGATTTAATTTTAAACTCCGTGATGGGGGAAAATGCAAATTTTAGTGAGGGGAAGGATTAAATTTAATTTTAAATTCCGTGATGGGGGAAAATGGAAACTTTTGTGAGGGGAAGGATTAAAGAGTTAACTTGCAGCTCCATGAGGGGAGTGAACACAAAGCATAATTAGGATGAAACCGGTAACTTTGGGCTCTGTGAAGGGACTCAATACAAACCGTAGTGCGGAGAGTGATTAAAGTGTTAACTTTCGGCTCCATGACGGGGGTGAACGCCAAGCGCAGCGAGCGGAAGGATTAAACTGCTAAGCGCCGGCTCCATAAAGGGAGCGAAGGGAAAGCATAGAGGGGCGAAGGATTAAAATGTTAACTTTCGCCCACAAAGACGAGAACGGAAGGGATTAAAGCCGCTCGCGCGGCGGCGCAGGCGCGGGGAGTGCCCGTCCCGCCGCTCCTCCCCTCAGCCCTCCACCGCCCAAGATGGCGGCGGCGCTGAGGCGGCCGCTCCTTCCCGCGCTGCGTCACCGCTCCCTCCCTCTCCCTGCGCGCCGCCATTGGCCGCGGGGCGCGCGCGGCGCAGCCAATGGGCGGCGGCGGCCAGAGCGAGGCTGGGCCTGTTTCCCCCTCCCTCCCTCGCTCCCTGTGTCCCTCGCTCGCTCGCTCGCCCCGGCCCTTCCCCCGCTCGGCGGCACCGGCGCGTTCGGGCCGCCGGCACCGCCACCGGCCGGGCCCGCTCCGAACCGCCGCGCCCCGCTCCGCTCCGGGCCCCGCGCCCGGCTCCGGGCCCCGCACCCGGCCCCGCGGCGGCGCCCCCCCCCGAGCCCCGGCCCTCCCGGCTCGCCGAGGCCCAGAGCGGGCCCGCCGGGCCCCCGGCGCGCTCGGGCCCGGGCGGAGGCGGAGGGGCCGCGCTCCTCCCTCGCCGCCCCCGCCATGGCCGACAACGAGAAGCTGGACAACCAGCGCCTCAAGAACTTCAAGAACAAAGGCCGCGACCTGGAGGTGAGCGCGGCGGGGCCCGGCCTGGCGGCCGCCCTCAGCCACGGCGAGGCGGGAGCGGCGCTGCCGGGAGGGGAGGCCGGGCCGGGGAAGGAAGGAGGGAGGGAGGGAGGAAGGAGCCGCCGAGGCCGCGCTGGGGGCCGGGCGCGGCCGGGCCTGTGGGCGCCGAGCGAGGGGCAGCGGCCGAGCCCGGGGGGAGCGGCCGCCGCCGCCGGGCCCGAGCAGCCCCCGGGGCTGCTCGGGCCCTGGCGGCGGCGGCCGCTCCCCCCGGGGCTCGGCCCGGGCCCTTGGCGGCGGCGGCCGCTCCCCCCGGAGCTCGGCCCGGCCCTGCCCGAGCGGCCCCTAAAAGCCTGAGTCAGGATTAGGGTGTTGTGCTGCGTGTCTCCAGGATACCTGATTAAATAAATAGCGCCCTAACTTTTATAGTGAAGATTTTTTTTTAAATTTTTTTTTTAAATATTGCCGCTTTCTGCTCACTTAGTTGAGAAGCAGTTCTAGCACAGAGCCCCTGAACTTTTTGGGGGTTCAGTTATTTGAGCGGTGAAGGCGCTTCCTAGACCTAGCAGGATACATAATTAACTTGGGGTTTCTCTAGGAAATAGTTGAATTTGAATATTATGTATCAATCCTCACCTTTAAACACTCGGTCAGGAGTGCAGGTTGGAGCTTAAAATTGTCTGTACGGGTTCTGGACGAGAATTTTGGCTTTCTCATGGCTGTTTTTTACTAGCTTCAAAGTGTCCCTTGTGTTTCCCATAATATTCCGGTCTTTGATATGAAGGCAGTACAATGTTTCAAAGGTAGAAATCCCTTTATGTCCCTGGCATTAATTAAAACATCTGCCAAGTTTCCCAGAAGTCTGAAACACCTCCGTTTTTTTAACCCATCCAATTCGATGGATAAACCAGTTTATTATTCAGTTATGTCCAAAATTTTGGCAAAAATATTGGGAGTGGGAATAATTAATTAGTGTTTGCTTAACAGGGCTGTGAGGTTGGTTGGTAACCACTTGCCTTAGATATTGATTTGTTTTTATACGAATTCTGTTACCACTGAACAGACAACTACAGGGAGATATCTTTAGGAATGCACACAGAATGTGCTGTTACAGTGAAAAATGGGATTAATGGGAAGACACAGGTTGGAATTCGGTTTTGGTGCAAAGTTTTAAGAGAAAAGGGCTGAGGTGGGGAAGGTTCAAGATGGACACACGCAGGTAACACCACGTGTGAGTGTGGCAGGAGGCAGGGAAGCTCCTCAGTCACGTTTTTTTATTTGCTGCAGCTCTCAAACGCCTTTTGCCACAGTCCAAGCCCACTGCTGGGCTGCGTTAAATTTTAGAGAGTGACATTTATCCAGCAAATCCTGGAGCACACGCCTGCTCCCTAAAATAACCACGGTGCAGGGCTATTTTTCATACAATAGCTCAGGCTCCTGGCTGTCCTTGCTGCTCATTAACTGCTTACACATCACATTGGGCTGAGGGAATTGGTGGTGCCCACTCTCTGCCCAGCTCCTGGGCTTGGACACCTCCAAAATCCAACTTTTTGGGCTGTTTGGGGAGAAAGTTGGGTATTTATTTCGCAGAGGAAGCCAACATTTGATCTTTATCTCCTTCACTCCTCCCCGTTTATCTCCACTGAAATTCTGTTTGGCCCTGGGTTGTTTTTACAAAACCATCCTTTTTTTTCTTTTTTAATTTTCCGTGGCCGTTCACCCCTAGAGAAACAAGAAATCACCTGAATTTTGGTGAAGGCCAAATGAAGAGGTTTCTGGAGGTTATGAAAGGCTGCCATGCTGTGAACTGCAAACTTCCTAAAAATGTTATCTCTTCATTCCATGTGCTCACATCAGTCCATTGACAGTGCCAGTGCCAGCAGTTCCTGTCACATTGTCCTTCCCTTCACAGGAAGTTCTCACATTTCTAACAAAAATCAGGGAATTTCCTACATTTCATCCCTTCCAAGTACCATTCATTCACCTTTTGGGATACTTAAGTTCAAGTTAAATATCCCAAAAGGTGAATAAATGCTTGATTTTTTTTTTTTTTCCCCTCCCAATATTCTTCTAAAAATACAAATTCCAGCCTGGAAAAAAAAGAACTCAAACCCCAACAGGAGCACCTGTTTTACATAAGATATTTACCAAAATTCCTTCATGTGCTGCACTCTTGGGTAAACTTTGCCTGCACGGGCACGTTGTAAATAATTGCTGCCATGTGTTGGGAGATGACAGATTGGTGGTGACACTGGGGACAGAGGGATTCACTGGCACCAGAAATCTCCAATATCTCCCTGTCCTTTCCCTTTTTTCTGCTCCTGCTCAAAGGAGCACGTGGGGTAATAAAGTTTTTAATGCTGGGAGAGTTGGTGTTGGGAGAGCAGTAATTTGGAGTTAATACTGAGGCAGCATCTCTGGGGGATTTTAAGATTTCTTGTCAGTGCTTGCAACATTTTTTTAGGGCCTTCAAGGTTTTAGAGCTGGGGGTGGGGGGAATAGAATTGGTTCAGCACAAAGAGGAGCCTTAAAAACTGCAGGAGTGGCCACAGTTTTTCCTCTTTAACCTCCAACCCCAAAATCTGACTTGAAGAAGGGCTTATCTGGCCTCTGATATTAAATTATGCAAATTCTTATCCATTAGGGAGCTGGCTAAGGTGACTTTTTTCATCTTGTGTCTTTAGTGAGGAACAGGTTTGACTCGGGCATTTTTTTCCCCTTTGGATAGGAAAGGGTGAGCTGTTTTTTACTTTTTATTGTGGGGATGGCTGTGCTGCCACCCAGAATCCTTTCCAACCTTTATTTTTAATGGTAATGCCACAGAATTGGTATTAAATACCAGATCTTGGTATTAAAGATCAGATCTTTATTATACAAAGGTGCAAATTGTTCATTTTGTCTGTGCTAGAGTTTTATGAACAATTTGAGTTTAAATAATGCCTTTTTAGTCCTGCATTGAGGGGTCTTGATTTGGGAAGGTTTGCAGAGTTTTGGGGTGTTTTATTTGCTTCGTTTTCTTTCACCTGGTGATTCAACATTTCATTTCTCTCTTGGTGATTGCCTGCTGCAGCATTCCAATCTGACTGACATTTAGGGAGCTTTTTGGTGGTTTTTTTTTAAATGAAATAAAAAATATTTCCTGCATTTGATTTCTCTGGAAATCCTGGAAGAATCTGCTGAGTTGCTGCTGGCCTTTTCTCACCTGTGCTGCTGGGCAGGAGATTAAGGATTGCTTTAAGGTGTTAAATAGAGATTTCTGCTCTGGAATTGAGAGATGCACGAAGGGAAATGATGATAATTCTGTGATGCAGAGCACTTCAAAACTAATTTTGGAGCAGCCATTGCATCAAGATGCTTAAAGATCAGCAATGTCAGGATTTTAAGAGTTGCCAGCATCGTTCAGTGGACTTTAAAAATACCAATAGATTTGAGAGCAGCAAGGAAGCTCCAGGGGAGTGAAGGAAATATATTGAATATTGCAGGTACTTTAAAGCTTTTCAACCCCTTCTGTATCCCACACAAAATAGTCTTCTTGGGATTAAATATGGAAGAACTGAAGGAGAGCAGGAATTTCACTCGGGGAGATAAAAATAGGTTCCTTTAAGCTGACTTGGAGTTGTGTGGTGAAGCTCATCCATCTTGTCACTTCCAAATGATGCTGAGATATTTGTTTAAGGCATTTTCTCTGCCATGCACAGCTTCTCCAGGAAAAATGGGGCTGGGAGCACGTGTAATGTCCTATTGATTTTTGGGTTTTTATCTGCAACTCAGACTCCCATTTTCATTCTGAAGGGGGAAGAGTTGCTGAGATGTGATTTCTGGGGGTACCTTGGGTTGGCTTTGTGATCCCAATCCCAAAGCATTTTTATCAGTGATCTTGAGAGCAGATTTGATTGTTTCACTTTGTAATTGTGATGGGATTTGTATAGGAGGGGAATAATGGATGGAGAAGGGCCTGAATCACACTATAAGTGTGGAAAAATAGACATTTTTCACATATCCGTGTGCCCCAGGGGGTGTTTTTTGTATTTATTTTTAATTCAGACCACACTGGTGCTGGTAGCAACTTCCTGGGAAGGAAGGAAGGAAGGAGGCATGGCACAACCAACTCAATTTTATTTACAGTAACTGTCGACTCTGCAGCTCCCCAGCAGAAACAATGTGCCTTTGGAAACCCTTCCCTGGGATGAGAGGAGCAGCCAGAGTTCTACAGTTACTGGGTGCTGTCAGACCTTCCTGCTGGAGGTGGAGAAATGGAGTGCAATGTTTTATTACAGCAAAAAAACAACCCCTCACCCCAGGAGTGAGCACAGCCTGAGTTCCTGATCCTTTCAGGGGAGGAAGAGGGGCAGGATCCCCCCCTCCAGGTGGATTTAGGAAGGGCTGGTGGATCCCATCTGCTGGCAATGTTCCTCGTGGTGTTGTGAAAGCCCCCAGAATGTCTCAGGATCCTGCAGGCATCGCTACCACGAGATTTTCATGATAAGCTGAAGGGCTCAGTCATGACTAATGGTCAGAAATAGCCCTTATGATAAATCTGAAGCTAAATATAATTGAAAAAAAGGAGGATGGAGGGGTGGCCATCACAGGCCGACAGAAATAGATCGGATCATTTGATTTTTGATGTAGCAAATGACAAACAGGATCCAGTGACTGAAAGAGCCACATGAATTCCTGGTGAAGTGGTGCATGTTTTTCACTGGAGCCCTTCCCAGGGCCGTTCTGAACTCTGCTGTAAAACCCTTGCTGGTGAGAGTGGTTTCCTGCCCACAGCTGTGTTAGTGCAAGCTGGGAGCTGATTCAGATAACTCACAGCTCCCCCAGAACAGAAGGAATAATTCCCCTCGTGCCAAGACACCACCATCCCTCATCTCTGCCCTTTGAGCTGTTTTCCAGCAGGCAGCACGAGCTGATCTTGACTCTGCACGGCTTTTCCATCTCTGGCTGGGGTGGTGATGCTGGGAATCCCCATGGCAGAGCTGACTTCAGTTCTCTTTTGTTGTGCTTTTCCTGTTCCTCAGAGGATGGGCAGTGCCAGGTTGACCTGTAACTATTCTGTCAACAGACTCTGTTTACACAGAGAGTGATTTTAGCAGAGCCAGGCTTTGGTAAATTGTGTTTAAGAGTGACTTTCATGGGTGGTTTGTCTTTCATGTGAAGGCTTTTGTGATTCCAAGGTGTGCAGGCAGGAATCCACCCAAGGCCTGTCAGCTTGTGGCAGGAGGGGGAACATTCTTCTTGTGCCAGCAGAGGCTCTTCTAAAGTCTGATCAACTGCAGATGAAGATTCTTTACTTGAAAAATCCTTACATGACACATTTGAGGCTTTTTTTTTTTTTTTTTTTTTTTTTCTTGTAATATCTGCTTTGGTCCCACTCCATTGTCCCTGTGTCAGCAGCAGCTTTGCTGTGACCAGCAGTGCCATCCCTGGGCTCTGGGAAGAGCCAGCCCTCTCCCAGGGTAGCTTTTGGGTGGGAATGCTGATTTTCTTGGCTGCTGCTTTGGGAAGGTGTTAAAAGTCCTGTGAGATCACCAGGGGCGTGGTGCAGTTCTGCAATCTGATTATCAGAGGCTTTCCTCACATTATTTCCACCTTGGATGTGCCAGATTAGGAGAGTTTGGAGAAACTCCACTGAGCCTGGAGTAGGTAAATCGGGGGTAAAGCTGCAGCACCTTTCCAAAGCCTGCAAGTGCTGGGGGTATCCAGCAGTGGATCAGCTTCTCCTGGAGCTCAGAGAAGTATCCATGGAATATTTCTTGCTTTCACTCTGGTTTTCAGAGCTGCTTCCGTTGTCCTGGAGGGTTTGGGCATTCCTGGGCTGTGGGCTAGAGCCCTGTGAGGAATTTTAGTGTTGGGATGCTTCAGCTCCTCCCTCCTGGCTCTTCCCAGGTTGCACTTTGCCTTTTCCAGAGCAGAAACTGTCACTGGGGGAGCTTGGATTTTCCCCTCACACCATGAATTCTTTCTCCAAACCAGCAAGGTTCCATCCCTTCTTCTCCACTTTTCTCCTGTCCTTACATTTTTCTCGTAGCTCCATCCTTTGAGGAGCTGCTCAGCTGAAATGTGATCTGATGAACTGCACATTCTTTTTGATAACAATAATGATGCTTTGAAAGTGGAGCTTTTCATGCTTATCTTCAGATCTCCTTGCTGTTCAGGAGGTTCCTTTTCTGTCCTGTGCTGGGGACTTCCAGCTTGCCCTGGAATTGTGAAAGTTTAGTCACAATAAAAACGGAATTGTTTGGAATTTTGCTGTTCTCATTCACTGTAGAGTTCACTCTAAAATCACTCCAGGCTGATTTATTTCTCAGTTTTCACCGCAGCAGCACAAGCAGCAATAATCCAATTTATGTATATTTACAATTGATTTTTTTTTCCTGAATAATGTCAGTGGCAGCTGTAGAGAAAATGACCAAAAAATTGCTCTTAGAATGTCAAAGGTTTTCATTTATAAATAACAGTTCTGGAACTCAGCTTTGCTTGCAGGATCTCTTAATTTGAGCTTGTTTATAAAGTTATTTTACTGTTGGTCTGCCATGGTCTTTATTGTGCTCTTGGTGCTGTTTTATGCACAACTCCTTTCAATTGTGTCCTTTAAAATACTTGTTTTTATTCCTAATTCCTTTTTTCCTCAACATGAAGGGTTAGCAGAGTGTTTTACTATGAAATAACAGAAATATTGTAGTTATTTCCATTTCCTATAGATTTCTACTTATATAATGAAAGCTAAATCCTGTGTGTAAAAGTTTTGTTTGAAGTGCATGAACTAAAATAGTTGTACAAGAACTTTTTTAATTGGTTTAAATTCAGAGTATGACTTTTTTTGGTCTTGATTCTTTCCAGACTATGAGAAGACAAAGAAATGAAGTTGTTGTGGAGTTGAGAAAGGTGAGATGACCCAGCATTATTATTCTTTTATTTTATATTATTATTCTTATATTTTATATTAGTATTCTCAATAAGTGGGATTTGACTTTGTTCTTAACTCTGGTAAAATGAGTTTTTGTTAAAGACTCAAAAGTTCTGGAGTTATGGGAGCTCCATAACTTTTGTCCTGTTTATTTGTAACCTAATCAAGGGAATCATTCTTGCACTTCCAGAGGTTTTTAAAGATTGATAAAAAGTTTTGGTTTTTCCTTTGAAAATCAGCTGTTCCTGCTCACCTGCAGGCAGAAGTTTATTTCCTTCCAAGTAAATGTGGAAGAGTGTGAAGGTAACACTGGAATTGTTGGAAAAAAGGAATTATTTTCCTCTGGGCTGAACAGAAAACCTGTGGGAATTGCTGTGTCCTGTTAGAAATGATGACAAATAAATTGGGATATTGATGGATGTGTGCACACCAAACTTCCAGCACAGGTTGGATGCAGGATTTTTTAGGAGGAATTCCCAAAATGTGCTTCTCTGTGCAGCCCTTTCCAACTTTTTGTTGGAAATTTTAACAGTATCAATGGCAGCAACTTCATGATTCTTGTTTAAAACAGAAGCTTTTCTTCCCTCTTAGCACCCCCACACCCCCTAAATCCAAGTTTTAAAGGGATTCCATCATTTTTCTCTTTAAGAACAAAAGAGATGAGCATCTCCTAAAGAGAAGGAATGTTCCCCATGAAGATATCTGCGAGGATTCTGATATAGATGGAGACTTTAGAGTGGTAAGAATGAGCTCTTCAATAATTCCTTCTTTTTGCATGCTTCAAAGACATTCAGAATTTCTAACCGCTTCTTGTCTCTTGTTTTCTAGCAAAACACTTCTTTGGAGGCAATAGTACAGGTAAAAACAATTAAATTGTTTGAATATTCTTCATGGCATGATGGCAGATGTGTGAAAAATCTGTTTTTTCTTATTTTAGAATGCTTCAAGTGACAACCAGGGTATTCAGTTAAGTGCTGTGCAGGCAGCAAGGTAAGAACACACTTTGCTCAAATATCCTGGTTTTATTCTTATTTTTATCATGCTCTTAAGGTCAGAAAATGTGATCTAGCTTAACTGAAATTGTATTAAGTGGGTTTTTTAAAAAGAAAATAGAAATTTAAAGAAATCAGAATATACAGACCTTTTAAGTGGTGTGGATGTTCTTTAGATGTGAATCCTGGATTTATTTGGTGCAAACTTGATGCTTCTCACAGGGTAAAACAGACATTTTAAAGGGCTGTTAATGTGTGCCTTTAAGTGCAGAAAGAGCTGAGTGTTTCCTTTGCTGGGTGGAGAAGGGAGAGGCTGTAGGAGGCGGAACTGAACAACTCTGATCTTTATTTTCCTGATTGGTGACAGACTTCCAAAGGGGAGAAAACACAAAATGAAATGGCCAACGGATGTCACGGTTTTGCTTTTCCAGGAGCTCAGTAATTTCACTTTGGGGGATTATTTTCACTTCAAGAGGAGGAAACAAATCCTGCTGGGTGTTTGGGGAAGAGGAGAGGGAAGGAACTCCCAGCCAGGAGGAGCAGTTTGGTTATTGGGGCTCCACTGGAGATTCCCAAACTCAACCTCAGGAACCTCAGTGTCAGCACTGACCCTTTTTAGAGAGGAAACTTGGATTAAACAATTCCCTGCTCCTTTCCAGGCAAGATTTGTCTGTAATTTGGATTCTTTCCTTTCCTGCACAGGAAGCTGCTGTCCAGTGACCGCAACCCACCCATCGATGACCTAATAAAATCAGGAATATTACCTATCCTAGTGCACTGTCTTGAAAGAGATGACAAGTGAGTATTGCCCAAACTCCAACTGCTGCATGAATTCCTGCTGTTCAGCTGAATGTGCCACTGATGTGAATAACAATAATCGTGCTTTTTCTCTCTGCAGTCCTTCCTTACAGTTTGAAGCTGCGTGGGCTTTGACAAACATTGCCTCTGGAACCTCGGAACAAACCCAGGCTGTAGTTCAATCCAGTGAGTGCTGCAGGGGGGCTTTGGTTCCATCCACAGCTGGGGTTTGGTTGGGATCAGGCTGGGATCAGGCTGTCAGTCACTGAAGGAGCTGCTGGCAGCTGTTTACCTCACACACCTGCTTTTGGCTTCGTTCTCTCAGGGTTTAAGCTCACTTGGGTTCCCTAATGGTGAGCAACATCTGGAAATCCAAATTATCTCAGCAGAGTTGATATCTGCTGCTTTCCAGTTTTCAGACTTTAAAAACCTCACCAAAACTCACCAAAAAAACCTGAAATAAAACCAAACAACCCCTCTGGAAAGCTTCCTCTTGTGACAAGGGAAGAAAATTCATGGATCAGAGAGTGCTTGGCATTGAACTCTTCCAGAATCAAGTTGAGTTAAAAATCCTGTCCTTCCTTTTGAGACATCTGAAGCATGGGAAGGAATTGTTGTTGGACTTGGAATCTGAGTTGCAAATTTGTTCTGGACTCCAGGCATGTCCTAAGCTGAAGCAGAGCTTCTGTTGCTAAACCAGAACCAAGTGGGCAGGGTTTTTAACTGAGTGAACAAAGCAGAGCTTCTTGAAGACTCAAAGCTACTGGGAAATGAGTTTTTCCTGAAATTTAAGGAAAAAAATCCACAAAACTTAAGTTGGCTGCAAGATCAGTTGCTTCTACTTCAGCAAACTCAGTATTAAGAGCCTGTAAACTTTGATATAATTTTATCTTCCTTTTTATAACACAGGTTTTATTCCTTTATAGCATGTACCTTTGGCAATACTTTTAACTTCCCTTTTCCCCCATCCTCTTCCTTTCCCAGTTGCATCCTGAGTTTTCTTTGGGAAGTCTGATTAATAGATAATCAGATAATAGATAATTATCTCACCCCTGATCTAGAACATCTTATATTGAAATCCAGTTTATCAATGGATTGAGCACTTTTTCAGTCATTTCTGTAGGTCTGGATTGCATTGTTAGTCAGTTTAATAGCTGTGACGTATGAAATTTTGATATATTTCAATTAAAGAGATGCTCTGTTGTAATTTCTTCCATAAAACTTGCTGGGGATGTTTTTACTCCTTGCATACAGACACTGTAAATACCTTTGTTTAGCAGGAAATCAGAATCCTGCTGGTTTGGTGTTTCTCTGCTAAAACAGGCTTTACATTAAGAAAAATTAACCAAAAAATCAAATTTCTCTTGAAATATGTGAAATAAATGGGTTCCTTATTGACTAAACTATTATGTAAGCAAGCACCTTAGTAATCCAAGGAGAGAGAATAAAACAGGAAAATCTGGGGGAGAATAAAGCAGGATCAATGATGTAAATGTGGATCCCTTCCCTGCCCTCTTCCTACATTCCCACTCCTTAATTCCCACTCTGCTCCCTCTTTATTCTCAAGCTGCTTCATTTGAATGGCTGAGTTTGGTCTTTGTTGTTCCTCTGCTGTTGGGTCTGGTGCATAACTTAGCAGAGAATTTCAGAATTCAATAAATGCAGCTAAATTTGGATCCTGCCAGGCTTCAGTGAACTCGAGACTTGCAAACAAATGAAATGTCAGGGGTTTAATATTCTCTGTAAGAATATTCAGCAAAGGCAGAATTATTGCAGTGTTTTAGTTCAGCTTCACCTGGGAAATTAGTGAAGCTTTGACCAGTTCTTAACAGGAGGAAAATCTCCTGTGAGAGTTAATGATGTGAATTATTTGCTGGTTTGAGATGAGTTTTTAACCATTTCCCTGGTTATTTTGGTACCTTTCAGATGCTGTGCCGCTCTTCCTGAGACTGCTGCATTCACCTCATCAAAATGTCTGTGAGCAGGCAGTGTGGGCTTTAGGAAATATCATAGGTGGGTGTTGTTCCTGCCACCACCAGCCTCTGGGGTATAATATTAGCCCAAAAATACAGAAATCATGTTTTATTGTTGTTTGGGAACTTTGCCAAGGAATCTCCAGGAATTTGTTGGGCTCTCGCTGTGCTCGGTGGTTTGGTGTTGTCCAACCCCTTTGCCTGGCCCACCACCAGAAATCTGGAAATTTGGGGATGTTTTGTGGTAAAATCTGGAAATTTTGGGGTGTTTTGTGGTAAAATCTGGAAATTTTGGGGGTGTTTTGTGGTAAAATCTGGAAAGAATGGGATGTTTTCTATTAAAATCTGTAAATTTTGGGATGTTTCCTATTCAAATCTGTAAATGATGGGATGTTTTGGGATAAAATCTGGAAAGGATGGGACGTGTTCTGTTAAAATCTGGAAAGGATGGGACGTGTTCTGTTAAAATCTGGAAAGGATGGGACGTGTTCTGTTAAAATCTGGAAATGACGGAACGTTTCCTTGTAAAATCTGGAAGTGTTGGGATGTTTTCTGGTGAACTCTGGAAATTATGGGACGTTTCCTGTTAAAACCTGGAAAGGATGGGACGTTTTCTGCTAAAACCTGGAAATGTTGGGACGTTTCCTATTAAAACTTGGAAACGTTGGGATGTTTCCTGTTAAAACCTGGAAATCACAGGACGTTTTCTGATAAAATCTGGAAAGGATGGGATGTTTTCTGGTGAACTCTGGAAATGGTGGGATGTTTTGTGTTAGAATCTGTGAATTTCGGGATGTTTTGTGTTAAAACCTGGAAATGATGGGATGTTTCCTGTTCAAACCCCCAGGTGATGGACCCCAGTGTAGAGATTATGTCATTAGCCTTGGAGTAGTGAAGCCACTGCTGTCCTTCATCAGCCCCTCCATCCCCATCACCTTCCTCAGGAATGTCACCTGGGTCATGGTCAACCTGTGCCGCCACAAGGACCCCCCTCCACCGATGGAGACCATCCAGGAGGTGATGGGCTGGCTCTGGGCTGGGGTTGGAGTCCAGCTGGGTGTTTGGCTGCCCCAAAAATAACCCGTGGGTGTTTCTCTCCCCCCTCAGATCCTGCCGCGCTCTGCGTTCTCATTCACCACACGGATGTAAATGTGAGTGACCCCTCTCCAAGCCACTCCCTGAGGGTTTTTTTTAGCTGGAATATAAAATAAAATTAAACTCTGTGATGTTCCCTTTGATTAGGACAAGCTTCTTTTGATATCTGTTAACTGCTTATTTTAGAATATTGATGTTATTTTGAAATAGTGATGTTTTTTCCCTGCTATTTGGGTCTTTGCAAGTGTTTATTTGCATGTACTTTCCCAGCACTTACAACTGAAACTGAAATGTTTAGTTTAGTTTATAACTAAACATTTTATTTTTATTTCTGTGAGCATTCATTCACAGAGAAACACAGGATTTTTTTTTGACTGGCACTTAAATTTGTAATGAAAATCAGTGTCTGCTGCACATGTCAAATGTCCAGGGTTAGATGGAATTTTTGAGGTGTGTTAAATATGAACATTGCTATTTAATAGTGAAGTAAATGAGCAAAACTTGATTGAAATTATCAAATAAGTCAGACTTTTGTCTGAACATAAATCAGAATTTAAGATGAATTCTTTGCTGAGTAGCTGAGTTAATGACAGCAGTGGTCTGCAAAAGATGTCTATATTAACTTTACTGTTCCTATAGTAATTACATGATTTAATTTCTTGTCTCTAAGTAGGTGAAAATAAGTTTATTTGAATTTTTGAAATGCCTGTATTGTCGAGCTAGTCAAGAGGTGTCAATGAAAACAACACTCAGTATTTTTGCAAGCTGTCAGTTGAAGCACTCCCATTTCCTGCTGTTGGAACTGGCTTTTCTCTGTGTAAATGCACACATGGATTAATTCAAATGAATTTTAAGTCTATCCAGAAATGCCCATGATTTTGGTGCTGTTTCTGTGCTGCTGACAGAGCTGCTGTTCTCTCCTGGCAGATATTGGTAGATACAGTCTGGGCACTCTCCTACCTGACGGATGCTGGCAATGAGCAGATCCAGATGGTGATAGACTCTGGAATTGTCCCTCACTTGGTTCCTCTCCTCAGCCACCAGGAAGTCAAAGTCCAGGTGAGTTCTAGGATGTTTTCTGTTAAAATCTGTAAATTTTGGAATGTTTTCTGTTAAAATTTGGAAATGCTGGGACGTTTTCTGTTAAAATCTGTAAATCATGGAACGTTTTCTGTTAAAATCTGGAAATGCTGGGACGTTTTCTGTTAAAATCTGGAAATCATGGAACGTTTTCTGTTAAAACCTGGAAATGCTGGGACGTTTTCTGTCCCAAATGACCCCCAAGATGTGCTACCATAGGAAATTCTGTGTTCTTTTCATAGCTCACACCAAAATTTAAAAAACCTTTTTTCTTACATGCTGCAGCATTCACATAAAACTTTTCTGTGCTCAACTTTGGTGAAAAAAAAGAGGCTGTTTTGCAAGGCAATGTTTTGTTTTCAGACGGCTGCGCTGAGGGCTGTGGGGAACATCGTCACTGGCACCGATGAGCAGACACAGGTGGTTCTCAACTGTGAAGCTCTCTCACATTTCCCAGCACTTCTGACACATCCCAAAGAAAAAATTAATAAGGTGAGCAAGCACCACCAGGGGTTTGGCTTGATGGATTAACTTTTGTATTTGGCTTGGCTTGGGTTCCACGTTGTGTAGTGTCATAAAGATGTGAGTAATTGACTCCTTCCACCAGCTTGTGGCAAATTTCTGCAAATAGTGATTTTTTTTTTTTTTCTGGAAATTATTATCCATGGGGAAGTCTCTAAGGAGCTGCAGACTTGACAAGAATGTCAATGTTGGTAGGAAATCAAAGCTTTCTCTTATAAATCTTGACTTAAAAAATCAGAGTTCTCGATACGTGAAATGTCACAGATGTGTTTTTAGTTAATCAGTGGAACCGACTCTCTCAGAAGTGATGAAACAGAGATCATTGGGTGTGTTTGGATGGAGTGTGTGTGAGAAAGGGAATTAAAGGCAGGCTGGGGGTGGGGGGGTGTGTGTGGGTGTGAGAGGGGCTCTCGTGGGGGCACTGATGGCAGTGCTGAGCCAGGAGTGCATCTGAGGCGTGTTGGGCACCTCGGGGGCCCCTCTGCAACACTGCCTGTGATTAAAGCCCCAAAAACGCCCTCCAGGAGAGCCCCAGGCAGCCCAGATCTCTACCAGGGTCACCTGTGATCCTGGGATCTGATCTCAGAGAGTCAGGGAGTGAAGGGTGAAAGTTTCTGAAAATTCTCAGCTAAAAAATTCTTGTTCAGAGAGGTTGAGAAGGGAATTGAGTGGTGGAGAATTTCTAGGAAGGGAGAAATCTCTTAACTGTAGGATTTTATTTGAATATACCTAAAATTTTACGTGGAACTGTTACTTCTAGATTAAAGTTCAGATTCCCACTCTAAAAGGGAAGTGAGGGCTCTGAGTTTAATTCAGGGAGGGACTGCTGGGGCAGAGATCTGTTCTTGCTTTCCCAGGCTCCTGCTCTTGGTTATTGCTGGGAGGAGAGTTCTGGAGAGTCCTGAACTTCAGAGTATTGTTAAAAATCAAGTGTTAATTAAAAAGTGCTGCATTTTCTTGAAGCTGAGAGGGGACATTAGGATGGCATGTCTGGAGTACAGGATTCTGTCAGGCACTTTGGCCATCAGCTGAAAGCTGCTCATTGGCAGTGCTGGAAGCAATCAGAAATGCTCACTTGGGATTTGCTCTCTCCAAATAATTTTTCCTTCTAATTTGAAGTATTTGATTGAAGCTGGTAACTGACTGAGGAGTCTTGTGGAGTCTCCTAAGGTGAGATTGTCCCTTTGGTTTGTCTTAGCAGGAATTCAGCTCTGCACAATCAGCTGATTGAATACTTGGTTCTAATTAAGCTTGGCCAGTTACAGTGGACATAAATTCCATGGAATCCTTCTGTGAAGTAATTGCTGATGTTTTATTTTGCAGGAAGCAGTGTGGTTCCTATCCAACATCACTGCAGGAAACCAGCAGCAAGTTCAGGCAGTAATAGATGCAAACCTTGTTCCAATGATAATCCATCTTCTAGATAAGGTCAGATCCCAAGGACTGGGCTTGGGGCTTCACATCCTGTGTTCCTTCCCAGCTCTTGGGGGTTGGTGTCTTTTAAAATGGGACTTCCCAAACCTCACTGTGCTCCCAGGGATCTGCTGTGTCAGGAGCAAGGAACTAAAAGCATGTGGGAATTATGTAGGGGAGAGGGGGAGTAATTTAGGGGAAGGGACAAATAACACAGAGCTGGTCACAAATAGCTGTTAATTGCCAATTTATTGATATGTGAGAAAAGAATGGAGACTTTTCCATTTGATGGCAGCCCTGAGGTGCTGGGCAGCCCCAGGTGCAGGGTGTGCAGTGCTTTATCACAGCTCCCAGCAGTGCTGAGCCCTCCCTGCAGGATGTGACAGCCTCAGATAAGGACTGGCAGAGTGCAGAGCTGCAGTTCTGCTTGGCTTTGGTGTAAACAAAGTTCCCTTCCCCTGGAAGATCCATTGCAAGACGTGGTTGTGGGGAAGGGATGAACACAGAGAGACTCAAACAGGACAGGATTTATTTGTTACTCTTGATGCCTTACAAAAGGCTGATCTGGAACAGAAACCAGACAGAGTTAAAAAAATAAAAAGTATTTATTACAACTTTGGGCAATGCAAGAGTCTCGCAGAGACTGCACCGAAAATGGACCCTAGCATGTGTTTTTTGGACAGATAAACCTGAGTCCATCTGCATAGCAGGAACCCATTGTCCAATTACAGCTCCAGGGACTGAAGTCCCATCCCCAGTTTATCCCCTTCACTGCTGTCCATTGTTGTTTACATTTTGGGCTTTTGGACAAACAGTGTGTCCTTGAAACTCAGGCTTAGAGAGAAAATGTTTTGTCTGAATAGCACCAGCAGAACGCTAGCTGACAATTTATGGAGTCTTAGAGTCATTCACTAGAGCAGTCTTGATCGGGAAAATATAAAAGTTAAAACTGAAGGCATCACTCTGACAGAAAGTGCTGCAGTGACCCCGTGCAGAGGGGACTGTAGCAAATGCAGCTTCTGTGGGGATGCTGCTGACACGAGCCCTGGGATGACTGTTGTGTCTCTGGCTGTGCTTTCAGGGGGACTTTGGGACTCAGAAGGAGGCTGCTTGGGCAATAAGCAACTTAACAATCAGTGGGAGAAAAGACCAGGTGAGTCCAGCTTTGGGAAGGCTTCCATTCCCTGCCTTGGGGAGTGCCAGGGTTATGGGTGATGTCTCTGTCCCTCCACTGGTCAGGAACTCCTCCCTTCTCCATGTGGAGTCACCATTAGGAGTCACCTTCCCTTGTTTCTGGATCCAGGAAAGCATCCCCGGGGGTTTGCTTGGAATGAGTGACTTCAGCCAGGCTCTGATGGGATTTTTGAGCATCCCACATTTCTTTTTACCTTTTTTCCCAGAGCATAGGGATGTGCCAGTTAAAAGGACAGTAACCAATGAGTGGGAACACACAAGTCTCTCGTAAGCCCAGAGTGTGAGGTTTGTGGCAGGGTTGGGGTGGTGCTGTCACTCTTCAGAGATGAGGCTGAAACTCCTGATCTGACACCAAAAACTTTACAGCATCTGCTATTTTTGTGTTGTAGATCCTAAATCTCTTTAGTTTAATACCCAAATGTTACCTTGGAATGCCCTAAAAAGGGATTCACTGCTGAATGCTCAGGGCTGGGGGGTGACTTTGGGTATTTCTGGGGTGTGTTTGCTGTGTGCTCGTGCTGCTGCCACGTTCCTGCTGTAACTCTTTGCCTTTTCCCCCCTCAGGTGGCTTACTTGATTCAACAAAACGTAATTCCTCCCTTTTGCAATTTGCTGACAGTAAAAGATGCACAAGTTGTGCAAGTGGTTCTGGATGGACTAAGTAATATATTAAAAATGGCTGAAGAGGAAGCAGAAACCATAGCCAATCTTATAGAAGAGTGTGGAGGTAGGAGGAACTAAATTAAAATGAAAGATTTTAATAACTTTTCCAGGGATTGCTGCTCTGGCATCCTGCTCGTGTTGGGTTTATTGTCGGCACAGATGTTTTGAGCAAATTTTAAGGTGCCCTTTTCATGCCTGTCAGGTGAATATCCACAGCTTTTCCTTACAAAGTTCAGGCTCAAATAAAATGTGGAGGAGCAGGATAATGGCAGTAGAGTTTATTGGGTGCTAATTTTGTAACAGTCCCCATATTAGACAAAATGGTCTAATTAACAGACATTAAATTAATCAATGTGGGGATGATGTGCTTATCTCAGTCATGCACAAGGCATGTCCAGGTGAGCTTGGAAGAAACAACTCTACATACAATGGTTGTAAAAATGTCACAATTTAATTTCCTCATGGCTTTGAGACTTTCTCCACATTGGTTGTGGTTTAAATTGACTGAAACTTTTCAGGGATGAAAGAACAGGGGTATTAAATTTGGGCACAGGTAAAAAACTGTGGGATTTGAAGTTTTCAAGAATAATCTTTAAAATACCAACTCTTGAGGGAGGGCAGAAAGTGTTGAGTGGTCGCTGGGAGGAGAAAAGATGTGTTGGTGCCAAAACTCTGCTTGTCACAGCTTCCAGAAGATTCTGTGTATTGGTACATCTGTGTTTATATGGATAAAATAGATAGAAATATTCCAGGTGGCTTTAACAGCATCTTACTCATAACCAGATTATCCCTAACTCTATTCCCAGCTGTGTTTTAAATTTCTTGGTTGGGAGTTGTTTGGCCTGAGTTTGGTGTTCTGACATCTCTCATGTGTTGGTCACAGGCCTGGAGAAAATCGAACAGCTACAAAACCATGAAAATGAAGACATCTACAAACTGGCTTATGAGATCATTGATCAGTTCTTCTCCTCAGATGATGTGAGTGTGGGATTCCCTGCAATACTCTCATGGTTTTTATTTATAAATCTACCTCAGGAGAAGGGCAGCAGCCCCAGAGCTGCTCTGTGACCCTAGCTGGGCTCAGGGAGGAATCAGCCCTTGTTTGAACCTCTTGCACCTCCTGCCATTGCTCGTGGTGAGGCCTCTAAAGAAGATCTGCTGCCTAATTTAAGCCTCATCTCTAGGGATTAAAATCCTAGGCTGTGAATAGTTCCCGTAACTCTCAGCCCTGCCTGAGCTTGACGTTTCCCCTCTGATAAGCTCCCTGCTGGCTGCAGGGCTGAGGCTGCTGCTGGAGGAGCAAAGTAGTTGGTATATTTGAGTAATTCCAGGGGTGGAATGTGCTGATCAGGAGCGCTGTTTCCATTTCAAACATGGACCATAAGTCAAAGGCAGGGTTGGTTTGTGTGCACTTCAATCACAGGAGTTCATGGCAGAGCCAGGAAATGCAGCCCTGGCAGGCTGAGCCTTGCAGGGAGGGTTTGATTCTGGGTTGAAGAGCTGCAGAAATGGAGCTCAGCTGCATTCATGGCCTGTGTTCACTTGGAAGATGATTTTGTGCTGGAGTTTCACTTTGATGTGGGCAATAAGATTCAAGTCTTGTTGAGCAACTCAGCTTTGGCATATACAGACAGAGTGCAATGCAGTGTCAGCTTGGGAACCACAGTTTGGGCTTAGTCCTTCCTTGGCTTAGTGGTGCTGGTCTTCTCCTAAGAACTGAGACAGTTTGAGGCTGCCAGAAGGTTTTCCAGGAGAGAAAATTGTGTAAACAAGAGGGTTTGGGTGCCATGCAGCATTCCCTGACAAACACAAGCTAAAACATTTGGGTTTAAATCACTTCATTTTAGTTCTTTCACTAAATGAGGGGAGGAATGGCAGGGCTGGCTGCAAGGAGGTGGAGAGAGAGCTGCTTTTGGGATTGTCCAGCTCCTGTGTGGGGAGGTTCTGTTGTGTCCCTGCTGATGATGTTCCCGTTCCATTCCAGATTGATGAAGATCCAAGCCTTGTTCCAGAAGCGATCCAAGGCGGAACATTTGGTTTCAATTCATCTGCCAATGTACCAGCAGAAGGGTTCCAGTTTTAGAGTGGTATTTTGGAAGTTTAGGTACAATGCAGCACTGAATAAAAAAAAAAAAAAGGTTTGATCCATCAATCTTGGCTCATGGGATCCGCTGCTGCATTAAATCGGGAAAGCAAACGTGAAGATTTCATTTGGAATCACAGAAAAAGCCCAAATGAAGTCACGATGGCGAGTGGGTGCGAGTGAGAATGAGTGGCAAAATGTAATGAAAAAACTTCACACTGAATGCTTCTTTAGATTGTTCAAAGAAAAAGGGCTACAGGTCACAGATCTTCAGTGCCTGAGAAGGAACACCGACCTCCCGGAGCAGCGGGGGGGACGCAGAACTCTCATCATCAGCCTCGTCAGCATCAGAGAGCAGGATGTGCCCACAGAGCGCAGGGAGAGAGAGCCCAGGCCTTGCTCTGCAGCCCCGTGTGAATGGCCAGCGTGGAGTGAGTGTCTGCAGCCCTGAGCCAGGCTGTGCCAGGCTGTGCCAGGGGCCGTGCCAGGCTGTGCCAGCGGGGCCGGGCGTGTGCGAGAGTGCTTGTGATGTGTCTGTGAACTGAACGCGTGCGAGCTTGAGTCGCCTCCAGGGGCTGAGAAACCTAAAATCATCCAATGAGTTCATGAGTGTTGACTTACACTGGACACACCGAGACCGGTTTAGCAGCAGACTCTGGTTTACTCCTGCAGCCTGTGTTTTACTCTTTTTTTTTTATTTATTTTTTTTTTCCCCCTATCTCTTCTTTTTTTTTTTTTTTTTTTTTCTTTCAGTTATTTTTAATTTCTTTTTGTTTTTTTCTCCTGTTACGGCTTCTTAGTTGTTTGTAAAGTCAGAATTTCAGGAAGGCTTCCCTGTGCATTTGCACCAGATGAATGTTTGATGTTATGAAAAGCTTTTCCATATCATCAAAACTAATTTGTAGATTTTTTGCATGGAAAAAAAAAACAAGCAGACAAACAAACAAAAAGAACCCATCCATTTCCCTTCAAACTTAGACTGTGTTGCAGTACACAAGTTGCCATAATAGTAGAAAGCAGTAAAATGTGGTAATAAAAGCTCATTCTTTTCATTTTCAAAGATAACATGAAGACCTTTGCATGTGGTAATCTCCAGCATAGTTCATTTTTAGATTTCGTTGAGTCCTGTAACCAAACTGTTTCTGTTGTGGTAGGATACCGTGCTGTGTTTCAATGTTACTTGTTTTCAAACTTTGTTTTCTATGAAAATGATATGGAAACGTCTAAAAAATGAAATTTGGTGCATATGTACTGCCGAATAAAGAGCGGAAAAAAGAGGTGTGAATAGATGTACAAATCAAGTCATGGTTTGAACACCTTTAATATGCCTAATCCAATTGTTTTAGACTCTTTTTATCTTAGATGTAGGCAGCCATGAACAATCTATTTTGAGCCACTTTAGAGAGAAAAGGAAAAAAACAACAAAAACAACTTTGTATTCTTCAAACTTGCACGAAAAAGCTGCAAGTGGTTTTTTTTTGTAATTGGAGGAATGCCTCAGTTTCGAGGTGGTGCACACTAAATTCAAGGTGATGTTACAAATTTGTACAAACTGAACTCTTGATAAGGTGGCTCATTGTAGGAAATGCTGTGCCTTCCCCTTTGAGCACAAGTGTTGCATGAACAACAGTTTGCTATAATAATAATAATAATAATAAAACATCCCAGGTTAGCCACCATTAGCATCTATATCTACCTTGTGTTTTCAAATCAGCTGGTAATTCTGAAACACTGTAGAATGGATAAAGATTATTTTGTGATCATAACTCTTTGTTGGACTCTAGAGTATTTTTGCAGCATTCCTTGTCATCAGAAAACATGGTTTAAAAAGTTTAAAAACTAGAAGCAGCGGAAAACTAGCTTGTGAATTTATCCAAGTAGAGTGCAGGCTAGGCTGTCTTGGGGAAATAAACATTAAAACTTGCAACTCTGCTGCTCTGCTTGGTTCTTTATAGAATATTCACATTTTTCATCACAAAACACAGAGATTCTCTGGGAAAAATGCAGCTTTTTAAGGCTCTGGGTTGAGGTTTTTGCCTAAACGTTTGCATTTGCAGGCTGGAAGCACGGAATTATTTTGCTATAAATGTTTAAAAAGTAATAATTTTACTTCAATTTTACTTAATTACCTCTGTTATTCACTAAATAAATGAGGGCTGTTTTCGTGGAAAACGTAGGGAATCCATGGAGGAGGGAAATGAAATCCTTTTTATGGAAGTTGCAAAGGTCTGAGGAAAATTCTGCTTTTTAAGTTAGAGTTTTCACCCTCAAACACCTTTGTGAGGGGTGTTCTGTAGGAAATCGCTGCTTTGCAAACCTTTGTTGTTGGGGTAAGAGGAGCACAGGTATTTGTGGCAACTTCGGTTTTTCTGAAAATCCCACCAAAACTGTATTTATTGCCAAAAAAAAAAGCCTTTTTGGGCACTTCCTGGGTATGGAGTAACTCCAGAAAATTCCTTGAGCTGGTGCTGCTCCAGTTTTTCCCTTCTGTGGTGGATTTGGGGGTTTTTGGGTGGTTTTTTTAAACCGGAAAATTCTCTTCCCCTGGTTCACAGCAGCTCCTGTCGCTGTTAATTCACCAAAATCTGGGAATCTGAAATATTCCAGGCTCCACAGGGTGGCACCACTGGAGCTCTCCAGGAGCAAACCTCAAACCTCTTTTTCTGATGCCTTTTTTCCCCCAAAACTTGCATTTTGAGGTGATGCTGTTGATTACATTGTTCGGGATTGGGGGTTTGTTTGGGAATCTTGGGATGTAAACAAGAAATAATTTGGGAGCTGCCTCTGGAAATGCTAATTGCTGAGTTTGGGTGTTGAATCCATATATTAAAATACCCTGTATTTTGGAGTAGAAAATTATCTTTTCAGCTGAGCTTAGAGGGGAAAGAACACTATTTAAAATACTAAAAGGATGAAAATCAAATCAGCCGTGCCAGGTGGGATTTTTATATTTCAAGTGAAAAAAATCAAATGAAGTAGCTGCCCTGGAATTTTAGGATCTGGGAAGAAGAATAAAAGTGGAAAGGGGCAACCTGAGAGAAGTTCCTCTGCTGGAAGTGGAATCATCCCTGCTTGTGTGAAGCTTTTCAGCATTCCCTGGAGCCCTGGACAGACCTCATCCCATCCTCCTTCCCAGACATTCCCGGTCAGTTGTGAATTTCTGCTGTTAAAAACCCCAATTTCTGCATAGAACATTAAGATAATAAACAAATTCAAAGGGTTTCAAGGGAAATGAAACCCTGGCAAAGTCACTTTATAACTTCAGGATGTCTTCATATGAAAACTCGGAGACTTTTGCCACTTGTAACTGTAAATGTTTCCTCAGCTCTGCGTGTCCCCAAATTCCTGGCAGGAGAGCTGCTCCTGAGGCTGGGAGCAATTAGAGGAATTCTGCATCTGGATTGAATATTGGTGAGAGGAAACTCAGTAGCTGCAAACGTGTCAAGTTTACAAACTCGCTCGGGGTGAGTTGGAGCTACTGCTCCAGGGAAACTCGGGAGGAACACAAAAATCACTGAGAAGGGAATATTGCTGCAGCACCCACAGAAAAGTGGCTGGGAACTTCATTCCCATCAAATAATTCCCTTTTTTTGCTTGTCAATCCGTTAAAAATCCTGTATTTATCCTGCTGGTTTGGTGTGCCCCAAAGCTGAGGAAAACTCTTCCTTGTCATTAAAGTGATCATTTCCATCAGATCATTCCATTTTTGGCTTCTCAATCCATTATAAATCCTGTATTTTTCCTGCTGGTTTGGTGTGCTCCAAAGCTGAGCAGGGCTTTCTTTAAGTTGTCATTAAAATGGTCACATGTCAATAGATTTTAAATTTCTACAGAGCACTGAAAGCTGCTCTTACCAGAAAAGGACCAATTTTGGGCATCTTTAAATGCCAGCTATTGGTAAATGTGTTCCAGGAGTTTTGTCATTTGATGGAAAGGCAGGTGATGGTCAGACTTTGTATCATCAACACAGGCCATGGGTTTAATCATGGCTTTAATTCCTGGGATGGCAGTTTGCATTTTAAATGCTGCTTCATCTTGAATTCTTTATTAAGTATATAAAATAGGTGAGAATCAACATATGTTCTTATTCTCAGTTACAATACTCTCAGTATTGTGAATTATTGTCAAAAGCTCCCTTATTTTCTGCTCCAGTGGTTTTCCCCTTAAGATTTCCCTGATGTGTTGGGTAATTTGTGATTAGAACACGAAGGTTTTTATTATTTGAAATGTAATTTCAGCTGTTTCCCAGATATTTGTATGATATTCTCTACACAGTAGTTCTAAGACATGTTTAGGTAAGTTCTGAATGATGGTGCATTATGAGTTACAACATTAAATGAGTTTCATTTCTCTTTCAAATTCACTTCGTAACAGCTGAGAGTAACTTCAGTGAGGCTGTAAATGGATAGAGAATAATGTGGAACATGAGAAAAGCCTTCATTGGGTGATTCTCTGGGCCTCCCCACCCTGCCAGGGGGGAATTCCTTCCCAAAATCCACCTAACCCCAAATCCCCATAACCCAAAATCCCCGTAACCCAAAATCCACCCATCCCTTCCCTCCCTGTGTCTTGGCACGATGGAAAACCCTCTCAGCTCCTCCGGCAGCCAAGGCAGATAAACGAGCTTCAAAGAAAAGATGAAATCATTTAAATTCCCGTGGTCAGCACTGGCACGAGGTGCGGTCCTGTGTCCCAAGCAGACGCACAAGGTTCCGTGTCTCCCGATTCCACCTTCAGGGTGGATTTTTCCGCGGATTGTGGGGAGGAATGAGGGTGGGTGTTCATCCCCCGAATCCTGCAGCGATTCCTGCCCATGGAGCGGGATTCTCTCCGCTGTTCATGGCCCGAATCCTGCGGCTCAGGCACCGGCGGCCCCTTCCCGGTGAGCTCCTCCCGCTGCTGCCGCGGCTCTGCCATCGCAGCGCCACCGACCCCGCTGCTGCCGCCCGAGGAGGGACCCTGCGGGGACCCTGCGGGGACCGGCCCGGCCCTGCCCTCCCTCCATCCCCTCCCTCCATCCCCTCCCAGCCTTCCCTCCCTCAGCTCCGCCCGTTCCCGCCCCCGCTCCCGACATTGGCAGCCGAGGGCCGCGGCCGGTACCGGGCGGGGCGGCAGCAGCGGCGCTCTGAGGGGCCGAGAGCGGCTCCATCGCTGAGTGGGGCCCGGAGGGCGGCGGCAGCGGCTCCATCCCGAGCGGAGCCGGAGCTGCCCGGGAGCGGCTCCATCCCGAGCGGAGCTGGAGCTGCCCGGGAGCGGCTCCATCCTGAGCGGAGCTGCCCGGGAGCGGCTCCATCCCGAGCGGAGCTGGAGCTGCCCGGGAGCGGCTCCATCCCGAGCGGAGCTGCCCGGGAGCGGCTCCATCCCGAGCGGAGCTGGAGCTGCCCGGGAGCGGCTCCATCCCGAGCGGAGCTGCCCGGGCGGGTGCCGGGTCCGTGCTGAGGGCTCGGTGAGGGCCCGGCCCGCTGAGCGCTGCCCTCCCGGGACACCGCGGGGTTCGGGGCCGCGTAAGCCCCCCCCTCTCCCCCCCTGTATTTATTTTCTCGTACTTGAGCTCGTTCCGGTCGCTGGCTCGGCCGGTTGCAGGTGTGGATCCCCTTTCCCAGCTGCCCCTCGGTCCCCGGTGTCTGAGACCTGCAGGGACCGGTCAAGGTGTGCTCCTCCCTCTGCTCCGCTGCCCGGACTGTGCGCGAAATAACAGGTACGTGCTCAAGAGCAGAAGCTTTGACAGAGTTATAAAGGGTGGAGAGTGAGTCTTGGCAAGGGAATGGAAAGGTGGAGGGGGACATAGAATCATGAAATACCCTGAGTTTGAAGGGACCCGCAAGGATCGCCAAACTCTTGGCCCTGGTTTCTCCTGCTTTCTTGAAGTTTGGGTATAAAATTACCTGCATAGGTTCCTATTGTAAACGTCTTAATTGAAGTGATGCCTGTACCGGTCTTGAAAAATCTCTGAGATTGAGGTGGAGTGTGAAAGTTGAGTGAAAATTGCTGTGGATTTCTTAGAAGCCAAGGCTGGCACTGAACTCTTTTCGACATTAAACTGCAGAGAACAGCCGTGGCTGTGCCTTTGAGGTCAGCAGTGTTGGAGTGTCACAGTCCTCAGGAGGGAGCAGATGTTTCCTTGGCTGGGAGGAGCAGCAGGAGCCTGGCAGCTCTGGATCCTCGGGAGGCTTTGCCCTTGGAATGGGCTGTCACAGCCTCTATCCAATGCCAAATTCACCTTTTTAACCCCCCAGAGTAGCATGGGGGTGGGATTGTCCTATAAAGCAGTCATTTATCTACAGAAACACGGATGGACACTGTGGCAGATAAAGCCAGCATTCCCCAGCTTCCTGCTGCTGTTTTGTTTTTCCCTGGAAAACTTTTCATTCTCTTTGCTGAACTCTGTGGTGTCTCCTCTGTCCTTTCCGTTGTGTTCCCCGTCTGTCTCCAATCTCTTCAATCCAGTCTGCAGGTGGAAATAAATCAGTAAATGAACGTTTCCTCCGTGCTGCTGCCAGTGTGGGATGAAACTGAATTTCAGGATTTCCACCTTTGACTTTGTCTGGAATAAAGCAAGGAAACGCTGAGTGCCTGTAGCAAACCTGAGCATTCCAAGTAGTTTGGAAATGAAGGAGGAACAAACAAACAGCCGCAGTGCTGCTCCCTCTGGAGCTGCCCAGAGCCCGGAGCGGGGTGGCTGGGAGCTGGGAGCTGGGAGCCGAACCCGCTGCTGCGGCTGGTGACTCCGCCGAAATTCACGCTGGGAGTTGCCGGGGAAACAGGGGAGTGTTCTGGGGGATGGGAGTGTCATTCCCTGGCTGGCAGCCGCAGGGTTATGAAACGCTGGAGCAGAGCAGCGGGGCTGGCCTGGGGCAGGGCAGCTCCTGTGCTGGGAGGGACATTCCTCCTGCAGCTGCGAGGGCATTCGTGACACAGCCACGAGACGTTTTGTAAAGGTTTTCCTTTGCTTTGCTGGTAGCAAACGACTCCTCGGCAGTTAAGCCAGTCTTTGAAGATTCATTTTCTCCCTTCCTTTCCATAGCTAAGTTGGATGTGTGTTCTTTAGGAAGAAAATTTCCCTCCCGTAACACTGTGGGAGCCCTGGGAGCTGATCCTGAGCTCTTCCTCTCTTTCCTTTTTTTCTTCCTTTCCCTCAAAGCTGGAACTCCTGCTGCCATAATAAACCATCACAGTTGATCCTTTGGCCTCATTTCACCTCAATTTCAGCGCAGGGTCTGAGTCAGCAGCCCAGGCTGCCCTCCCTGACTGACCCCAGCCTGGCTAAGCCAGGGAGATAAGCCAGGCTTATTTGTGTGCCAGCAGCACAGGCTGCTGTGCTCAGAGCTGATTTAACTCCCAAAGAACGGGGCCTGGCTGTTGAGCCCCTGCCTGGCCTCAGCCTGAGCCCAGCTGCACATTATTGTCTGCAGATCTCAGGTGAGACCCTGCATTGATGGGCGTGGATCCCAAATGCTCTGACAATTTCTTTTTGCAGTGTAGCAGAGTCCACAGAGCTAAGTGGAGCTGATGAAGGGGGCAGGAAAGCGTGGCACAAAGAGAAGGAATTTTGGTACCAATTTCCCCGTTTTTTAGCAGAAGGAGAACCAGGATTATGATTTATTTTGAGAACAGGCTTTAGTGTTACTGTTACTCTGCAGTGTGATTTCAGTCAGCTGGGAAATGGAACAAAGAAACGTTGCAGAGGATGGAAAGTGAAAGTTAATTTTTCAGTTTTGTGCTTAAAGTAACCCAGGAGAAATTCCTGTGTGGTGTTGTCTGTCAGGGCTGCTGAGTTGAACTTTCTGTGCCAGAGCCTTGAGAGAGTTTCTAAATGTGACTGTTTCATGCACCTATGACTATTTTATGTTACAAAAGTAACATTTGAAACGAATGGGGGACAAAAATTCTGTACTTCTGTTCACGTTGAAAATGTTACTCCTGGTGGGAGAAAATTTCCATAGCTCCGAGGTTATTTAGAAATTCTAGTTCTGGCTTTTAGCATTCTGCTACTGTTTCCCACTGTAACCAGTACCTAGTGGCAGATTCCTGCTTCTCCTGGCTTTTGAAGGCAGAGGTTGGCTATGGAGGATATGGATGTAACTGGGTGAATGCTCTGAGTGCAGCTTGGAGTTTGCTGAGCTCGCTTCCATTGTTTTTGCAGAGTGCCCGGGTGGGGAATTCTCTGTGCTGTTGGGGCTGGGGGTCAGTGCAGAATGCCCCTTGTTCATGTCTGTGTGTGTCCCCGCAGGCCATGGAGCGGCTGGAGGAGGAGCTGAGCTGTGCCATGTGCTGCGATGCCTTGGAGGAGCCGCGGGTGCTGCCGTGCTCGCAGGGGCTCCTGCAGCCCTCGCACGCCGTCCGGCCGGGCCATGCCCGAGCTGCCCCGGCTGCAGCGCCGCGCTGCCCGGGCCCCTGCCCTCAAAGCGCTCCTCGGCAAGCGGCGGCAGCAGGAGCCGCCCGGGGCCGGGGCCGAGGCGGGGACGTGCAGGGCACACCCCGGCAGCCGCTCACCATTTACTGCCCGCGGGAGCGGAGCGGCGGCTGTGCGGCCAGTGCCTCACTCACCATCGGCAAGCACCGCGGGCACCCCACGGCTGAGCTGCAGAGCGCCTGCAGGAGAGCCAGGGAGGCTTCGGGCAGGCTCCTGGAGGGGCTGACGGACAAATCCCGCTCCGCGGTGTTCTGGTGCTCCGAGAGGCTGCAGCAGCAGAAGGCCTGGTGCCGGAGCGCCCTGCAGAGGGACAGGAAAGCTGTGCTTTGAAGGAACTTGTGATGCCTTGGAGCACAAAAAGGAAGCTCTGCTGAGCGCACTGGATGAACTCGACAGCCGCATTTCAGAGAAATGCGATCCCCTCATGGAGGATGTGGAAAAACTGAAGTTAGAGTAGAGTGAGTTAAAGGAGCTGCACTCAGCTGTTCAGGAGGAGTCCCCGCTGCTCTTCCTAGAGAAGCTGGCCGGGCTGCAGCAGCGGCTCCATGCTCTCAAACAGCAGCAGCTCCCAGACCCTGAGCCTGTGGAGATTCACCCGAGGATGGAGGATGTGCTGCAGGACATGTCTAAAACTGCAGTCGCTCAGGTCCACAAGATCCACACTCCAAAGCTACACCTGGCTCACAAAAGCCAAGGCTTTGGAAAGCAAGACTTAACCTCTGCACTCTGGTTTACTTTTCCCCAGCCGGGCATTGCTGTGCTGCTCGTGCTTTCCAGTGGTACCAGGAAAGTGCATTTGGTGCCCTCCCGGCTCCTCCTGCTCATCCCTGGAGATTCCTGCTGCACATCTGTCAGGATTGCTGCACCTACCTGCAGGACAGAGTGCAAGAGCTGTGCCACACTTCTGCCCTACCCGAGGAGTTGTGCAGGACAATCCTTCCCGATTACTTCAATCTGATGAAAACCTACTGCAGCAATCCAGCGTTATTTTCAATTGCTACTTAAAAGCTGGATTGTTAAAGCTCTACACTTTATATTTATATATCCTTCCTTTTCTGTATTGCATGGATTTCCTCTGAGCTGAAGTTCTGCTCCACTTAAGGTGAGGAGAGGCGAGTTTTGCCTTGATCCACAGCTGTGGAATTCGGTCCTGAACATCCTCCTGGAATTCCTTGCCAAAGCTCAGGTGCTTTGCTGTTTCTCCTGTAACTCGTGGCAGTTCTGCATTGCAGTAAATTACTCTGATTCCTTAAGTTGGTGTCTGTGGCTTTGGTGCTGCCCCTGCCCTCTGGTAAATCCGATGCACTCTGTATTTTCATCAATTTACAAACAAGTGATTTTCTTAAAGCAGGACTGGCCAGCACCATGATTCTCTCTCCCTTTCCTCAATTTTTACATGACATTCAGAAAGTGGAATTTATTGATGCTGGGTTTTTATTAACAAGATCAAATTTTTACAAGATTTATTTAACATTTACAAAACAAAAACAAAGTGTACAATACAAAATGAGACCAGACAAAAATAAACAGCAGCCATGGGGTTGAAGTGGCATCCTCCCTATTTTTGGTCTACGCTGCACCCAAGGTGGCCTCCTCCAGTCCTTTGACAGCCAGGAGCTTGGGGTTGATGACCACACTTTTGGTGGTGTTCTGGGTTTTATAAATCCCAATTAATCTGTCTGCAATCTCAAACATGTTGTTCCGTAGGGAGATGATGATGAACTGGGCGTTTTTGGTTTGTTCCTGAAACAGAAGTGATTTGTGTTAGTGCCCAGCATTCCCAAAAAAGCTCTGTCCTGGTGTGGCACACAAAGCCAAGTTTAAAACTGCAGCTGCAGGCAGGGAACTTTCAAGGGTTTCCCTAATCTGAAGTAGCTGCTCCTAATCTTTGCCACCTGTTTGCAAAACTGCAGTTAATAATAACTCTGAATATTCAATGTTTAATTGCCTGAACTGGAGCTGTGGAAGGGAGTTTGCTTTGCTTCAATATGGTGAGGGCAGAAGTTTTAAAGGCATGAAAAAAACCTACTAATTAAGATCAAAGACACTGATGGGAATGACATGGAAATATAAATCCAAGGAACCTTGGGAAATCACGAGCTTGGATCCACAGAGACATCAGTAACAGCTGAGTCAATTTGGTGTATTTTGTGTAATTTTTTGTGTATTCTGACAATAACTGCTGGGCTGGGGGGGAAGTCTCTCTATGTTCAAGAGGAAGCAGTAGAACTGCAGCATCCCAAATCTTAACTCTGCCTGTAATTATGTGGCCACTGGCCCTTCTGGAGGAGAAGGGAACAGCCTGGTACCAGGAGGCCCCGAGGAACTCACATAGATGTAAAATGCCACAATGGAGACGTTTTTGAAGTCAAGGGCGGCATCGATCTCATCCATGAAATACAGAGGGGTGGGTTTGTAGTGGTGGAGGGCAAACACCAGGGCCAGGGAGCTCAGGGTCTTCTCTCCTCCTGACAGGTTGAAGATTTTCTTCCAGCTTTTCTTGGGAGGCCGGACACTGGAACAGAACAAGAGTTGGGTCTGTCTGGAATTCTCATCTTGGCCTGAGCTCAGGCTGGGTAACACGGGGCTGTTCCTGTTCCTGCAGGAACTGCAGCACCTCACCCCCACTGCTCGCTGCCCTTCCCAACTGATTCCCAATTAAAACTGATCCTGGCAGCATTTCTGACACAACACTGCCACAATTCCCCAGGCACAACGAAGTGACCTGGGAATTGAGAAGTGCTGGGAAATGAGTTAAAGATTTCCAACTACTTTAGTTCCTGATTTCTCCAGGAGAAAGAAATTAATCTGGGAGCTAGGAAGTTGTAGTTTCTGTCACTATTTGCCCACACTGAGCCTGTCTTGGTTCACTGATCATCAATGAACATTTACTTTAAAAACAGGTTGAAATAAGGACTATGATGATTAAAAATGATTAGAATATAAAGTATTTTGAAAACCTGAACATGATTCCCTCTGAGAAGGGATCCAGACTGTCCACAAGCTCCAGCTCAGCATCCCCTCCCAACGTGAGCATCTGGTAGTTCTCCTTCAGCTTGTTGGTGATGACATTAAATCCTGCCATGAATTCATTCAGCCTCTGTTTCCTGAGCTCTTCAAAGGCCTCTCTGAATTTGTCCCTCTCGTTTGTGATGTCGTCCAGTTCTCCCACGTGCTTCAGGTACAGCTCTTCCTGCAGGAGAAAACAACCAGACCCAAGGGCTCACTGAGCCACTGCCTCCTCAGTTTAGAGTTTAAACCTCTTTTCCTACCATTTGAATATTCCTTTTCCCCAGCTTGGCTACCAGCCCTGAAACAAAAACCCCAAATTATTTCTCTTTTCCCATCTCTGTTGAGGGAAAACAAAGCCCCAAACCTGTGTCAAAAAAAAAAAAAAATTCATCTGTTGAATGGTTCACTTTTACTGAGGCAAGGAGGGAAGAATCCCAGTATTGTGTGTCTGTCTTGGCTGTGAAGACTTGAGTGTATTAAATAAACATTCCCATGAGAATCATGGAATTACTTAGGTTCCAAATACTTCAAGATCACCCAGCAAGTCTGTGTCACCTGACACTGATGGTGAGGGATCCAAAGGGCACATGGGAGCTCCTGGAAACAACTTTCACCTTGGCTAAGGATGAGCTGCTAAGCAGGAACGGGCAAATTCCGGGCTTCCAAAGGAAGGAGGAGGAGCAGGCCCTGTTTCCCTGGAATGCCCGGGGCTGGGATGTTCCCCCGCAGGGATTCCAGCGGCTTTACCTTGTTCCTGTACTCGGTGATGGCGCTGAGGTTGGGGCGGAGCTGGTGGCGCTGTGCCTCCAGCAGCGTGATTTTCTTGCTGAGCACGTCGGGCTCCTGCAGCGCCTCCAGCTCCTCCTCGCTCAGCACCCGCAGCTCCTCGGGGGCCTCGCCCTCGATGGCGTGCAGGGATAACTTGGAGATCTGCAGTGCAAAACACAGGGGGTGGAAAGCTTTAACAATCACCTGGAGCTGGTTCTAAAATGAGTTTTTTCGGGGTTAGTACAGTGAAGCTCCCAATCTCCAAACACTCCAAGATTCTTCCCATAAGTCCCTTTGAAATAGGATGTGAAAAAGACAATAAATATCCCTTTATCCTATTACTGCATAAACACCAATAAGCTGTGACCTGAAGTGGAATTTTCTCCCAGATTCTCTGTTTTCTAAGAAGATGTTGATGAGTTCATCCACAGAGAAGCTGTGGCTGCCCCTGGATCCCTGGCAGTGCCCAAGGTCAGGACGAGGCTTGGAGCAACCTGGGAAAGTGGAAGGTGTCCCTGAGGGTGGAACTGATGAGCTTTAAGGTCCCTCCCAAGCCAAACCATCCCATAATTCCTTGATTTCAGTTTTAGGAACAAAGCCATTTCCTACCTCTTTTTGCCAGTATTTGACCTTTCCCTGGTGGGTGGAAATGTGGCTGTCAATTTGTTCAATTTTCAGCTTGATGCTCAGAGCTTCATTCTGAAGGGCATGTTCAGCATCCCGAATCGTTTTCATCTCCTCCAGTAAATTTTTCTTCTCCTCCTGCACTGCTGGCAAAGCTTCCTGAACAGAAAAATGGCAAATGCCCCCAGAAAGTGCATTAATCAATCACCTACAAAAATGTTGTCACTTTTTTTGGGTGAAAAGTCTGTTTTCACTTAATTTACTCACAGCTATTAATGGAAACAAATAAATATTCTTGGATTTACAGCTGATCCCTGAATTCTGGAATGACTGAGAAAATGCTGTAGTTTGTATTTTCATTCCAGATCTGGATCAAACAGGTCCTACACTCATTTTTACCTAATTAGAGAAGGACACCAAATCCTAGATTTATTTGGAAGCATTTCAGCCATCCTGGTTTTCCCTCTCTCACAGAAATCTAGATGGGAAACTAAAATCCCACAAACCTGAAAAAAATTTAATTTTTAAGCAACTTTTAAACCCAGTAATTTCTTTGGGGAGATTTGGTGTAAGTTTTTTCCTAACTTGGGTCAAGATAAATTTCCAGGGGAGTATAAAAAATGAAAACACACCATTGGCATGGCCTGGTTGCTGTGCAGAGAGAATGGGATATCAGTGGGATACAGGGAAGATTTAACTCCTCTCTCTGATTTCCCTGGAGCCCAGAGTGGTGCCAGGACTCACCTCAGCCTGCTTGCACTCGTTCATCACCTCGGTGGCTTTCTCCTCCAGCGTTGTCAGCTCTGCTGTCAAGTTTTTCAAGTCCTTCTCATTTTCTTCCAGCTCCTTCTCGGTGCGCTGCAGGGCCTCCTGGGACTTCTTCAGGTTCCTGCCAGGGACAGGGATCTTTGTGCACCTCACACGAGGCAAATGGGGCAGAAAATAATCCAGGAGCACAATCTCACTGACAGCGAGGAGCAGGTGCTGGCTTAGGCACCAACTCCCACACTCCAGAGGGATCCAAGGAAAACAAAGCTGTCTTCCCCAGCAGCCAGACCTCACTAAATGACTTCATTTCTTCTTTCAGGGTTTGGAATCTCTATGGATTGGTGAGTTCCCATAAAAAATAGATCCCATTTTATTTCCTGACAGGTCTCCTAATAAAATCAGTCCCTTCAGATTTGAACTGCTCCAGCTCCAATCAAGTGCAATTTTGGACTGTATCCTGAATATTGCAAATTAGGCAATATTAGAGCAATAATTCAGGCAAATACTAGAGAAATGCTGATTAAATGTGACTTTTAAACTATTCGAAACGAGAAAATTTGACTTCCCTTTCCCTCCCTGAGCCCCACTTAGCACACACTGAGTGAGTGCAGCTCCAGCCTGGAGCTCCCTGTGCTCTACCTGTCTGCAGTCTTGGCTGCCACCTGGGCCTTGGTGATGGCTGAGGAATATTCATCTATTTCCTTGTCAATTTTATCAATTTTGTCCTGCTGGGCCTTCAGTTTCTGGTTGTTGGTGTCCACGATGAGCTTGTGCAGCCGTTTCACCTCCTCCTCCATCTTCCTGGCTTTCTCAGCCACGCGCTCGTAATCTGCCCATGGAAAGGGGAGTTAAGGGCATTGTCCCATCCTTGGAACTGCCCAGGGACATCAGGAGTGAAGGGACAAAGTGATGGAAGTGATTTCAGATCGAGGCTCTGCACATTTTCTCTGTGCTGTGACAAATGATGAATTTAACTGTGACAAAATCAAAATCCACCCACTTCTTTATGCCACTGCCATAAAAACCACTCAGCACGGATTAGTTAATGTACACAGAGTACTTAAATACATGAGGTGGTGCATTAGGAGCTACTCTAAGCTCATTCTTTGCAGTTAATTCATGGGAAGATGCTCAAAGTTTAAATTTAAAGGACTGGCCACCAGCATTTCCCAGGAGTTGTTGTAACTGTAGTTCCTGTCCCTGCTGAACAGCATCATTGCACTACAGGCATGTGTTCACACAGAGAATAATGCAGGGATTTGTTTTATAGACCCATGGCAGAGTCTGCTTAGAGCCTGGCAAAAGCCTTCACTTGACTTTTAAATCATTACCTCCTCATTATATATCATTTTATATCATTACCTCTTACACTAATTAAACTAAGTTTCCCTATGAATGTGTGATACAGCTACAAAAATCTAAGCAAAGAAACAAAAGACTGAAATTCATACTCACTTTAGCTTGACTGAAACATGAACTTGAGGAATTACAAAGAAAAGGGGATTTACTTTCTGATCTCTAGAAAAATGAGATCCCAAACCAAGACAGGGAACTGAAGCACAAACCCAAACCTACTCCTTCCTCTACTGGTAAAAGAAATTACTACAATTTCTATCTCTAATTCCCTCTCCACAGACTGTACCTTTTTTATAACCATCAAGGGCTTTTTCCAGCTCCTTCTGTTTGGTTTTGTCTGGAGCAGCAGCAGCGACGTTGGCTTCAAGATCCTTCATTTGGCTTTTGAGATCCGTTTCTTGGTCAGAAAAACCCTGCAGAGAACACAAAACTGGGCTGGAATCTTGTCCTTGAAATCTCCTTGGCACCAGCCAGGTCTGTGTGGGGCTGAGGCTGGGAAGTGCTCAGGAATTCTCACCTGGATGCTCGCTGTGTATTTCTCTGAGGTGTTCCTCATTTCCCGAATGTCCTTCTGCAGCTTCGTTATGGCTTCCTCGAGCTGGGATTTCTCCTCCTCGCACTGCACGGCTCTTTTGGAATCCCTCTGCAGCTGGGATTCCATTTTGCTGATCTACACAGAGTGAGAGGATCAGTTACTGGTGTCACCACAACAAAACCAAGCCAGGGCTCATCCCTGGGCTCAACAGCTCTTAAAACACAGGAGAAAGTGAAGTGAAAACTTCAACTTGGGGGGTTTGAGTGCTGGGAATATTAGCTCTGCCAGTGAGAAACAAGAGGAGCAGCTCCAGAGGAAAACCTAAATGGAATTCAGAAGGAAAACCAAACTGTCCCCTGCTGTGCCAAAATGGTGTCCAAGCTATCAAAGGGAGCTCTAGGAGACTAAACATTAAATAATAGGCTGGGCTGAGAGCAAACACAGAATCCCAGAGTCCCTGAGGTTGGAAAGGCCTCGAGGACCATCGAGTCCAGCCTGTGCCCAGTCCCCACCTTGTCCCGAGCCCAGAGCACTGAGTGCCACCTCCAGGCCTTTCTTGGACACCTTCAGGGGTGGGGACTCCAAACCTCCCAGGGCAGTTCCTGCCAATGACAACCCTTTTATCCCTGATGCACTTCAGAGCATTCTAACCTCTGCTAACATTGGGAACTTTGGTTTTGTAACCCCTTTTTAATTATCTTCCATCCCAGACTGCTCCTGCTCATGCTGCTTTGAGAGGCACACACACATTGTGTGTGAGAACTGCCCAAAGGAAGGAATTCTGCTGGAATTCCATTTCCATGATGTACTCACCTCTTCTTCTGAGATCTCCATCACGACTGAGGAGCCCATCCTGCCCTTCATGACTTTTGTGCCCCCACCAGTCATGGTTCCTGCAGAAAAAGGGATGAAAAGCAGTCAGGGAACTCCTTGGGCATTGATACCATCCACCAAATGCTTCCAAAGGAGCTGCACTTACCTGACACCTCGATGATTTGTCCTTGCAGGGTTACCACCCTCCACCTCTTCTCCTTTTGGAATGCTATTCTGACAGCTTCGTCCATGTTTTTGGCCACCACAGTGTCCCTGAGAGCGAAGTAGAACACCAGGCGCATCTTGGGGTCCTTCACCTTCACCAGGTCAAAGAGCCGCGGGACATTCTCAGGAGTTGGGATTTTCTGCATTTTCTTTTCCCACACAGCCATCTACACCCACAAAGGAAATCAAAGAATGAATCTTTGGGGTAAATGTTGAGGTCATTCCATTATTCTATGGGATGTTGAGGCTTTAAAACAAATGTAATTAGACTGCAATTAACAGTGAAATGATTTGTGATCCCAAGTGTGGGACTCGCCTTGTCCAGGGCTATAAAGGTGGCAACTCCAATCCCTCCAGCCTTCAGGAAGTTCACACAGGCCTGGGCAGTGTCAATGGTGTCCACAACAATGTGATCCAAGGCTCCACACGCTGAGGAAATGGCCACGTCATACTTGTCATCGATGGCTCCCAGGTCTCCCTGAGGATTGAGGGGCAAACACTCATCAGGTGGCACCTGAGCTGCTCTTTCAGTTCTGTCCTTTCCCAGTAAATCCATGAACACACTTTTTAAAATCTACACACACTGAATAAACTGATTTTTTTCTGAAGCAGAGATAATTCTCCTTGGACAAAAAATTGCAGAATACAAAACCAGCACTTTTACATTTACACTGATGTGCAACAGGAATGAAAAACTCAGCTCTGATATTTCAGAACGTTAAACCAACATTGCTTGGAAAGAACTGAAAAATGTTTTGTTTTACAGCAAGCCCACAGGATTTACAGCTCTGCTCTCCAAATTCCTCATGCCAGGGAAGTGAGGGATCCCACACTCGGTCACAGGAACACCACTCAGCTCCTCTGAAGTTCAACACTAGAAGTGTAACAGCCTTCTAAAACTTACCAGCCTCCCATAGAGCCCAGGGATATTCCCACATTTCTTCTGCTGGAGCAGAGCCTCAAGCACTTTTCCTCGACTGCGACTTTGTGCTAAGGAACTCTTGGCTTCTTCTACTTTTCGGCGCAGGTTTCGCACGACATCCTTGGCCTCAGATTCTTCCCTTCCCAGCTTTTCCAGGGCATTCTCTTTCTGGGGGTTCAAAGAAAGACATTGGCTCAGCCTCCCAAAATCTACTAGATTCAGAGAGCCTTCCATGCATGGCTTTGTGCTTTGGGGAACGATTGAGGAGCAAGAAATGAAATTCCAAAACCAGTTTGGGTTGGGAGGGAAATTAAAGCTCCCGCAGTGCCACCCCTGCCATGGCCAGGGACCCCTTTCACTGTCACAGGCTGCTCCAAGCCCCAATGTCCAGCCTGGCCTTGGGCACTGCCAGGGATCCAGGGGCAGCCACAGCTTCTCTGGGACACCTGTGCCAGTCCCTCAGGACCCTGAAGAAGGCTCATGAATGTAACCGTGTCTCAGTGTGAAATTAAATCTATTCCCTTGCAGGGTTATGTAGGATTTAATTTAAGTCAACGTTGGCTTAACAAAGTAAGCTTGAAATCAAATATTTGCTCCACCAGCAAAGTAAGTATTAGAAAACAGGTTTTCAATGTTCTTTTAGAGGAGATGGGTCATGGTTTATTTTCACCACGATTATTGCCAAAAGAAGAATGGGATTTTGGTTTGTGTGTGACTCAAAATGAAATAGGAAAGTCAAGCCTCACCTCTTTGAGCTGCTGCTCAGCCTGGGGTAGTTTTCCAGCGATGTCTTTGATGGCAGCTTTCCTTTCCTTCAGGGTGTTTGAGGTGCTCTCCAGGGCCTCCTGAGCCTGGCTGAGCCGAGCCACAGCAGAGTTGTACCTGCTCATGTAGAGCTCCAGCTCTGACTGTGCTATCTCCATGCTGGAGCGCGCCTCCGTCACCTCCTTGCTGAACTCCATCAGCTCCTTCTCCTTGTCCTGCAAAACACCCAGAGACAGCTCAGCTGGGCAAGGGAAACAACAAATGGGATCTGCTTTCTCAGCCCTGCCAGCACAAACATTTCTGTGCTCCGGGAGAAGCAGTTCTTCATTAATTAACATTAATTGGTGGGAATTAAACAAGGCTTTTCCTAATTATAAAGAACTTGAGGGAGTTATCACAGAGCATTTCCATAAAAGCTCATTTTCTCAAAGATGGAAGGAGCTCAACACACTGAGCTCAATTACAGCTCCAATCCATGGAGAATCCACGTTTTCAAGGACAGAAAATAACCCTGCAAATGCACAGCATAAATTCCCAGCCTCCAGGTGTTCAGGGGCTGAACAGCAGCACCAACAATAACCAAGTGTTAGAGAAGCTCCCCATGAATTCACAGACAGATCCCAGCTGTGGGAGAGGCTGGGAACAGACCATTCCAGAGTATCTTTATTTATTTAAGCAACACCATTGGCTTAAATGTTTTGGGAGAAAATCAGAGTGTATTATTTAATATAAATCTATGAATGAGCTACTTGATGATGCTTGAGCACTCAAAAAGCAGCCAAGGATTTGGCTGTAATTATTAATTTAAGGTTCATTTCCCACTGAGGCTCCTCTGAATTAGGTACAGTGGAATTATAAATAAATGACATTTCACAAGAGCCTGGTACTGGTTTCCTTGAGAAGAGTGGAGTTACAGCAGGTGGGGAATTCCTGCCTGTCCAAACCTTTTTTTCCTTCTGAATTCCCTTGGTCGCCTCCTGCAGGCTGGCCAGGACCTGGCTGAGCTTGGCCTGCTCCTTGTCCTTGTCCTTGGCCAGCAGCTCCCTCTTGGCCGTGGCGTCCTCGATGGCTTTGGCACTCGTGGAGGGGACGTTCTGCAGCTCCTCCACCTGCACAGGAAAGGACTTTGAGCCCACTGGAACAATGGAATTCCCGAATTCCTGAACCCCCCTCCATTCAAAGGCATCCCAACAGCTGGCAGTGACCAAGTGGGTGACACAGATCCATGAATTCAACTAAACCGAGGGAATAATCACTGCAGTGAGTGATTGGCAAACAAAACCTCTGCCTGATTAATGACTTCAAATATCAAATTAAAACAATTTAAACCCCATTCTTCCACCTTCTTTGTGCCCTTCCCATTTTTCCCACAATTAACTGCCCATCTCCAAGCCAATCCAGCTGATCCATCCCATTACCTTTTCCCTCTCCTTTTGAAGCTGCTTCTCCAGTTTTTTAGCCTTGCTCTTGGCATGTTTGAGATTTTCCCTCACTTTCACATCCTGCAAATCCAACTGAGTGAATTTTTCTTTATTTTCCTCGATGAATTTTGTGATTTTATTGAATTTCCTGAAGGCAAAAGGAAAAAAAATAATTATTTCATACAGTATAAAAATAATGCTTATTAAGCTTGCTTTAATAACTCAACATAAAGAATTTAAACCAATATTACTCAGTTTTTGTGATTAACAACATCCAATATTTCCTATATTCCCAGTATTTTCCTGGGAGAGTGCTGCTCCACCAGAAAAAGATCGACTACCCAAGCAATATTAAACATATTTTCAGAAATTTTCATTTTTTCCTCGAGAGAACTGATAATTCCCATCTCTCCCCAGTGATTCCTGAGGATGAACAGGTCAATATTGCAGCAGGATTGGGGATCAGCACCCAGGCAAAGCAACTTTAAAGAAACACAATTTATGCATAAATGATTAATGAGGAAACCAGGGGAGAAAATCCCAAATCCATGTCCTTAAGCATTAGGGTTGTAAATCTAAAAACCATCTCCCAGTTCTTTTTTTTGTACAGTCACTATAAAGAAATCTTTCAAATCCATTTAAAAGACATTTTAAGACATTTTCTTACAGTAATTGTGAATCTTATCCAGAACCAAATCAAACCAATGTGAGTTTGCTTTATTTTTGTGAACTAAATTTATTTTTGTACATCAATTTAAATGCTTTTTTGTGTATTTAGATGTACTAAAAGCGACTTTGGTCATCAGATAATTTCAATTTTTGGTGGGAAACATGTAAAACACAGTATTACACATCTCTGAAGTACTCACTTCTCAAGTTCTTTCAAATCTTTATTCTTGCTTTTTGTTTCCTCTGCAAGTTTACTGCTTTTCTCATTAATACTTTTTGTTTCTTCATTAATTTTCTCTTTCTGCACTTCCAGGTCATTTATTCGTTTCTTTAGGTCATGGCTAGGAAGAAAAGCAACAATAAATCCTCATTTTTCTCCATCTTCCCAATGAATCTCTATTTCCAATCCTCGGTGTAACAACAGGATTATGTAAAGTATCAAAAAATGGCAATAATTTGGAGTTGGAGATGCAAAATATTTCTAATTAGAGCTACTGAAGCCAAGCTGAACAGCCCCCCAGCACATTAATGCCCACCCAAACCCTGACAATTACTTACATATAATACTGACACAGCTGATTTTTCTCTTTAAATATGTTGTTTTCCAAGCAAAGGAACTCGATGGCTTTATTCTTGTCCTCTTCCAAGGCATCTTTTTCTTTCTCCACCATTTTAACTCGATTTAACTGGAGAAAACAAGAGGGGCAGAGCTGAGGCAGGGCCACCACTACAGGAGGAAACCACGAGGAGAAAATTCCAGACCCTTTGTAGGACGTGAATCCTCTGGAAAAACCGTACCAGGAATGACCTCTGCAAGGCAATTTTATGTTGATTTCCTTTATCTCAACCTTCTGAGTGGCCATTTTTAATTTAATTCCTACAACTGCAGCTCTTTTGCTTCCATTTAAAACAAGTCCACCACAGGATTTACCATGGACACATCAAGGAAAAAGAACTTTGATTTTATTTAGAGCTTTTGTAGTGCTTTTAGCACTCAGTGCACCAATAAAATGTTCCAAAAGCAGGCTGGGCAGCAGCAGTTCAGTGTATTTTTAATTGTGCCAGGGCTGTGTGAAATGCTGGGATGTGTTCAGGATGGCCAGGCTCACCTTCTCCCCCCGGCGCTCGTTGAGCAGCTCCACTCTGCGGCACAGGGTGTGGATGGGCTCCTTGAACCGTGCGGATCCGATCAGATCCTCCAGATATTCCAGCATGCCCTCCTCGTGCTCCGTCTGCCCCTTGGGCTTCATCATGGCAATCTGCTCCACCTCCCCCTTGGGAAACAAAACGTGGGTGGGGCTTTTCTTAATGGGGATTTTTTTTTGGGGGGGGTGGGGTGGGGGTGGGAAAGTATTCTGAAAAAAATCTATGGAATGACTTTGAGACATTATAAGAAAAAACATTATCAGAATTATTCAAACTGGAATATCACAGGGTCATTAAGGTTAGAAAAGATCTCCAAGATAAAGTCCAGCCTTCATTTATTTGGGAAAACAAAGATCAGAATGAAGAGAAATTTCCTCTCCAAGGTGATGTGGAGCCATCCTTCAGGTCTGACTATTCCTTCATTCTCTAAAGATTCAAAATGTGTTTCCTCTATGAGAATAAAGCAGGCCCTTGGCAAGAGAGTTTAAAAAGGACTGAAGTCCCTGAAGGGTCTCTCTAGAAACAGAAAGTCCAAAAAATCCTAGCTGATGGATGAACTGGAATTGTAATTCATTTAATTGAAGTTTCCTTGGTGGAGAAAGAAAATGATTCTCTACATATGAGGGTTCCTTTGTGTATTTTCCCTTTAAGTACAGCATTAACTTTCAGTGATTTAGGTGGTATTAAAAGTAATTTGAATTTTCAAAAAGATTTAGAAAGGATTAAACAGCCAGTGACAAGGACAGTTTGTGTTACTGCTGCAGATCTGACAAGACAAGAACCCCAACCCAACTCTTATTTCTTGCACATGTCAAAAAGCAAAATAATCAGTTTGTGAATAACTGCTGCTGGATTGTCTAAAATCCCAATTACCCATTTGCTCCCTTTCACAGAAGTGTGGTTTCTCTCCCCAAAAGTGCCTGTCAGCTCCTGGGGGAGGAACTGTGCTACCTCCTCAGTTACTCTGGGATTGTCAGAAGTCTTTTTCCTTCTTGCATTAAAGCATTTCCTCTGTTTACATCCATGAGAAAACAATCACAGGAAAGGTTTAACTCAATGCTGATCAGGACCAGGAATTCTCTGCTCTGGGTTTGCACCCCTCATGTTCAGTGTTGGAAATCACAAACCCACCCTGGGTTTAACATGGAAAAATGAGAACTATGGACAAGCAAGGAATGAATCAACTTTTTATTACTTGGCTAATTATAATTAACCATCTCTGAGACAGATGATGCTCTGTAGCTCACTAATGTGAATTCTTGAATTTTCTTACTGAGGGTAAAAATAAAAATATTTAGAAACTATTAATTAAATAATAAGAGTATTGAGTATTATTTAATGTTTATACTATCTATTAAGTTTATATATAAAGAAATCTGTTTAGTCCACTTCAAATTTAAGAAATAAAAAGGTTTCCAGAAAAAAACTCAAAGGAATTTTTCCAGAGAAGAAATAAAAGGTTTCCTTTAAATTGATAAAGAAGAGTGAAAAGGTTGTACCTGCTCTTATTTACAACAATTAACAGCAAACAGATTTTACCACTCTGCATTGTTAAAACTCAATTTAAGTGTTTTTAAATTAATTACCAGTGCTCATTACTTGCCCCATTATTTGAATGATGAATTTAAAAGCCCCAAAGCTCCTTGCTCTTTGTGCATTTTGAAACCCCGACGTTGTGAAAGTGAAAGCAAGGCGGGGCAGGCAGACATTTGTTGAGCAATGAGGGGAAGGAGCTCGGGCAGCTCCTCAGAGCTGGCACCCCCAGCTTTGCCAAGGCTCCCCCAGAAGCCCTGGAATTCTGCAATTCCTTCCCTCAGTTGCCTTGCTGTGGCTCAGGGATTCAGGACAGGGAGCAATGTGGAAAATAAAAAGGAAATGCAGGCTCTGCTCAGACAATCAAAATGGATGTCAACACCCAGCCATGGGCGATGCCAACAGGGAACAAAACGTCCACACAAGGCAAGAAATTCCTGGAAAAAACAGCCTCGGATCCGTCCTGGAGAAGCTCCAGGGTGACTGAACTGGAACCTTCCAGTGCCTGGAAGAGCTACAGGAAAGATGGAGAGACTGTTTACAGGGGATGGAGGGACAGGACACAGGGAACTGCCGGAGGGCAGGGATGGATGGGATTTTGGGAAGGAATTCCTGGCTGTGAGGGTGGGGAGGGGCTGGGATGGAATTCCCAGATTTGCTGTGGCTGCCCCTGGATCCCTGGCAGTGCCCAAGGCCAGGCTGGACGGGGCTTGGAGTAGCCTGGGACAGTGGAAGGTGTCCCTGCCACGGCAGAGGTGTCACTGGATGCAATTTAAGAACCCTTCCCACCCAAATCATCCTGGGATCCCATATTTCCATACCCACCAAGCCCTTTGGGAAGGTTCTCCACTCAGCTCTAAATGGAATTACAAACCCAATTCCAGCTCCTGCAGCCTGGAGCCTTCCACATCCATGTGGGTCCATTAGGATGCAGGTATAGCATGGGTTGGAAGTGGCTAACTCCAACCCTGTAGAATCCACACACATCCCAGCACCAGCTCCCACAGCATTCCTCAGGGCAGTTATCAGGGAACAACCCCTGGGAATCCTACACCACCACCACCTCATGTTGGGAAACATTTCCAAGCTATCAGCTGAGCCCTGGCGCAAACCAGGACAAACCTAGTTGGAGACCAGGCTGTAAAATGAGGGAAGAGCCCTTCTCAGCTGGAAGTGGCTCCTCTGGTGAAAAGCATGAAGAATAAATCCCAGCAATTTGGAACCTGTGTTTCTTTGTGCAGCTGAATAATTCAGAGCTGTGGTGTTTAAGATACTGCCTCAGTTTAAGAATTTTAATTTCTATTGTACCTAAGAGGAAAAGTTTAAAAGAAGTTTCAGGACTGGCAGCATCAGCAGCAGGTTCCAGCACTGGTTTAAAATTCTGAATTTGCCCACAGCCACTGTTTTCTCTAAAAGCAGGATAACAGCTGATCCTCTCAGCACAGCTCTAACCTGAGTTTATCCAGTGCTTTCTGGCACATGATGATTGGAATTTTAAACAAGGTTATCAAAGTGCCTGATAAAGGGAAGTCAGACCTACTCACGAGGCTTTTTCTGCAACTGTGCTCTAGAAACAAGATCCTACAGAGGATTCTCATTCCTTCACTGTGTTCCAGAACCTTCTTTTCCCTTTGGGACCGGGGCTTGTTTTCCAAAGCTGTGGAATGTGAATGGCACAAAGTGCAGATCCAGCAGGGACAGGATCCAGTCCCAGTGGTGGAACTGGGATTGTAGGGCATTGGTGCTGGGATGGTGCTGGATGGGAATGAGGGAGTTTTGGGATACAGCCACACATTCAATCCCAAAGCTCTGCTGAGGAAGAGACAAAAAGCCTCTGGCATTAGAAAATTACTGACAGCAACCTGAGAACTCTTAACGAAGAACAAACACTTTTTGGGTTGGAAGGGACTTCAAGGGACACTTTTCACTATCCCAGGGTGCCTTGGACAATCCCAGGGATCCAGGGGCAGCCACAGCTTCTCTGGGAATTCCATCCCAGCCCCTCCCCACACTCAGAGCCAGGAATCCCTTCCCAATATCCCATCCAACCCTGCCCTGTCAGGATGAGGTGTTTCTGGAGAACCTAGGAAGATGTGTGCTTTTGTTAATTATTGCCTCCTCTTTTCATCCCTGAATATTTGGGATAAAGCTTTGGGAATGCAGCACCTTGAACACCCTGAGTTTTGGCTGAACTGTCACTGCAGCAATCCCAGAGCTCTCTGTCAACGTCCCACAGAATAACTGTGGCACCAACGAGGTAAAAACAAGTTCTGGATTCTCAGTTTCTGCTGCCTTAAGCTCAGCTTTAAAACCAGGTGCTGAGAACCTTGGAATTCATTAGCTGGGAATGCCCCGTGCTCTGGGCAGGATTTTGGGTGGTTTTTGAGGGGAATTTTGTGGTGCACTTGCTGCGATTTAGCATTTGGGTGGTTTTTTTAGGGGAGCTCTTCACCACTATTCAAACATGGAGTAATGTGACATCTGAGTGAGGTGAAAATCACAGTTGTGCTCAGGAGAAATGGCTTCAGAGAAAAAACCTTCCTAAAAAATGCAAACCTAGAGAGAAGAAAAACCTTCCCTGGCTGGGGATGGGTCAAACCAGGTAATTTTGTTTCAAAATCCCATTAAACCACCAGAAACTTTAATATATGACAGCTGTGACTATGATACTTTGTATTTTTAAGAATATTTCGTATTTTTAAGAAAATTTTTTCAAATTCAGAACAGTATTTTCATATTTTCACTGTAGCAGCAGCATATTTTTATAATATAAAAGCTTTCACAGCTTTTTAAACCCCCATGAAAAGAAGTTTTCTTACTGAGACCAAAATATTTGAGTCTCAGCAAACTTTACTCCAATCCAACTGGACTGCACCTGTTCCAGTACAGTTCCAATTATCTTGTAACTTCTTAATATTAATAACACATTAATATTCTTGTGTTACCTTGTAATTTCTCAGTATGCACATTTAATTTGCTTACAAAATTAAGTGATTACATAAACTAGTTTGCAACTTCATGGTATTACATAAATGAAATTAAGTAATATCTGAATGCAGTGATTAGAACAGAATTTAATTTATATCAAGCATCACAAGATATAGGGATATTTGTGATGAAATAGTCCTGTAAATCCATGGGTAATTAAAATTTAATGTAAGCAGTGTTTGCAGTTATAAAAACCACCTTAACTCTCACATTTGTGGAGGATTAGAGCAGCCAGAGCCAAAAAATCTGCTATTTGTTTGTCTAAATGAAAATACTCCATCTTAAACCAAATTACACCCCAATTTCAATTATTTTCTTAATTTTTCACCATGGAATTCGAGACAGAAGTGACCCAGCATAGGGCAAACTTCTCTTAATAAAAGTCATGTATTTTACTCTATTTTCCAGAGCACGGCAATGTCTCAATTCTCTCAAAAACTGCAGCAAATGGAAATGAAAAGATTTTGCAAGAGCTTCTACAGGAGCTGAAAACTCCTCAGCATCATGAGGAGCAAAGCCACAGTGACACTAAATTTGCTCAAAGAAAAGTCACATTAAAGCAGCTGGAATGTTTATTGTAAGGCTGTTTTTCTACGGGTTTAAAAGAGAAAATCCAAGACTAATTCCTGCTTTTCCTGTGGTTCTTTACCCCACTCCTGCACATCCTGTACCACCAGCACTACAACAAAGTTACTGCTCCTGAGTTCAGCTTTTGGCTCATTCAGCTCCAATTTCACCTGTCTGGCACAACCTGGAACTGCTGCAAGAGGAAAATTCAGAGGAAAAGTGCCTGGATGTTGTGGAATTTTGTTTTCTCACTACATTTTTATTTCCTGGCTGTTTGGTGCCATCAATTTCTTGATAATGAGGCACCACAAGTGCATTTTTCTCTTAAAAAAGCTTTTAGGCAGCAAAATGAGAATAGAGTCTCCCTTTCCCTGTCTGCAGCTTCCACTGTTTTCACCCTCTCTCCCATATTTCAATTTTTTAATTTTTCTTTTATGTGTTCTTGGCTTTGGGGGTTTCCCCCCCACTTTGCCACAATGGTACCACAATGGTAGTTTTTAAGCAGGATTACAGTAAGGAATGGCAAAAATAAGTCCTACATTTCTGTACTTACAATTTATTTTTTTTTATTTTATCCCATCTCACAAAGCTTTGCCCATGAATTTCAATTCTGCATCCATGGATTTTGGAATATGTATGGAGAGAGCCAATATTCCCATAAGCTCATTATTCCCCTGCTCTAATACAGCTCTTGGAATCTACAACAGATTCTTTGGGGAGTTTTTTCCTTTAATTTCATGTTTTTGTTGCTATTATTTAATGCTTGCAGCCCTATCTCATTTTTACCCTTCAGTTTTACCACATGGGGAATACACAAGAGGGAAAAAAAGCACCAAAAACTCAGCTTCATGCTCTGCCTTTCCAGGAAAGCTCAGTGGGAATTAAAGTCAAAAAAGAAATGTAGATCTAAAACCCTACAATGTCACCACCAGGCAGAGATGAGGAAAAGCTCAGACTGAGCCTTTATACAACACTCAGTTGTCTGCACAAAACTACAGTTCTGCATTTTGGAAATAAGTTTAGAAGATTTAAGGACATTTCTGTGTTTAATGTAAGAGCACAAAGTGAGTGCAAATCTGAAGTCACTTTGGAATTTAAGTCAGGAATTGGCAAACCCAACCTGCAAGGTTTGATTTGTTATTGGTGTGTTCTAATGAAATTGTTCAATTATCACTCATTTTTTCTTTCCATTTTTCTGTTTTTCTGCAGGATTTCCTACATGAACAACCCTCTCTTCACCCCCAGTGCTGGCAGCACTGATTTTTTTTTAATGCCATTTATAATTGCATTTATGGCCTCAGCTCCCATGTCTCATCAGGGGCACAGACCTCAACAATTGGGAATTTCTGGTTTATCTCAAAGGAGAAGAAAACCCCTCCCTCATTTCCTCCCCACTCCCCTGGAAGTGACTCCCACGTTGTTTCCACACAGGAGCAGGTGAAAAACCTGACAGAATTTCCTTTCTGGCAACCTCATCTTGCCACAGGATGAGACTGAGCTCCAATCAGTTCCAAAACCCACCCAAATAAAATCCCTGCAGTTGTTTATATCTAAGCTTACAGGAGAATATTTTAATTAAGTCTATCAAATATATTCAAGTGAAATACCACTGTAATTAGGACAAAACTGACTTAAAGCAGTTCCAATTTGTTTGCAAGATTCTGAAATAAATTAAAAGCAAGTTAGAAGTTTGCTGCCATGAATGCAGAATGAATTCTGCAATATTTATGTGCAAAGGGGCTGCCTGGGGGTTACCTGGAGAGCTCCTCTTTGCTTTTCCATCCTTTTTGGTGACTGCCCCTCTCACCTGGCCCATCCCAGAGGTGACCATGCATCCCAAATATTCCCCCCCCGCACTTCCAAACCTGCCATTCCTTCAGTGCTCCCGTTTCCCTCATCATTCCTTAGAGGAAAGCAGGCAGGAGGAAGAGGCTGAGATTTTGGAACCTTTCAGAGGAGTCACTCCAGGAACAACACAAATACTTACTCTGAGTTTGTCAGCCTGGGCAGAGCAGGGTTTCAAGGCTTTCAGTGAAAGCTAAATTATTTTATTTGTTGTTCTTTACACCTCTCCAAGTTCCTGCAGTGGGAGCAGGAGGTGTGGAAGACAGAAAAGCAGCAGCAAGGTGCCAGATTCTCCCCCAAACACTTTTTTTTTAAGTGACAAAATGCACTTTTCCTGTTGCAGTTTTTCAGGCTGTGGCAAGCTCATTAAAAATGCACCATATTGATAATAATTTAAAATAATAATTATTATAATAATGCAAAAAAAATTGCCTATTCCTGAAGTACTGAAAGCACAGGGCAATTTATTAAAAACATGCACTATGGAGTGTTGGAGTTAAGGATCCCAGAAGTGACAAACTCCTCCTGTTCTGTGCTGGCAAAATCCCATTGGAACCAGAAGAATTTTGAAAGCAGATTTATTTCAATTTGCAACTTCAGGCACAGAATTTGTAATTTCTCTAGAACTACTCAATTACTCTCACAATTTTTCTTTTCCCACAGGTGTTTTTTTGTGATGCTATTCACAGAAGTCAGCAGCAGTTTGATTTGAGTATTTTCAGTTTGGCATCAGCAGAAACACCTAGATCAAAACTCAGCTTTCAAATTTTACCCTAAAAAGTACCAAAATCAGCAGAAAACCACTGCAAAATAGCAGGTGAAAGGGGGAAAAGGAACCAAAAAAACCTGAAACAGTCTTCTAAAAAGCAAATATTTTCCATTGAGTAATGGTAATTACAGTAGCAAGATAAAAATCAAAGCTCTAAGAGGTGTTGTTACAACATGTAGGACATGTTCTCCTACAACATTTTCTTTAGTACTGACAGTGAATGTTCTGTCACACACCCAAACCAGCATTTGATAATCCTTAATTAATATTTTTATCCAAAATGAAATATTTTAATTACACCCTATTGATATAGTTAAAAACCAGATCTATATAACTTATTTTAAATGAGAAATACTTGATTAAACTTAAATTAAACTCTTAGTTTTGTTCTTTAAAAAATGAGTAAAAGCCAAATAAACCTGTTACTTATCCCTTCAATGTTAAATAATTTGGAAAACATTGGGGGGGTGGGGGGGAAGGCAATCCTTGTGATAGCAATCCACAGCCTTAGATGGTTTTATTTGCTTCTAACTATAAATTTTAGGATTTGGGGGTTGAAGTTCTGCTGTCATTGTGTGGAAAATATTGCTCCATTTCCCAAGTGGAAATACTGAATTTTGGACAGTCAGATCAGTGGAGTTCACTTTAAAAAGGCAAAGAGAAAGGCCCTGCCCTCAGTCAGAAAGACTAAAAAAAAAGCAGAAAATCTCAGTGCAGTTTCTGAGACAAAGCCTGGTGGGATGAAAGAAAAAAAATTATGGTGGGAAAACCCTGGTTTATGGTTAATATTTGCTCTACTTCCCCTTATTTCCCTTTGTAGGGTGAAAGCCTGAAATTCTAGCTTTTAGGAAAAAAGGGATGCACTCCTCAGTGCTAACAATTTGTGGGAGAAGAAAACAAATCCCATTTGGGGGGAAAAAATATAAAATAAATTAAGGTATCAGTATTTTCCAAATATTGCCTTCCCCTGCTCCCAGTGTTCTCTAACTCTGAGCTTCGGGTATCTCTGCCCCAGCATTCCCACCCTGCTTCATATCTTTCACTTTACATTTCTCCCTTCTGGATATTTTGGCAAAATGAGATTTCAGAACAACTTTATTAAAAAATAGGATGTATTTACTCCAAGTTGTTTTCTTGGAGGTGCTTCTCGCTCCATCTTGTAGCAGAAAATCCAGGAATAAAGTGCTGGAGGAAATCATTAATTGGCATGGAGACTTGCAAACAGAGATATCCTCTTTTTGTGGGTGTAGCTGTAAAAAAGGACTGCACAGAAAGCCTGGAGGAAGTGAAGCAAGCACAGCCACCCAGCTACAAGTTTTTTTTTAATTTTTTTTTTTTTTTTTAAGAGGGGAACTGGAAACTCCTTTGACAAAAAAAGGTCTAAAATAAACTCTATTAAAATATTTCAGACCTTGGGAAGCTCCCACTGATCACTGATTTCTAGGCTAGAGTAGATTTGGGACTTATTAGTAATTACAGGTAATGGAAGAAATAGTTATTTAATGGAATTAATATTTAAATAGTTGTAACTCAGTTTGCATTTTAATTGTTATGTACAAAGGAAAATTCTCATTATTTAAAAAAAAAAATTAATGTTGCTCCCTTTAGCCTGTCTTTAAAACAGCAAACAGATGCAAGCAAGCCTCAGAATTTGAAGGTCAAACATGAATATAAATGATATCATATTGACAAATTGGGATGATTTTTACAGTATGGGTTGTGAACTGTAGCTGAGGCTGAATTGGTTATAAACCTGCTATTTCTGGAGCTGTTACACAAATGTAAACAACAAACACAATTCAGGGGATTTTTCTTGCACTGTTTTTATGCACAGTTCATTTTTCCACACTCATTTCTCAGTGAAACCATGAGAGCTGCAGACAACAGTAAACAAACAAACAATTAATATTTCAATTAATATTGATGGAGTTTAGCTAGAAGCCCCCCCAGCTGCTGAGTCTCTGCCACGCTGAAGCAGCACAATAATATTGGGGTTGAAGGTTTGTTTTACACGCCAATATTTACGTGCTGCTAGGGCGGAACGAGCACGACTCTCCCAGGCACGAGCACAATTCCCTCCTGGAAAAGGGAACACCAGCATCCCCAACTGCTGCTGTGCCTTCAATTCCTACAGCAGCAAATAATGATTCGCACCTTGAGCAGAGAATGCAAACCATGATGTGCTGCTACAGCACTTCAAGGCCTCCAAGACAACATTTCAAACGGTTTTTAGAGTTTTAACTGCAAGTACAAATTTCAAATCGGTTTTATTCACACACTAACCTGTAGAATTAAGAACCTGTTATGATCCAGGTCAATCCCATGGCTTCGGAGAAGCAGCCCAACATCTCTGAATGTCTTTTTCTTGCCATTGATGCAGTAGGTGGAGGAATTGTCTCTATAGGCAGTTCTGGAGACACAGAATTTGCTGTCAGGAATGACTTCATAATCATCTCCTTCCTGCTTTGAGGAAACACAAAACCAGAGAAACAATTACTGGAGCTATGCATTCACCTCCTATTTCACAATTATTAGCTAAGTTTCATCATGAGCTGGTTTTATCACGGACTGAGTTGTAGAAGTGGGAGCTGTCTTAAAACTGCATCTCTCAAAAAAAGAGAGAAAAACAACAAAAAAAATCCTTTGAGAAGTAGACAAAAAATACCCTGAATTGTCTCAGCTGCACTGCCTTGATCTGATGTCTCTCCCACCTCTAATATCAGGCACTGCTCTGAAAATGCTGCATGAATTCCCTTTCCAAAGGCCCAGGTTGCAGGGGCTGAGCTGTCCCAGACTGGAGGGACTCTGGGCAGCCCTGGGGACTGCAGAGCTCTCTGCATTTACAGCTCCACTTCTCCAGAGCTGCTCTCAGCTCAGAGCTCCAAAGAGAAACTGCACAAGATAAAGAAGCCAAACATTAAAGATGTGACAAATGTGACATCAGCAGCTTCAAAAGAGAGCTTCCATATACCTCCAGAGCAGCAGCCAAAATAAAGCTGGTGCCAGGCTCTAAAAAGTTAAAATTCACTCAGATTAACCCCCAAGAGCTCTCAAATTGCTCTCTGGTACAGGCAGAGGGGTTTTAAATCAAACTCAGCTTCTGCATGTTCACACAAAGTTTAAAAAATTTTTTTTTTAAATTAAATAGATTAATTTTTAATCTGGTTATTAAAAATATGAAAAGAAAAAAAAAATAAATGTCTTTTCAACCAGTTCCTAAAAAAGGCTGGAAATGCTGCCACTTCATTAACACCATTTTTGGAATTTCAATGTACACTTCCACTTTTTTAGTTGCCCCTAAATGTAAAAGTTTGGATGTGTGCAAAAAAAAGAATTTTAAATTAGAAGAAATAAATTCTTTGTACCGCAATTGCAATAATTCAACAAAAAAGTGCTAAAGTTTTTATCAATACACAAAGCAGCAAGCAAAATAAATATTTTTTTAATTTGCAAACACTTTCTATTCCATTCAAACAAAATATCAACTTCAAAAAAATTTAGTGGTAAAATGTTGGGTCCAGAATTTTTGCTGAAAAATCTGTTATAAAATTGCAGGCATGTTTACAGTACATAAAGTGTAAATAAGTTTCAGATTCATGATCTATTTTTCTACATTTAGATAACCTAAAATAGTTTCTAATTGGTTTGAAAAGTTTTGCTTAAATAGTGTTTTATTTCTTAATACACATGTTTGTGTTTTACATTTAAGAATATATAGTTTGTCCAGACATAGACTTATAAATTTTTATAAAATTTTTAAATTGTAGAAAGAAATAATTTTTATTTACTTGAGGTAAACGAGATTACAAATTAAAACGAGTTCTTCTTAAATTGACTAGTAAAAATTTCTAAATTGTTTTCAAACAGACATCTACCACATATTAGTCCTGCAGCAAATAAAAGAAGAATCCTTCCTAAGATCTTAAGGGCTGCACTACCCAACAGAGGATTTTTTAAAGTTAATTAACACTGATGGTTTATATCCCAAAGGTAAACTAATCATGCTAGGAAGTTTTCCTCAGCTCCAAGGAAAATAAGCAAATATTAAAAAGTTTTTCAGCTCCTTAAAGGAAAAAAACCTGGAATCATACATACCTTGTCAATGATCTTTTGGAAGTGAACTTCCACAGAACAGCTCGGGATGTCCCTGTGCTCGTCAGAATTATGGATCAGCACCGAGAGCTTTTTGGATCTGATCTTTTGGGCTCGATAGCCAAACACAAAAAGCAGGGAATCAATGATATTGGATTTGCCACTGCCATTTGGCCCAATAATACAGGAAAAACGCTGCACAGAGAAGGGGAAAAAAAGTGATATTCAAAGGGAGAGAAATCCTGCCCAGTGCCCATCACCCAATTAAAGCACAATTATTCCTCGTGCGTGCAAGGGTTTGAGAGCTCAGCTTTTGCTGCCAAAGGTAAAAGGGAATAAAAGCCCCACACCTCAGCTCAACTCTCCCAGCTGCACTGCTTAACCCAAAGCCCTGCACTTCGCAGCCTTCACCAGCAAAGTTTCATGCTCAGCCACGTAAGTCTCTTGTGGGCACTAAAAAATATTCTCTTTCTTCAAACACAGCCCTAAAAGTTCTCCAGCAAACGAAATCAAGAGAAAAGAGAGCTTTTCTAAGCTGTGCTGACAAATTTAAATTGCACAGCATTGGAAAGTTGCACTTCACTGTTTTCTCTACTTAATTTAGACTATTACTATCAAAATATTTCTAAACCTTAAATATTTTTTCAGTTATTTTGAGGTCAGCTTAGATGAAAAAGCAGGAAGGAATAACACCACCCACTGAAGTCTCACCTTCAGGTCAAAACTACTTAAGGAAAAAGAAAGATACCTTGTGAAAAGGTCCCAGAGTTCGCTCCCCTGCATAGGATTTGAAGTTCTGGTTTACAATGTGAGTGATCATGAGCCGAGGAGCACCAGGTTCACTGGTCATTGCTGGAGGTGGGGGAGGAGGGATGCTACCCAAAATCTCTTCTAAACTTCGATTATCCACCACCTCATCTGAGGCTGCTAAAACCCATCCAAATAAACAGAAAGATAAAAAAAAACAACAACAAAAAAAAAAAAAAAAAAAACAACTGTAAGCTCACAATGATTTGACACCTTTTAAAATGTTCAACTGAAAAAGCAAACATCACTTCTGGCTGAATCAAAGCTACATTTTGGCCTGCAATTATTAATGTGAGCTGAGTGGAATTAAAATTCTTCTTTCCACAAATAAAATGTTTTTTAAGAGCTACTTAAGATGTCCCATCGCTGGGTTTGTTCTTTCATTATGTAATTCTTATTCCAACACACTTTAACAGGCCCCCTGCAATTCCAACAGCTCCAACCAGCACAATAAATCTGCAAATCTGAAGCAGGCAAAGCCTTTCTAATGAATAAGTGCAAAGCCACATTTCAGAGTCACTGTGCAAGATTTGGGGATCTCTGCACGAGGCTCTGAAAGCTGCAATGACAGCACGGCTGCTCTGCAAAGACAGGAAGTTTGTTACGAAAACAAACTGGCCCCCTGGATATCAGCAGAGCAGCTTTTCCCCAGGCACCAGCAGCTCCTTCTTCCAACAGGCAGCAGTTTCTGCCACCAATTTCAGTGTATTCGTCTATTTGTCAAATACCTGCCTTTAACAACCTCACATCTGGCTCCCTAAAAAGTCACACAGCTGCTGGTTTTTCAGATTTTTTCTGCAAACGCTCAGCTCAAGGAACTCAAGAAAATACACTGCTTCATGAAAAAGAAAGTCAAATCATTTTAAGAGTTAAGTAAATAAACTTGACATTTATTCCATTCCAAGAAATCCCATACCATTGGCTGCCTATAAATTTGAAAAATCCTGCTGTTGTACCACAATCTTAAGCACAGTGTTCCAGATCAGGGCTCTGAAATTGGCTTTATTAGGAGAAAGTCTACAAATTGCTTTTGCACTTGTACTGGGCCAAACCTTTTAACTCTTTGCAAGCTTTTTTGACCATTTTAAAAGCAGTTTAAATTTGCCAGGGGTTTCAGCGTTGCTTTATAAAAGGGAAAAGAGCAAAACTCATCTGGAAGAGTTGGGAAATTAAAGTAGTGCTGAGGAGGCTCAGTCAGCACAGACCTACCTTGAGGAGGTTCTTTGCCAGGCTCCCTGGTGCCTTCGTTTTCCACTTCCATGTCCATGGATTCCTCCAGGGGCTCCCCACCCTTCTGAGGGGCTGCATTGGAGGTTTTGGTGCTCTTGCCTGGCACGGTCCCTCTTGGCTGCTCCCCTTCCATTCCAAGCACTCAAACTACTGAAGGGCTCTATCTGCTTTGCTAACACAAACAAGAGAACCCCGTGATCTCAGCACTGAGCTACAACCCCCCGAGGAATTCACCTACACCTCTGCCCAGATGCTCGACTCATTTAGAAACCTAAGACTGAAGGGATTTAGAAGACAAAAATCCGAATTTGAAACAAAATATCGAGGTTAGCTTCCTAATGATGTATTTCAAGATACATCACCCCCCAAAACGAGGGGCTGAGCCCAATCTGTATTAACAGCATGGATCTACCTGCTGCCAGCTCGTGTGGACACGTTCAGGGCACTGACTTGGCTCCCTGAAAGCCATCGTGGTGCTGGGGGCAAAGGAGTTAAAGACACATTGAATAACAAACCGAGGAGCCACATGTCCTTACTGTCCTGGAAGAACTCGTTATATTACGGACCTGACACTCGTTTTACTTTCAATAATCCGTGCTAGATATTTGTATGGATATGGAGAGATTGATAAACAGATAGAGAAACAAAAGACCTGCTTGATTATAGCAAAGACTTGACTCTTAAATAATTTAAATCAACACACTCTGCTCACAAAATACGACACAACCCCTCCTGCTAGCATCCAGCATTTGAGAGAGAAAGCAAAAACGAAATACCTTCATCTAGCTGGGATGTTAAAGTGATCTGAGCAAGGACGAGCATTACAAAAGCCATCAGCTGGCACTTGAGCGCAGCTCCCCAAACGGGTGCAGAGAAAGGACCCGATGAGAAGGAAAGACGAGTGAGGAGCGAAACTCTCCCCAAAGAGTTGAAATCGCAGCAAGTGGCGAAGTGAGTTCGCAGAAAAACAGACATGAGAAAGTTTACTTCTCACAAGATAAAAAACTGACGTGGTTAGAAAGTCATCTTACAATTGGTGCCAATCATTTGACGTTTTCAGACCTACCCCCAGCCCACACTCTCATGAGAGTCCTTCATTCGGGACAATGGGGGAGGGGGGGGGAAATGAGAGACAACTCATTTTCAGGCAATTTGAGTCTATGCCCCCGTTCAGAACTGTTCCGCAATGGCTGTCGCAGACAATTACAGCCTCTCAAAGCACATTTATTTATTTTTTTTTTCCAAACTGCTCCACTCCAACAGAATTGTGCAATATAGACCTATTTACCTTCCCAACCCTTCCCCCCCTCGGATACTTCACCAGAATGAACAAGCCGAACTACTTGACCTCAGCTTTTAAATCGCAATAAATCAGCTGCCACATAGTCTCTAACAAATTTAACAAATTCGTGCCCAGCCCCTCCCCCGAGCCAGCTCGAAGGTGTTTGGTAAAAGCATCTCTCCTGCCAAGCGCCGTTTTCCTTACGGGGATGGCGAAAAAAGAGCCGGAGACGGACAGAAAAGCTTCCTTATTACCAGCCGATTAAATCTGATAGCGACAAGCCCTGTAAGTGACAAATCTGGGGCTTTTTTAAAGGCCAAGAAGCCCGACTGCACCCTTGTCACGCTCTTTCCAAGTCCCAGAATCCCAGAATATTCCGAGTTGGAAGAGACCCACAGGGATCATCGAGTCCAACTCTTTTAAGTGAATGGCCAATTGTTAAGGGCTTTCTTGGGATTTTTCCCTCATCCTTCAAGCATCAAAGCAGCAGGCAGAGCCGGGGCTAGAAGGGTCCCTGCTCTAAGCAGATTAAAATCGGGTCTCTCCGCTACGCAAACGCGTCCCTGAACTTGCCCGCGGTCTCCGAGTCGCGGTGCCCGGGGGTCCCTAAGGGCACAGCGGGAGCCCTCGGGCTGCACAGCCGCTCTGGGACCCGCTCCTCAAAGCCCTGCGCCAACAGCAGCCGGGACAGGGCCGCCGTGCCCGCAGCCCTCAGCGGGACCCTGAGCGAGGCAGCCCGGCCCGGGGAGAGGCGCTGCCGCCGCCTTTGCTCCCTCCGGGCCAGGAGAGAAGAAGTAGGAAGAGAAGGCGCGGGGTAAAACCCGCTGTTCCCTCAGCACCTCCTGCCATCCCCTCAGCAACCCCCGCCTGCCCCCTCAGCGTCTCCTGTGTCCCCCTCAGCGCCTTCTCCTCAGCACCCTGTCTCCCCCCTCAGCACCCCCAGCCTTTCCCCTCAGCGCCTTCAACACCCCTTGTCTCTCCCTTAGCACCTTCTCCTCAAAAGTCCTTATCTCCACCTCAGCATCCCTTGCCTCCCCTCAATACTCGCAGCACCTCTTTTCTCCCCATCAGCACCATCCCCTCAGCACCCCCTGCCCGGGGCACAGCCTGAGGGCACCTCCTCCACCGCGAAACCCCCCCAGACCCCACCGCCCTGAGGCGAACCGCCATCGCTTCCTCCCGCCGAGCTCGTACCTGCTCGTCCCGGCGGCTCCGTGCCCCGGCGAGGCGGCGGCGGCGCGGCCAGCTGCGGCTGCTGTAGAAGCTCGGCCGCTTCCACACTCGAAAATGGCGCCGAAACGGCGAACTCGAACCGAAATTCGTTAGAAAAGCGCGGGGCAGGCTGGGACGGGAGGGGCCGGGCCCGCGGGTTTGAACGGCACCGCCGCCCCCGCCCGCCATCTTGTGTTCGTTACAGCAGGGAGGGGAGGGGAGAGCGCCCAGAACCGCCGGGAGCGGCTCCTTCTGGGGACAGACGGAGGGGTGGGAGACATCAGAGAGTGAGGGCCGCGCGGTGACACGGCCCCGCGCCCGTGCCGCCGGAGAAACGGGTTAATTTTAATTTTAGAAGTAGGTCAGTGGGCGGCGCTTGGTTGCCGGGCGACGCGCGCCGGTTTAAAAATTATAAAAAAAAAAATTTAAAAATATTAAAAGCGGAAAAAAAAATTTAAAAAATGGTGGCAGCGCAGCGGTTTTGAAGCGGGTTTAATTAATTAACGGGCGGCGCCGTGGCACCTTGGGGGGGGCCGGGGGGGAGCCGTGAGGTGGCGGAGGAGGAGGAGGAGGATGAAGAGGATGCGGTCTCGCGAGAAGTCGCCATAGAGACGGCGGCGCTTGGCGGCGGGGGGAGCGGGTCCTGAGGCGACGGGAGCGGGAGAGGGAGGCGGGATCAGCCCGGGATCCGCCGGGAGCTGGATCAGCCCGGGATCGTCCCGGGCTCCGCCGGGAGCGGGCTCGGGCCGCCGCTCTGCGCGCTCTCCCCGCTGGCCGCGCAGGTAAAGGCGCGCTGGGGAGGCGGCGGCCGCCGTCCCCCTCCCCTCGGCTGAGTCACCGCCGCGGTGGGCGAGAGGGTCGGGAGCCGTGACCCCCGGCTGGGCGTGGGATGGACGGATGGAAGGAGGGAGAGCTCCGGGGGACAGCTGAGGGCAGAGCGGGGGAGCCCCGGCGGCCGGCGGCCCTGAGGGGGTTTGGATAATCTGCTTCTTGGAAAGCTGGAAACTGAGGGGAGAGCGGGTGTTGGCACGGCCGGAGAGCGGGCGGTGGTGGCCGAGGCTGCCCCGAGGGTTTGGTGTCTCTTTCCCGATGCCGCCATCCCGCCGGCTGCTTTTCCTTCTCAGCGTTCCCCCCATCCCGCTGTGGCATTCCTTCCCATCCTGCGGCTGTTTTCCCTTTCCTGCGCTGCCCCCATCCCTTCCCGTTGCCTTCCCTATCCCACCCGCTGGTTTGCCTTCCCGGTGCTCCCTCATCCTTCCCTCTGGCATTCCCTTCCCTGCTCCCCCCATCCCGCTCCTGCTCCATCTCCTCCGCCGTCCCTGATCCTCTTGTCTCTTGGCCAGCAGCTCCGGATGGGAAAGGGAGGAGGCGTGAGGCATTTTGGCTTCTCCGAGTCGGGCTAATTCCTGGTTATAATTCCTCGTTATTGCCACATCTCTCCTAAAACTCCAGTGGAGCCGCTGCTGGATTCCCTGGGAGTTGGATGTAGGGGATACGTGGGCTGGTATGTGATGGATGTACATGTGCAGGGTCGGCGTTCAGCCTTAAAATGCATTAAAATCATAATAAAGTTCTGGACTTTGAAAGGGAAAGATCAGGTTTTCCTTTCCTGGCTGTGTGTCAGCAGAAGAGAACTCCAATGCTCCGACCTCTGATGTTTCAGACTTGGTCGTAAAGGTCTTTTCCAACCTTAACAAGGATTCTCTGTTCCCAGCATCACTTTATCTTCAAGTAGCCCATGTTGGATAATGTGAAAACAGAATTCTCTTTAAACTAGGGTCTTTCTTGGTGCTTATTTTTCCCCGGTACTCATGAAATATTACTTCAGAACTTTTTATTTTAGTGCTAGTGTCTTCCTTTTTAAAATTGGCTGCTTATGTATGCATATATATGATGCTAATTGTGCATATGTATATATGTATTTGTTTTCTCTTATTGCAGTTATAACACATGGTTTTAATGCTCCATCTGAACAACTGAGATGAGACTGAAGACTTCCCTTTTAAAGGAGCCAAAACATATCCTTTGTCACAGAAAAAAACATAGAACATCATGTTCGTTCTGAATTAGCTCTTCCAGAAAATATTTTTTTTTTACTGCTGAAGTTCCAGTAAAATATTAGCAAATTGCAGATGGCTTTTTTCCCTGTTTTTCCTTTATGCCCCTTTCACTGAGCGCAGCCTTTAGGGACAACATTTTAAGAGATACTGAACACATATGTGATGTGGTGTTAATGAACCAACACCTTTGAGTGCTGAATGAATGTTCTGCACTTGTATTTTGCCCTAAGACCCTTCATTAGCCCAACGTTTTAACCGTGTTTCAATAACTTTACATCATTACAAGAATTATATTTTTGCATTATAATTTGCTTTATTTTTGGCCGAATTTTTACGAGCTCTTCTTGGCGCATATGATCAAAAAAAAAAGAAGAATTTTTTTTTTTTAATACAAAACATTCCACGCAATCCTATCAAAATAATCTTCCTGTGTTGTCCCTTCAGTTCCGCTTTTTCAAACGGAAAACTGAATATTTGATTATTTTGATTATTTGATTATTTTTAATCAAATTTGATTATTTTTAATAGCTACACTTTTCAGATTCCTTAATGGAATGAAACATAAGGAGCTGGTGAGCTGTGTGGGATGGACAACAGCTGACGAGCTCTACTCCTGCAGCGATGACCACCAGATCATGAAATGGAACCCAGTGACCAGCGAGACCACGCGCGTGGTGAAGCTCCCGGATGATGTTTATCCCCTGGATCTGCACTGGTTCCCCAGGGGGATTGGTGGCAAGAAGCAATCCCAGGCTGAGAGCTTTGTTCTCACGAGTTCTGATGGTAAGGCGATTTTAAATGTTGGAGTCAATTTGAAATATTTATTGTTTCGTGCCCTTTAGAGCTCATGTCATTCCAATGCAGGATGTTGTTTGGGGAGCAAGAAGCTTTGAGGGTTGCTTGGGGTGGATTTTTTCCCCCTTCTCCCCAAAAAGATTTTGCACTCGCTCAGATTTTTCTTCCTGCCTGCACCAGCTTATTCCTGCAATTTTCCTGCAACAGCCAGTTCCTCTCTGTGATAAGGATTCCTGAAAACTTGCTGAATCCAATGGAAAAAAAGCATAATGTCTTTACAGGGTTTCATTAATTCCTGGTTGAAGTGCAGATGTTTGAAATCAGAGCAAATGTAAATTTAATCCCCTTGGGTTTTGTCCTGAAATGCATCTCTTGGGGGATATTGTTCTTTTACTTATATTGGTCTTGTTGCTATTTTTTAATAAAAATGAAGAATATATTTGGCTTTAACCTTCCAATCAAGCACAAATCATAAGTGATTAGATTTTTTTTCATCTTTTATTGATATGTTTATACTAGATCAGCATTTAAGAGTCCATGGAAATTAATGAACAAAACGTGCATATTTTATATTCTATATTTGGATGGGCTGGGAGTCTCCCACTGGAAATTCCTTCAAAACTGGGGAGTCATTTTCAGGTTGAGGACAGTTCTGGATTCAGTACTTAATAGAAATAAAGGACCAGCATTTTACAAATAGGTGATGTAAAGTTGAATCTCTCCTACCTACTCCTGGCATTCGGCTAAAATTTTCCCTTTTTTGTGTAGTAAATTGTAATTTGAAAGTCTCTGTTCCCTCAGATTTCTGAAGAACAGAAATCCATGGAAATGGAGAATCCTCCACAAGGGAATGCAATTAAAAAAAGCATTTGACTGTCAGCAATTGTAAATTCCCGTGTTGAAAAAGCAAAGAAGTTGCAGAAGTAAAGCTGATATCCATGAAAACTTGATCTCCCCAGTTCTGCAGAAGGATTATGATACAGTTTTAAGTGATGATCACATTTTTTCCAGAGGAATTCTGGAAAGGTGATCCTGCTTTTACATGTAACCATGTTCTCCCCTGCTCAGCTACAATTTCCTCTGTTTCCCTCTTTGGAAGGGGCCTTGTGAAAGAAGCAGGGAGTGGGAGAGGATGCAAAAGGTTGGGAAAAGAGTTGGATTTTATCCCATACTTTGACATAACCCCTTGTTTTCCTGATATTTTGACTTTACCAAAGCCTTCAGTTCCTTGCCAGCTGCCTGTGCTTCCCCTGGAATTTCATTTGTCTCTTACGAGTTGAGGAATTGCTTACAGAAATACCCAGGGATTCTCCCTGGGTCAGTGGAAGCTGTTGTTTCAACAGATAAAATCCCATGGAATTCTTTATATCCTGAAAAAAGCAATGGCTCTGAAGAGCTCAGCCCCTTTGTGCTGAGTCCTGTAGGTGATGGCATTGGAATATTCCTGATCCTGGGATATTGGGGTTGAGGATTCTCCAGTGAAAAAGGTCTTGGATACAGATGGAACTGCATGGAAAAAGGTGCAGAAGATAAAAGATTTTTTTTTTTTTTTATCAGAAAATAAAAGATGGTTTAATGTATTATTTTAAAATCAGAAAAGGCCATTTTGGCAATTGAATTGAAGAAAATGACATTGAATTTCTCTAAATCCAGTCACTGCTTGCACATGAAACATGAGAATCTCAAACCTGGGAGATGTTCTATAATGATGAGATAAATTCTATTTTATAGTTACAAAATAATGGAATGCATTAAATAAACACCTTGGAAAGGGGATTGGAGGGGGCTTGGAGCAACCTGGTCTGTGAAAAGTGTCCCTGCCCATTGGGATTTAGGGTCCCTCCCAGCCCAACCCAGCCTGGCATCCCATGATATTTTAAATGATCTGTTCAAATAAACTGATTTATCCAAACCATAGTTTTTCATCAGTGCTAAAAGTCCTTTCCTTGGAAATCTTGCGTTGGCAGAGATTTGGTGGGATGATTGTGCCAAAAGTTCTGGTCACTCCGGAACTTGCTTGCTTGTAGTGGTTCAGTCTGGCAGCTTAGATCAAATAATACTGCAATAATTGGATTTTAAAGTAGTTAATTTGAATTACTGGACTGTTCATTTTTCCAGGCTCTCCATTGTCTGCTCTTTGCTCCAGTTTAAATTTGATCTTCCTGGATTTAAGCAGCATCCCTTATTTGGGAAGAAAAACTTCCTGATCCTTCTGTTGAAATCATTACAGACTTTGGGGTTGGCTGCTGTGGAATTCCACCCCAGCTCCAGCATGGAAGCAGAAATAATTCTGATTTGAGCTGTGAAAAACAATTGGATGTTTTCTTTGTGTTGTTGGTTTCTTGGTTTGTGTGTGTGTTTCCACCAGAACGTAACAGCACTGCTGTAGTAATAGATAATGTAATTAATAGTGCTGTATAATTAATAATTTATTGCATAATTTAATGTTCTATAATTATATAAATTTTTAAAGGGAAATTCCACTTGATTTCCAAGCTAGGAAGAGTGGAGAAGAGTGTGGAAGCACATTGTGGAGCTGTCCTTGCAGGAAGGTGGAATTATGAGGGAACAGCCCTGGTTACAGGTGAGCATTCTTACATTAAGAAACTGCTTTGAAAACTGAAATAATCGACTTTTTTTGGCCTTAATTATCACTGAAGTTGTTATCACCTTGTTCGCTAGGAGTTCATTTTGTAATTAATGCTATTTTACCTTCATGTTGTCTATTTTAATTAATAAATTTAGTAAAAATATTTCTATATTTTAATTCATGTCATTCTATCTACTTGAAACTAAATGTTTAATATCAGAGTGCTTAGATGGTTTTGTGGCTGTTCTGAACTTCAGAAAGGAGAATATTTGATTTCTTTTTTTTTCTGTTACAAGAAAAAGTTGCTAAGTTGGTACATTTATATCCCTGCACATTTGGGGTTTTTTAGCCAAAAAGGCTCATTGATCTTGAATATTCCTGTGCTTTATTTCTTAATTATCACTAATTAACACCTGCAGCCTGTCTATATTGATGCTAGGGGAGTTCACCCACAATTTCTTCATCTCTACACCATTTTTTTGCCCTAAGTCTTTTGCTAATAAGTTGCTTTGAGCATTTTTTTATCCCAAATTCCATCTTGGTGTGAAGGGGAAGTGCTGAAATTGCCTGTGCTGGAGTCTTTGCTGGGATTTCTGGTGGTGTCAGCCCCCTGCTGATGGAGCACAGCTGATTCCCCTGGACAAATTCCAGCTCAAGAAGTGCAGATAATTTTGGATCTGCTCATTTCCAGCCTCTGAAAATGCTGCTTCAAGGAACTCTGTCTGGCCTGTTCCTCTGAAATCCCAAAGGGACAGAAATATTGTTCTTTTTAAAGACAGCTTTGCCTCAGGAACTGCTCCAAAGACAAAGTCAAAATTGTCTTTTGAATCCCTTTTTTATTTTTATGAGCCTGCATGACACTGACACTTTTTTGGGAGTGTGGGAATTCATCACCACTTCCAGTTTATTCTGAGGAGCTCAACTCCTCTTATACCACAGCTGTACTTAAGGAAGAGTAAATAAATCATTGCTACTGCACCACTTAAAATATTTTTATGGTTATATTTCAACAGCATCAAATGTGCACAAATAAGATTTTTAAATTCTAGGGGTTTTATTGTGTTTTTAACTATTTAAAAGCTAAATATAAAAACCAGAAATGTGGTCAATAAATTACCTATGAATGGAAGAATCCGTTGATTTCTAGGTGCACTTTTTTCCTCATTAATTGAACCTGGGAGGTCTAAATTGAAGGGCCACAGCATTTTAGAGATGACACCACACCAGGAATTCTGTGCTGCTAAAACAACCCTAACTGTGCTGTGTGGAGTTTAACAACTTAATCTTCAGTAAATAAACTGAGTTATTTGGTCACACACAGTTATGGTGGAAAACTGAAGCCATCCAAACAGAGTTATCTTCACTTTCACCATTTTTCAGCTGTGGAACCTCCAGTTTAATCCATCAAATCTGCTCCTGCTCCCTTGGGGCTCCTCAGACTCCTTTAAAGCAGCTTTTGGTCCATTGAAAGAATCAAAAATACAGAGTAGGATACTTAAATAATGATGGACTTTCCCTTCTCAGGAGCAGCTTCAGAAAAGAATTCAGGGATTTTCAGGAGGGGAAAACTTGTTGATCATAAAAAAAAGAACCATCTTACATATTTTTCCTTCAGATATTTCCTATTGCATGTTTGGAAGACTAAACACAAGGAATTTACCTGGAAGAAAAGCTGGATTTATTTTAGCTCAAGCGTTTCCTGAGTAAATACAGATACATTTGTTAGAGAGATTATTGGGTGGAATTCACTGATTTCTGTGCTCATTTGCAGTTGGGGAAGATGGCCAAGTGAAAATCTGGTCTAAAAGTGGAATGCTGAGATCCACTTTGGCTCAGCAAGGTGAGTTCATTTGCTCAAAGCTCCATCACAACCTGTTAATTTGGGTTATTCTGAAATATATTTAAATAACAAACCCCAAACATGGCAGTGATGATTTGTTCAAGGGGCTTAAATCCTAAATTAAAATTCAATGCAAATCAGAGTTGCGTTTTAATAAATTTTCTAAAAAATGTTTTGTTTTTGAAATTAAAAGTGCTGCAATATTTTTAGGCAGCAGTGTCAGTCCCACCCTAAGGATTTGGTGCCATTTCAGTGAAGATCCTCAGTTAAATTTTGTTTTTCAGACTTCATAGATGGGAGCCCATGTGACCTTGTGACATTTTTGAAGAAACCACATGCACCTGGGCTTGGGTTAAATGTCAGCCCCTTATCTCTGTCTGAAACAAATGATCTGAGCTCTTTCAACCTGGGCAAGGCATTTTAACCACAGCAGTGAATGTAAAATGCATTTCAGGGCTTTTAAGGAAGTTCACATGCACTTGCAGTGCGTTTCAGGTAAAATGATAAACCAACTGAACTAGAATTTAAAACAAAATTCAAATTGAAGCACACTTCAGTATTTCTCAGTTTGTGTTGTCAGATTTTTTTATGCATAATTTGAGGTTTGAAAAAGCTTATGAAGTAAATTCTATGCTGTAGTTCGAAATCTGAACTTTCAGTGATTTCTGCAAGTTTCTGGTGCAGTATAAAAGCACAGCTGAGTGCCCATGGAATAACTGTCACCTTCTATTTGTGTTTTCAACTTAAAATGGTTTGAGGCCCTGAAACCCTTCAAATTCAGAGTCAGAGCCCCTTTGTGAGCACTGCCACACCTGGATCAGGACAGGATTCTGCAGGAATGCTGCTTTTCAAGGGAGGTGCATTATGTTCAACCAATTTTTCCCTTCCTTTATTATAATGAGAGCTGAAAAAATTCCCGTTGTCAACATTCCTTTGCCTCATTCCACTCTTTGTATTAGAAATCAATTTTCAGGCTCATATTTTGGGGTGATGATCAATCTCTGGCATTTATTCCTCCTTAGATTCCCTTAAAATTCTTCTTTTTGTTCCTCCTTCTCCTCACCCTGAACTGTTTTATTTGTGCTGTCACAGTCCACTGATCCATTTTGATGAGGGAGCTTTTTTTTCATGGATTTCTCAGATAATGTGTTGGGAATCCACAAGGTTACCATGGAATTCTGGAATGGTTTGGGTTGGAAGTACCTTAAAGCTTATCCCTTGCGTGGCAGGGACACCTTCCCCTATCCCAAACCTGGCCTTGGGCACTGCCAGGGATCCAGGGGCAGCCACAGCAAATCTGGGAATTCCATCCCAACCCTCCCAGGGAGGAATTTACTCCTGATATCTCTATTTTTTTTGGAGACACCCTCCAAAACCTCAAATCATTTGAATTAATGTTTCTACCCCTGCAACAGCCCAAAATCCCACCCAAACTCTAGGAATTCCCAAGTCTGCTGTGGGATAAACTGGATTTTCCTCTCTCAAATCCCAATTTTCTGCCTTTTTCTCCCGGAATGTTCCTTTCTGCAGCTGTTTATCCCTGCAGTGTCAGCTCCTCTGGGTTTTCCAGGGTGTTGGCAGCGTTTTCCCAACCCAGTCCTTGTTAAGTGCAGAAGGAAATGAGTTAACTCAGCTCCTGCTGTTAAGCCCTGGAAATTGTGGTTAAATCCTCAGCCATCATAAAAAAAGGCAAACATTTGGTTTAAATAGAAAAACTCCTCTGATTGTTAAATCAGCATTAGGACAGGACAAAAAAAAAAAACCAAAAAAAACCAAAAAATGGAGTTTATTTAGAATTTCTGCTCTGGCTGGTGACAGAATTTATGGCATTTTCACCAGGAATTGCCAGGAGGAAAACAGCCTGTGCCACATTTATTTAATATATGTTGTGTTTCTGGGATTTGTCTGCCCTGATGCTTGACAAGTTCAAAAAAAATCTACCATAATTCTGTATTTTTTAAGTAATAAAACACCCTAAAAGGAAATCTATGAAATACAGAAATCTTCAGGAGCAACAACACCAGATCTCAGTTTAGAGGGGGAATATTTGGGAGCTGAAATCGAGTTTAACCTGAATTAAAAATCAGCTTTTTGCACTAAGTGGGAAGATAGGATTTTAGGGCAGCTGTAGCAGTTCAATCACTTTATTATCTAAATCTCATCAAAACATTCCCATACAAAAATATTCCTGAGTCATTTTTGGAAATAGAATTTAACATGCCAGAGAATTTTACCCTGTAAGGGCATTTTTAAGCATTTTGGGGTTTTTTATTGCCATAAGGTTATATTGAAAATGGTTTATTTGAACAATTTTAATTCAGTTGCTCAGTTTAATACTTGGAGATGCTCTTTACTTCACTTTTTTAGTTTTATTTCAAGGAATCAAGTAGAAAAATCCTTGGATTTTTCTTCAGAGGAGACAAATCCTGTCAAATAATATGGAAAATATTTGTATAGTTGGCAAGTCTGACCTTTTAAAATTCCTTTTCTTTCCTCCTTGGATGTTTTTCCACGTAATTTTTGCTTTATTCTGTTTTCAAAAAATCTAATTTGAAAGCTGGCACATGATTTTAAAATGGAACACTCAGCTTTATTCCAAAGACAAATTTCTGGGGATTTCAGTCTAAAAAATTTTCAGTTCATTGGGGAAAATCAGTGGGCCAGTTTTATTTATTGTCATTTATTTGTGAAGTTATTTGTGTATGGAACGTTTATGGGGAAAAACAAAAATCTCTGTTAATTATGGAGCCTAAAAATCTAAAAAACAAGAATTTGGGTGCAATACAAAACTTTTTCTACCCACATTTGTGTTCAGCCTCCTAAGAAAAGAATGATTTTCTGATGTCTGTGTGTGAGTATTATTTGGATCTTCTGGATGTCTGGGGTGAGAGTTGTGAATAAAATTGCATCAGTGGATAAAAGCTGAATGTAAATAGAAAATGCAGCAATTTCCTTTTGGTTTTCTGGACTTGTTTCAAACTGTTCACTTAAAAGTTTTAGAAATTTGTGAAGTGGTAAATGACAATAAATAATAGGATTTGAGAAACATCTAAAATACATTTATTTAATACAGTATTACCTACATAAATATTTATGTAATATAAAGCTAATACATTTTTATGTAATAATTATGTCATGTATTTTATGTATCCTTATATGTTTTATGTATTATATACAAATATTTTTACCACACATTATTACATTTTATTATCAATATTATGTATTTCTTATTATTAGATCTATCAAAATATATTCAATTAAATAAATTTTAAAATATTAGAAGGACAGGTGGTGGCATGCCTTGCTGTAGGAATTCCTGCAAGATTTGTTCAGCCAAACCCTGGGACTATTTTCCATATTTTCTGTGTTTTCCATGGTTTTTTCCCTGTTTTCCATGCCCCCAGGAACACCAGTGTACTCAGTGTCCTGGGCACCTGACTCTGACAAAGTTCTCTACACCTCAGGGAAGCAGCTGATTATTAAACCCCTCCAGCCAAATGCCAAAGTTTTGCAGGTACCATTAATAATCTGATTAATAAAACAATATTTATTGTTATTTTTTATTTTTATTTTTATTATTATGTGCAGGTACCATTAATAATCTGATTAATAAAATAGTATTTATTGTTACTTTTTATTTTAATTTTTATTATTATATGCAGGTACCATTAATAATCTGATTTATAAAATAGTATTTATTGTTATTATTATTTTATTTTTTATTATTATGTGCAGGTACCATTAATAATCTGATTAATAAAATAATATGTATTATTATTATTTTATTTTTTATTATTATGTGCAGGTACCATTAATAGTCTGATAAATAAAATAATATGTATTACTATTATTTTATTTTTTATTATTATGTGCAGGTACCATTAATAATCTGATTAATAAAATAATATGTATTATTATTATTTTATTTTTTATTATTATGTGCAGGTACCATTAATAGTCTGATAAATAAAATAATATGTATTACTATTATTTTATTTTTTATTATTATGTGCAGGTACCATTAATAATCTGATTAATAAGGTTAATAATAATATAAAATGAATAAGATTTATTTGCATAAATAAAGATACAGAAGCCTTTCCCTTTTCAATTGTTAAGAAGCAATTGTTCAAAATGTGATTTTGTGCTTTGATTCTGCCTTGTTCAGCCTTTATTTGATTTATTTTTCTGCTGAATCATAAAATCCTTAAAGTTGGAAAAAACCTCCAAGATCATCAAGTCCAATCAATGATAAATATTAAAAGCAGAAATTTTCACAATTGATGCATCTGTTGAATTGATTTTTTTCCCTTTCAGTGGAAAGCCCACGATGGCCTGATTTTAAAAACTGACTGGAATTCAGTGAATGATCTGATTCTTTCTGCAGGGGAAGATTGCAGATACAAGGTGAGTTCTGGTTCTATTTTCATTAAATGGCCAAAAAAGTGATTCAATATCCTGAAATTTTTGAATTTAATAGTACCTGGAAGCTCCAAATGAAATGGGAAATCTTCCACTTTTCAAGAAAAAATTGTATTATTTAAAAATCCAAAAAAAATGGTATTATTTATAAATACACCTCACTCTGTGCAGTAACATAAAATTACAATTTTTCTTCAAGTACAGCAGGATAAAAATTGGTAAAATGGGAGTGAAACAAAAAGAAAAGTTTGTAGAAATACAGAAGTGATTATTTGAATTAATATAAGCTGTGACATATAAATTAGAAGAGATAAAGTGCTGGTTTTTATTATTGTGTTGATTAAATAATATGTATGTGTATAAATGTGTTATATTTTTTTATTTATTTAATTTATATATTATATAAATCTATATAGTTACACTAAATTAACTTTGACAATTATTTCTACAATTTCTATGGTCAATGAGGGAAAATTATAGTTTCTGGAATAATAAATATATAAAATTATATATATATATAATATAAATATATATATATATATATATATTATATATATGTATATATATATATATAAATATATATATATATATAAAAAAAAATGAGGTTTAATATAAGTGATTTTTCCAGTTGTGTTTAATCGTGAGGGAAATAATAAAAATTTCTGGAATAATAAAAATATTAAAAATACATCTATAAACTAAAAGTGAACTGTAATATAGGTGATTTTTCAAATTATACTAAAAACATGAGGGAAAATTATACTTCTGGAATAACAAAAATACTAAAATATATATATAAAACAAAAGCAAGATCAAATAGAGGTGATTTTTCAAGTTACACTGAAAGTATAAAGGAAAATTATACTTCTGGAATAACAAAAATATAAAAAAAATATATATAAAACAAAAGAGAGATGAAATACAAGTGATTTTTCAAATTACACTAAAGTATAAGGGAAAATTGTACTTCTGGAATAATAAAAATACAAATATATATATATATAAAAGAAAAGTGAGATACAGTGCAGGTGATTTGTCAAATTACACCAAAACCATGAGGGAAATGACTCTTCTGGAATAACAAAAATACAGAAAAAATATAAATATAAATCAAAAGTGAGCTGTAATACAGGTGATTTGTCAAATTATACTAAAACATGAGGGAAAATTATTCTTCTGGAATGATAAAAATACAAACATATATATATATATATATATAAAACAAAAATGAGCTGTAATACAGGTGATTTTTCAAATTACACTGAAAACATGAGGGAAAGTTACTCTGGAATAACAAAAATACAAAAAAATATAAATATAAACCCAAAGTGAACTGTAATATAGGTGGTTTTTCAAATTACACTGAAAACATGAGGGAAAATTATTCTTCTGGAATGATAAAAATACAAAATATATATATTTATATAAAACAAAAGTGAGCTATAATGCAGGTGATTTTTCAAATTACACTAAAAGATGAGGGAAAGTTATTCTTCTAGAGTAATAAAAATACAAAAAATATAAAAAATGAGCTGTAATACAGGTGATTTTTCAAATTACACTGAAAACATGAGGGAAAACTATTCTGGAATAACAAAAATATAAAAAAAATAAATATAAACCCAAAGTGAACTGTAATATAGGTGGTTTTTCGAATTACACTGAAAACATGAGGGAAAATTATTCTTCTGGAATGATAAAAATACAAAATATATATATTTATATATATACATAAAACAAAAGTGAGCTATAATACAGGTGATTTTTCAAATTACACTGAAAACATGAGGGAAAATTATTCTTCTGGAATGATAAAAATACAAAATATATATATATATATATATATACATAAATCAAAAGTGAGCTATAATACAGGTGATTTTTCAAATTACACTGAAAACATGAGGGAAAATTATTCTTCTGGAATGATAAAAATGCAAAAAATATAAATCTAAACCCAAAGTGAACTGTAATACAGGTGGTTTTTCAAATTACACTGAAAACATGAGGGAAAATTATTCTTCTGGAATGATAAAAATACAAAATATATATATTTATATAAAACAAAAGTGAGCTATAATGCAGGTGATTTTTCAAATTACACTAAAAGATGAGGGAAAGTTATTCTTCTAGAGTAATAAAAATATAAAAAATGAGCTGTAATACAGGTGATTTTTCAAATTACACTGAAAACATGAGGGAAAGTTATTCTGGAATAACGAAAATACAAAAAAATATAAATATAAACCCAAAGTGAACTGTAATATAGGTGTTTTTTCAAATTACACTGAGAACATGAGGGAAAATGCTTCTTCTGGGATAATAGAAATACAACAAATAGATATATATAAAACAAAAGTGGGATACAATAGAGTTGATTTTTCAAATTACACTGAAACATGAGAGAAGATTATATTTCTGGAATAACAAAAATACAAAAATTATAAATATTAACTAAAAATGAGCTATAATACAGGTGATTTTTCAAATTCCACTGAAACATGAGGGAAAATTCTTCTTCTAGAACAATAAAAAATCCCCCGAATGCTGGTGCCATGGACAGAAATGTGAATTTTGCTGCAGGTTTGGGACAGTTTTGGCCGTGCCCTGTACAGTTCCCAGCCCCACGAGTATCCCATCACTTCCATTGCCTGGGCTCTGGATGGAGAATTGTTTGCTGTGGGATCTTTCAACACTTTAAGGCTCTGTGATAAAACTGGGGTGAGTAAAATGAGAGAAATCCAACTCTGCAAATCAAATTCCACAGTAAAAGTCTGGGATTTTGTGTTACTATTGATAATACAGCAAATATTCTTCAGGGTATCAATGTGCAGGTGGGTGTTTTAATAATTTTTGCTGAGCAGAATATTTTATTTTTGATAATATTTTGCATTTTAGGACATGGGATTTTTATCTAAAAGCATCTCTTGTGATAATAACTAATAATAAACTGCAATTTTTAACCCTAAAAAGGAGTGTATAACAATAAGCTGAGAAAAAAGGAAGTGGAAGAACAATGTCCTGCACTTTTACTATTTAATCTTTTTTTTTTCCCCTTGAAGGTTTACTCCTAAATAATTATTTTTATAGGGTTTTTTTTTTTTTTTGCAGCTCGGTCTCCAATTAAAATGAATTTAATTTAATGAATGAATTTAATTAATTTGAATTTTAATTAATGAATAAATTAATGAATTTAATTTAATGAATTAAAATGAATTTAATTTTACCTCCCTTCACTGGTGCTCTGGGTTAGCACAGATTCACCTCATTGTCTCTGTGGGCTTCCTGTCGTTCTGCACATTTTTGCTCAGATTTTTTGTAGCAAACCTGGATCATTTGGGACTTTTATTGTCCCATTTTCTGTCTATTTTCTCATTGTGTTTATTGCTCTTTTTGGGGAAAAAAATTGCTGTGGTGTTTTGGGTGTGTTCAGTCAATCCTGGGTCACCTCACCAGGAATTTCAGGTGTGTATTTTAAATATAAGTATTTTAAATCCATGAAGAAGGACCTTTAAAGATTATTTGAGAAGAGGTGTAAGGATAAAATCTGAGTTTTCAGATTTCATTTTCTGTAGTGATCCTGATGTCACTGATGTTCACTGACAGTGTATAAATAGAAATTAATTGTAAGGATAAAATTGGAGTTTTCATATTTTCTGTAATGATCCTGAGGTCACTGATACTCACTGACAGTGTGTAAATAGAAATTAATTGTAAGGATAAAATTTGAGTTTTCATATTTTCTGTAGTGATCCTGAGGTCACTGATACTCACTGACAGTGTGTAAGTAGAATTTAATTCTAAAGATAAAATCAGAGTTTTTGTATTTCACTTTCTGTAGTGATCCTGATGTCACTGATGTTCACTGGCAGTGTATAAATAGAACTTAATTACAGAAATTTTAAAATAAAATTTAATTATAATTATCTTGAAGGAAAAGTGTTCAAATGCAGTTTTCTTTTGCAGAGTGTCAATTTGCTGATTTAAAAATGTTTTATTTTGGTATCTCCAGATCTGTTCTGTAATTTGATTTACTGTAAGTCTGCCTAGCTGAAAACCAATAATGTTTTAATCAGCATTTAATCCTGATTATTACAGTTATTTAATACTGATTAATACAGGTTATTGGGAATTTTAATGCATTTCTTGTATAAAATTAAGATTATTTTACCTGATTTATTACTCAGCTCTTACTCAGAAATAAACAGTAGCTGGTACCAGATGCTTTGTGTGTTCAGCAGGTTTTAATCTCTTCAAATTGAGGATTTTGAATGGAAATAATGACATTAAATGTAAACATTGACTAAAGAAGGGGCTGGAATTATGGGAAAGGAGGGAATCCTTCCCACCCCACCAAAGGGATGGAGTTTGAAGGGAACCAGAGCTGGGTTTGCCTGCTCAGCACAGACACTTTTATTGTGTCTGATGGGATGGAGCTGCAGTGGCAAATTGCTCCCCAGGGAGCCATCAGGACAATAAATATTTAGCATTAACTCTTCTCCAGCATCTGTCTTCACTTTGGGGCATAATTCAATTCAATTCTTGCACTCAATGCTCTTTGCTCTCATTTTTTTCCTACCTCCCTGTGATGTTCGAGCAGCTTCATGGCAAAAATCAAATAAAAAAATGGAATAATAACATTTGAAGTTGTTTCTTAGATTAAAAATCATGAAGAGAAATTATATATTTATATATAAAATAAATTATTGTAGCTGTCCTACAGGCAGGTTGTGTTCCCAGGGCCTTGGGAAGGTAGAGGGATCAGGGATAAAAAGCATTAAAAGTCAAACACTGGTCAAAAGAATCATTTTAATTAGTAACTAGGGGCGTCCAATTTATATTTCAATAATACTGAATGTATTTCTGCATCTTCTGTTAATGGTTTATTTACCCTGGATGGGATTGATCACTTTAATTTGGTTTTTTTGTTTATTTTCCAAAAAGTTTGTGTTCTTCTTGTTCATTCTTGAAGAATGTTCTTCATTGTTGAATGCTTGCTCTTCCCAGCATTCAGGGACTGGAGTTCTTCACTTTTCCTCCATTGTGCCATCAGGAAAGGGAAGCTCAAGTTGCTGCTTTTATGGTTTTATTTAATAAAATTAAACTTTCAGAACTCCTAATTTGTTCTCGGGAGAAGTCAGTGAAAAATTAATTATGGCATGGGAAAAGTATAACCCAAAGTATTGCATTAATGCTGGACCAACATTCATTCCTGGAGTCTCAGTCAGACCTTTCCTAAAAAAAAACCCAGTGTATTTAGGAACTCCAGAGCAGCTATTTCAGTTTTTAAAATATTTCTGTTTAAAAAGTGAAGAGTAAAATGATTTTTCTGATAACATTTTGTGGCCGTGATAAACGCCCCAGCCATCTGCAGGGAGCATGAATCACTGAATTACACAGAGCCTTCAAGAACAGCTGGAAAATAAAGCTTGGAAATGGCTTTTTTTAAAAAAATGTAGGTTATAATCTGGAAATATTTGAGTGGTTTTCAATGGCCTGAAGAAAAAAAAGTTGATTAAGAAAAAGGAGTTTTGGGAATGGGGCCTGACAGAGCTGCAGTGTCTCTGCTTTCCATGGAAAAGCAGCTCCTAAAAACATTCCTGGAGCTGCTTCAAGTGGTTTTTAATTGATGGTTTTGATGCCCTTTGATTCCTCCTGGGTGGATCCCTGATCCAAGGGAATGAGGATCCCAGGGCTCAGCTTCAAACAACTCCTACAAAGTGTTCCCAGACAGATCCCAGCTGGGAAAAATCTGGGATGGAGCTTCCAGGATGTCAGGAACCAGGCTTTAATTAGTGGGGTTAATTAGTGGAGAGTGTTTGGGAATGAATTCATCCTGGCCAGGCAGAGCTGCAGTCATGGACTTGTCTCTAGAAATTTCCTTCCTTGGGATTCAAAAATGGGGATTTCCTTCCCAAGTGCAGCTCACACAGACAGGGAATGGTGTGGGAGGTGAAGCCTTAAAATCGAGGCTTGAAATTGGGAATTCAGGCAGTGAACATCACCTTTCACTCACCCTGGTGGGTTAAAAATTCCACTCTGAATTCCCCAGACCAGGAGCACAGCTGGGCTTGGTTTGCACCCCCCAGAATTTCCTTCCCACTGAACCTTTTAAGTCCAAAAATCTTTTCTTTTACTGGAAGTTTTGTGATTTCCTTCCATCTAAATCATACAAAGACTTGGATTTTTGGTATTTCCTTCCAACCAAATCATTCAAAGACTTGGATTTTTGTGATTTCCTTCCATCTAAATAATTCCAAGATTTGGATTTTTGGGATTTCCTTCCAACCAAATCATACAAAGATTTGGATTTTTGTGATTTCCTTCCATCTAAATCATACAAAAACTTGGTTTACTGTGATTACCTTCCAACCAAATAATTCAAAGATTGATTTTTGTGATTTCCTTCCATCTAAATCACACAAAAACTTGGATTTTGGGGATTGCCTTTCACCTAAACCATACCAAGTCTCAGATTTTGGGGATTTTGGACATTTTAATTCCTGCTTTATCCGATGCTTTTCCTTTTTGTTTTTCCCAGAGTCTGACTTAAACCATTCCAACGCGACAAAAACTCCATTTATTGTTACTTCTTGAAAAACCCCAGCCCAGCAAATGTGTTTATGATAATAAATGACTTGTAAAAAAATACAGAGTAACTGTAATGATGATTTTCTCTTTATTTCCAGTGGTCCTATGCCCTGGAGAAGCCCAGCACTGGCAGCATCTTTGCCATCTCGTGGTCCAGCGATGGCACCCAGCTGGCAGGAGCCTGTGGCAATGGCCAGGTCATCTTTGCCCACGTGGTGGAGCAGCACTGGGAGTGGAAAAACTTCCAAATTACCCTAATTAAGAGGAGAACCATGAAGGTAAAATCACCTCAAAGCTTGTTTCAATACAAAATGGGAATTTTGGATTTTATTTGTGTTCCCAGACTCTGACTCACGACGTTCACTCTCTGGGATAATAAAAGATTTCCATCCTTGCACATTTTCCAAATTACACATTTGGCTCTTTACAGCATCAAGTTCCTAAATTCCTAATTAAACCCTTAAATGGTTTTTTTATTGCTTTTCATGTTGGGTTTGTTAATGGGGAAGGGTTGGATTTGGGTTTGGGGCAGTGGGTGGGATGTTGTGAGTCAGTGTCTGGGAACACAGAGCAAAATCACCTCCGAATTCCCAGCTTTCCCCTCATTCCCAGACATCGACTCGTGCCAGATGGATTTGGGAATTACCTCCATGGGATTTGAATTCTCCTTTGGAATATGCAGAGAGTGAGGGAGTGAAGCTAACCCTGACTCATTTTTAATTCTGGGATTTTTAAAGTGATCTTATTCCTATCTATTATGAAGGAAAATTGTACAAAATCCTAGAAAAAAGTTGGGCATGGATTTTTTTCCTGAGTATTACAATGACAGAGTTAATTAGTGATGCCCTGGTGGACACAGCAATTAAGATATCCTTGGAAATGCTTTCTAGACTCTTGGAATAATGGAGTTCAGTCCTTGCTTTGCAATTGATGCATAAAGGAGAACATCAGAAGGAAGTTACCACCCTTAAAATGGTGGCATCTTAAAAAAAACCACCCAAAAACCCCACAAAAATCCAGGATACTTTTTTGTTTAAGGTCCCCTCTCGATTTTTTAGCTCCCTAAAATCTCTGAGCTGAAAAATCTGGGTTGATTTGAGGTAAATTCAGATTTTCTTGAGCAAATTTTAAGCAAAATAACAAAAACCATAACCTGCTTCACATCCTGAAATTCTTTCCAAGTGTGGAATCATTCAAATTCCAGAACTCTGCATCAGCTTCATCCCAATCCTGGATATTGCAGGATTGTTTGATAAATAACACTGAAATGTGTTTTAAATAACAACAAACTAAACACTGAAGTGTTTATTTCAAATATTCAAATAATCAATGACCGAACAACCTTAAAATGGGAATTTTCAGACTTCCTCCACCTCCAATTATTTTCTCAATGGGAGTGTTTAATGAACTAATTTTAATTGCAGCTGTTCTGTTTCATTCCATGCCCATTTTCCTTTGCTCAGGTGCACAATGTCATCAATGATGCCGTGGATTTGCTGGAATTCCGGGACAGGGTCATCAAAGCCTCCCTGAGCTGTGGGTATTTGGTGGTTTCCACTTCCCTGCAGTGTTACGTGTTCTCGTGAGTAAAGCAAGTTCCCAAATTCCTCTCCCTCAGATTGTTTGGAAAAGAATGGCAGAAACTTCCAGAAGCTTAATAATTAATTTGCTTTTAATTCATTGAAATATTCAGTGGAATATCTGCTCAGTGAACACTAATGCAGGTCACTGTAAAAGAGGCAGAAATATTTTAAAAATAAGTTCAAATAATCTGTATAAATATAATTTTGCTGGTTTTAAGATTCCTGGGGCAGCTGCTGCTGGTGTGGAGGGATGAGACAATGAAGGAAAAGTGTTACTCCATCTTATTTTGTGCCTGTTAATCTTTCTTTGCCTCCTAAATTCTGTTTGAAGTTGGAAAATCACCCTGTTTGAAGTTGGAAAATCACCCTTTTAGGACTATTGGATGGTTCAAAATGTGTGTTTTGCTTGCTGAATCCAACTTTCTGTTTGGGATATGTGGACATTTGTGATTTTAATGCTGATTTTTTTTTTAATGTTTTCAGGACAAAGAACTGGAACACTCCATTGATTTTTGACCTGAAGGAAGGAACTGTGAGTTTGATTCTGCAAGCAGAAAGGTACCTGCCTTCTTCAAGTACTCATTATTAACAGAACTATTAAATTAATAACTAACTAGCTAACTAAATTTATTTATTATCTATAATAATATATATTATAGTAATATTATCTATAATATTATAATTATATATTATAGAATTAAAATATATAATAGTATTATCTATAATATAAGAATGTATATCATTATATAATGAATAAATTAATACACTCATATATGATAAATAAAATATTTATTCATTATATATATATATATATGTATAATGAACAAAATAAACTCAAATTGAAATGCTGAAAATAAAAAAATACCCAGATAAAATCATAAACATTGCACACCATAAATATTTCTCCTGGAATGTGGAAAAAGATAATACATTCAAACTGAACTTTTCCATGCAGTGCTTCCAGAATATCCTGGAAATTTAAAGCTTAAGAATGCTGGAAACTGGAAAAAAAAGTTGCAAAGTTGATATTAAACAATTAAAATGAAAATATTTTTTAAAAGTTGATATTAAACAATGACCTTCCCATTGTTGAAAATATCATTTTGTTATATTATAGTATCATTTTTGATATTATTTAATGGTTTGCTTCTTTGTTGTTTTGGGGTTTTTCTTTTTTTTTTAGGCATTTTCTTCTTGTGGATGGTGGAGGGCTTTATTTATATTCCTATGAAGGCAGATTAATTTCCTCTCCCAAATACCCAGGCATGAGAACAGACATTTTAAATGCCCAGACAGTGTCCCTGAGCAATGACACCCTGGCAGTGAAGGACAAAGCTGATGAGAAGGGTAAATTCTGCTTGCTTTGATAGAGAAACACATAGATTTGTTATGAAAATTAATTCAAATGATGGCTCTTGCTTGGAAATAATTGAAAATCTTCAAGGGAATGGTTTGGCTCTGAATTTCCAGCTGATCCATGGAATATTTACAGAAATACTTCAATAAAATGTTAGTCCCTCGTGAGATTTCTCAGTTTTCTCTCTTTCTAAACATTCACATTCATTGAGTAAATCTAATATTGGAAATGTGAGTTTATTCAAAATTCAGGGTGCAGACTTTTATCACAATTTGGTGTCATTTCTGTAAAATCCTGTTTGAGATAGGAAATGAAGAATAGGGATGGGAAGTGAACATTCTGGTTTTTATATGATTATTTTTTCAGCAGAGTGTGAAAATCACTGCTGAAACTCACACAGAATATTTTACCCACTTGCACTAAATTACACTCCAAAAAGAATGGAATCACTGGGAAAATCAATTAAAAACTGCTGCTTTAATTAATAGACCGTATCATTATTTTTCTTCAGTTATCTACATATTTGAAGCTTTATCTGGGAAGCCACTGGGTGATGGAAAACCTCTGACCCACAAGGTAAAGTGAAGGATTTAATGACTTTATTTTACTTACAATTAAGAATCACTAATGGTTTTCCTCAATAATGGGACTAAAAACCCATTAAAGGTTTTAAAATCTTAATAGAAAGGAACTTTTCAGCTGCCTTTTAATGCTTTGTGTTGTCTTCAGAATTGTTTTAGTCTTGATGAAATCCAGTTTATAAAATCACAGGATCGTGGAATGGGTTGGGTTGGAAAGGACTTTAAAATAATCCTAATTCCAGCCCAATGAAATGATTTATTCCACAGAGAAATAACACAGAAAGTGTTTTCCCAGCCCAGTTTATCAAAGAATTTTGTGCCTTGTTTTTGGGAAAAAAATCAATTTCAAGTCCAAATATAAAATCTCCCAAATAAAAATCAGAGATTCTCTTTTCCCTTTTCAGACAGAAATTGTGGAGATTGCTTTGGACCAGAAAGGACTGACAAGTGAGAGAAAAATTGCTTTTATTGATAAGAACAGAGATCTTTTCATCACCTCGGTGAAAAGGTTTGGGAAGGAGCAGAAGATTGTCAAAATAGGTGAGAAAAAAATTCAGATTGATGCTTGGGAAGGTGCTGGGAGGGAAATAAATTTTTATTTAATACAAGAGACAATATTCTGCATAATTAATAGTGAAATTGAATTTAAAAAAAACCTGTGGCTCTTATATGATAAAGATGGAAACAATTTTAGCAAATTTTATTTAAATTCTGATCTTTTTTCTATCAGTTCCATGCAAAACAGCAATTTCAATGTTACAAACTTGGGGTGAAAACCTTAGAAAATCAACTAAAGATGATGTATAACCACCCTTTATTTTGAAATTTCTTCTAGAAATATCTAATTATTTCTTTTCTCTAAATGAAGGGGCAATGGTGCAAAGCTTGGCCTGGAATGACACCTCCAACATCCTGTGTGGGATCCAGGATTCCAGGGTCACGGTCTGGTATTATCCCAACACTGTCTACGTGGATAAAGATCTCCTCCCAAAAACCCTCTATGAGAAAGATGCCAGGTAAGAAATCCTTTTCAATCCAAATTTAATTTGTTTTAACTGTTCTTCTCCTTCCTTAGCAAATTGTGGTCGGGAGAAGTAAAAGCTGAGCTTGAAACTTTTAAAACTCTCCTGTTTCTTGGTGGGGAAATGAGGAAAAAAGTATTTTAGAAGGAAAATTGTCAAGTTTAGGGCTAAGTGATGATGCAGGGTTTGAAAATGGAGCAGCATCTTGAGGTAAAAGCAAAATTTGAATTCTTTCCCAGGAAATCTTGAACTGAGGTTTGGTAAAAAACAAAAAGTCAGATTTTTGTAAAAAACAAACCGAAAAAATCTGTTTAAATTACATCAGAAATTAAAAACACCAAAACATTAGCTCACAAATAATTCTTTCCTGTAAAAAATGAACTTCTATTTCTTTCCCCATGCAGTGAATTCAGCAAGAACCCCCAGATTGTGAGTTTTGTGGGCAGTCAGATCACAATCAGGAGGGCAGACGGGTCCCTGGTGCACCTGCACATCTCCCCTTACCCTGCCATCCTCCACAACTACGTCAGCACCTCCCGCTGGGAGGATGGGGTCAGGCTCTGCCGCTTTGTCAAGGTACAGCTGATTTTTGGGAATGTTCAGATGCCACTCCATGGGACATTTATGGTTTTAGGTGTTCCTTTATAGTGATCTCCCTGTAATAAATATTACAGCTCATTCCCAGCCTGCTTTGTCACTCATTTTTTGGCTGCTCGTGGAAAATGCTGTGGTTTTCTTAATCCATAATGTAATCACTTTCATGATAAATAATAATTTTTATTTTCAGTCACACCAAAGGGTGGGAGGATGGGGTCAGGCTCTCTTGTTTTGTCAAGGTAAAGCTGATTTTTGGGAATATTCAGATACCACTCCATGGGATTTTTATGGTTTTAGGTGTTCCTTTATAGTGGTTTCCCCATATTAAATATTATATCTCATTCCCAGCCTGCTTTGTCACTCATTTTTTGGCTGCTCGTGAAAAATGCTGTTTTCTTAATGTTTTCTTAATCCCTATCACTTTCATGATAAATAATAATTTTTATTTTCAGTCACACCAAAGGGTGGGAGGATGGGGTCAGGCTCTGTTGTTTTGTCAAGGTACAGCTGATTTTTGGGAATGTTCAGATTCCACTCCATGGGATTTTTATGGTTTTAGGTGTTCCTTTATAGTGATCTGCTCGTGGAAAATGCTGTTTTCTTAATGTTTTCTTAATCCATAATGTAATCATTTCATCACTTTCATGATAAATGATAGTTCTTATTTTCAGTCACACCAAAGGGTGGGAGGATGGGGTCAGGCTCTGTTGTTTTGTCAAGGTAAAGCTGATTTTTGGGAATGTTCAGATACCACTCCATGGGATTTTTATAGTTTTAATTTTTTCTTTTTTTATTTCTTTCTCCCCATATTAAATATCATATCTCATTCCCAGCCTGCTTTGTCACTCATTTTTTGGCTGCTTGTGGAAAATGCTGTGATTTTCTTAATCCATAACGTAATCATTTCATCACTTTCATGATAAATGATAATTCTTATTTTTAGTCACACCGAAGTCCAGCTGGATTGAACTCAGGTGCTCACAGAACTTAATTCTAAGCTTAAATTTTCAGGACTAAGCCTTAATATAACCAAGTAAAAATGACATTTCCACCATTACCTGTTAATTTCCATATTTTATTTCACTTCTTTTTATTTTTTTTTCCTTTTCCATTGCTTTCTTTTTTATTTATTTAGACAACAGCAACAGATGAGGTGAGTGTAGTAGTCTTTAAAACAACAAAATCCCTTCAAACCTTCCATCCTATTTGTCCCTAGAAAAGTTTAGCACTTTTGTCATGACCTTCAATGTGAATTTCCAATATTTGTGTAACCAATTATTCAGTCAATGCACATCCAGATAATTTGGGTTGTATAATTATAATTAATTATAACAAAACCTTTATTTACAGTGTCCACATCACCTGATTTAAGCATCCAAGTCAGGATATTTTGATTTTGGCAGCCTAGGTAGGGGGTAAAAACTATTTCCAGTCAGGAATAAGAAACTTCTTTCCAATTAGGAATAACAAAATGGGTCATATTTCAGAGGGGAAAAAAAAAGCAGCAAGACCCATCCTGGAAATTTCATCTCCTGGATAATTTCAGGCTGAACTTTTAGCATTTATCACCTGATTTTCTAAATAAAGGAGAAGAGGGAGAGAAGGTGACAAAGATTTTAGGAGCTTTTGATCCTCTGAACAATCTTAATTTTCCCAAATTTTGGGCTGCCTGCAGGAGGGTTTGTCCTGAGTCATGGAAAAGTCAGTTGGGAGATGTGGGAATTGTTCAGAACATCCCCAGTGCAGCTGCTAATTCTGATTTTCAATCAAGAGCAATCCTTCTAAAAACCTTCACAGTGCAAAGGTTTTAATTCCAGATTTTTACTGAACAATTTCAACAAAAATATTAAAACTAATTTAGTTCCTGGACTAACAAGTCCAAAATTACATTTTTCCTCTCTGAATGGAGTTTTAAATGTGGTGGCTTAAATGATATTAAAATCTGGTTTAGAACTGTGTCTTTGTCATCATTTTGTTAATTGAAAATCCATCAAAATGTCATTGAGGATCTTCCCAGATTCTGGGTTAATGGGATTTCCTCAAGGTCATGTAAAAAAAACCAAAAAAAACCTCACAGGAACAATAAAAGTAATAAAAATAATATTTTAAAAGTGTACTACTACTATTATTACCAGTAACTTTTCTAATTCCTAGTTCTGATAAATAATTAATAATAATATAAATAATAGATATATATTATTATAAATAATGAGAGACTCAGCCCACGATGCCATAAATGGCACACAGAGAAATGTGTTTTTATATTATATTTTCAGGCCTTGTGCAGGTGCTTTCAGGAGTCATTTGCAGTAGGATAAGGAACATTTGAAGGTTCAGAAGTTGTTTTTATTTTGAATTCCAGGATCAGACCCTTTGGGCTTGTTTGGCTGCCATGGCAAACCTCACAGAAACAATAAAAGAAATAAAAAGAATAATTAAAGTGTGTATTATTATTATTATTATTATCATTAAGTTTTTCTAATTCCTAGTTCTGATAAATAATTAATAATGATAATATAAATAATGTAAATAATATAAATAATATATATTATAAATATTTATTATTTTAAAATAAATAATAAGAGACTCAGCCCACGATGCCATACACAGAGAAATGTATTTTTATATGATATTTTCAGGCCTTGTGCAGGTGCTTTCAGGAGTCATTTCCAGCAGGATAAGGAATATTGGAAGGTTCAGAAGTTGTTTTTATTTTGAATTCCAGGATCAGACCCTTTGGGCTTGTTTGGCTGCCATGGCAAACCTCACAGAAACAATAAAAGAAATAAAAAGAATAATTAAAGTGTGTATTATTATTATTATTATTATCATTAAGTTTTTCTAATTCCTAGTTCTGATAAATAATTAATAATGATAATATAAATAATGTAAATAATATAAATAATATATATTATAAATATTTATTATTTTAAAATAAATAATAAGAGACTCAGCCCACGATGCCATACACAGAGAAATGTATTTTTATATGATATTTTCAGGCCTTGTGCAGGTGCTTTCAGGAGTCATTTGCAGCAGGATAAGGAACATTTGAAGGTTCAGAAGTTGTTTTTATTTTGAATTCCAGGATCAGACCCTTTGGGCTTGTTTGGCTGCCATGGCAGTGGCCAGCAAGGACATGCCCACGGCTGAAATCGCCTACGCAGCCATCGGCGAGGTAAGAAAATAGAATTAAAAATGCAATGAAATCCCAAGGAAATCGTTGCAAAGCCAAGTTTATTCATTCATTGCCTCGCTGTCCTCCTCCCAAACAGATTGACAAGGTGCAGTACATCAATTCCATCAAGGATCTGCCCTCCAAGGAATCCAGGATGGCTCACATGCTGCTCTTCAGTGGCAACACCCAGGAGGCTGAGACCCTCCTGCTGCAGTCAGGCCTGGTTTACCAGGCCATCCAAGTCAACATTAACCTTTTCAACTGGGAGAGGTAGGACTTTTTCCCATTAAAATCCGTTTTCCTGATTATTTCCATCAGTTGTTTTATTGCTGACTCATTTTTTATCTCTTAATCACCCACAACTTAAAAAAAATGAGTGAAATCATAGCCTGAGAAGAACCAAAAAAAGCAGCGTTTTTGTGTTGTGTTTAGAAAATACAAATATTTGGTGGTAAAAGCCTGAAATATTCCTGGAAGCATGTTGAAATAACATTTTGCTTTCTGATCACTGTTAGCCCTCAGTGATGCCCCAGACTGGCTGTGGAATTTGGGCTGCTTTGAAATGTCTTGTTGCTAAAAATAAAACTGTGGCTACTCAGGCTCTCCCAGCATTGTGTAGGTGGAGAAAATATGAATTAAGGCTGAGAAAACAGAGGAGGAATTTCTCCTTTAAACAAAACCCCCACGTTTTCTGACAGAATCCTCTGAGCTGTCTATTCCTCATTTCTCTGCTATTATATTCATATATTCAGGCAAAATGTTGATTTTCCCCCACTAATTGTGATTTTTGTTTTGTTGTGAAGCTGTGTCAGGAGTTAAACTGAATATTAGGAAAAGGATGCTCTTTTATTCTATGTATCATCTAAAACCTCTCTGTATATCAAGTATCAGTGTTCTTAAGCCATTGAGAAGAAACCAAGAGTGAGTAATAAATTAATGAACCCAGTGATCTTTCCCACATACACAATATTTGTAAATATTATATAGAATACATAATAAATTTGTATTATGATTGCTCAGATCCTATTTCTGACTAGATAAAAAGTTATTAAACATTATTATTTGTATCCCTCGTGCTGAACTCTGAAATATTCTGCATTTCCTTGAAACAAAAAAGCCTCCCACGGTCAAATGAATGCTGTGATGAGGTTGTCAGTGGGAGTAATTATTGGGTATTTTTCATCACTGGCTATTTTTAACCTCCTGATCCTGATGTGGAATTGGATTTGGGATCTCTGCCCTCAGCCTTTGGTGACTGTGGTGGTGCCAGAGCATTTCCCCAGCCCATCCCTGCTTTCTTCCAGAGCCCTGGACCTGGCAGTGAAGCACAGGACACACGTGGACACGGTCCTGGCTTACAGACAGAAGTTCTTGGAGGATTTTGGGAAGAAAGAAACCAACCAAAGGTTTTTGCAGTATGCAGAAGGTGTAAGTGTCCCTGAGGCTGAGCTCTGGGGCAAACTGGGGAAGGTTGGGATGGGTTTGCACCTCTCTTTTCCTTCTGTGGTTCAAATGTGAGCATAAATGTGAAATTATTACAGTTTTTGGCCTGATGTGGGGCTGCTTGGCCAGGAATAGCTGGGCATGGGTTTTATTTAAAGATTCACTATATATATATTTAATATCTATTAAATTAATATAAATTAATAAATATATCTATTTAATATAAATTAATATCAATTACACAAGTGAAGGCACAGTTGTTCTTTATAAACATGGGGCTAAACCTCACCGTGGTCTCTCTTTAATACCTCCAACATTTTTGTGACATTTTATGGATAGAAATAAAAACAAACTTTGAGGGAATCTTGGATATTTATGAAATGAGCAGCAAACCATTGTGGTTACAGTTCAATACACATTTATTGGAAACCCTCTGCATTATCAGGAAATCAATTTATTAGTATTTCACAGATCCTGAAGGCTGAGGGCACATCCTAAAATTCAGAAGCTTGGATTCCACTGGAATATTTCCATACAATTCCCTCAGGAGAGGCAGGAATAGCTGGCCATGGGTTTTATTTCAAGATTCACTATATTTATATTTAATATAAAGATTACACAAATGAAGGCACAGTTGTTTTTATGAACAGGGAGCTAAACCTCACCATGCTTCAATGAGTCTCTCTTAAATACCTCCAACATTTTTGCAGCATTTTATGAATAGAAATAATAAAAACTTTGAAGGAATCTGGATATTTATTAAATGAGCAGCAAGCCATTCTGATAAATATGATAAACAGTTCGATACACATTTATTGGAAGCCCTCTGTATCATCAGTAAATCAATTTATTAGTATTTCACAGATCCTGAAGGCTGAGGGCACATCCTAAAATTCAGAAGCTGCATCTTGGATTCCACTGGAATATTCCCACACAATTCCCCTCATGTCCTTCCTGCTTTTCTCCTCCTTATTCCTCAGCTTTCAGAGGGAGAAATTATCAAAAGGAGCCTTTTCTTTGTGTGAAATCCTTTTATCCACTGCAGCTGATGGATCAGGGAACACCTGAGCTGGGAATTCACATCCTTTCGATTCCAGAACACTTGGAATAAAGCTGCTTTTCTAATGGAAGCCTTTAGCTCTTAGCACTTTGAAGGATTCTCATTTCCCAAACAAAAGCCTGCCCCTCATGAACCATTCTGCAGTAATTTACCTGGAAAACACAGAAAAATAAGGCACAGATTCCAGACATTTGTATTCCAGCTGCTGTGCAGGAAGTGTGTGCTCTAAAAAACCCATTGTAGAGCAAAAAATCAGATTAATTCCCTGATGACATTGTAGATCATCTGATTTTCTTCAAATCCTGGAGAAATCTGTGCATTCTGAAGGATTCCTAAGGAATTCCACCTTGGCAGTGACAAGATGTGAACAGGGTGATTTTTTCACCTTCCTCAGTGTTGAAATTTGGGCCTCACCCAGGAGATTTCCTGAGGGGAAAAGTCCTTTTCCACATCCAGGTGCTGGATCTGAGTGCAGGAGGGATCTCCATAATGGGAATTTCAAGCTGTAATTAAATTCTTCATTCAACCTGTCAGAATCATAAAGCAAAATCAGAAGGAAATTGGAAAGAAAAGCAAGATTTTGTTCTTCTCAGGGACAAAAATGGGGCTCAGTTTCCCTCTCACAACCTGAAACTTACTCAGGCTTAAATAAGGAATTTTTTCCTCTCTTTTCTGCAGCCAGGCAGGATCTAAAAATGTGCTCATTTTACATATCAGGTGCTTAATACCTTACACACATCCTGAGAATCCTGGACCCAGTAAATGCCTCTAGAACTGAGGTATTATTATTATTATTATTACTATTATTATTGATATTTTTTTTTTTATTTTATTTTCACCTGAGAATGTGGGGATTGCAGTTTCACTTTCCCTCTTAGAGAATCTCCCATTATTCCATGACTTAATTACAGAGGAAAATTCCCTGTAAATTCTTCTCCCATGCACCTTTGATGGTGTTAATTCCCCATGAATAAACTGAACTACACAGTTTGATTTTTTTTTGGTGTTTTTATGCCCATCAAATGCACCATGATCCATTTTTTTTTCCTCATCAAGCATTTTTTTGGGGAAGAAACACCTCCTGTACTCACATTTGTGCTGTGATATTGTGCTGGGTGTATTCCCTGTGTTGCCTTTTCCCCCAGTCTGGAAAAGAAACTCGAGATCATTTTTAGCAAGGAGGAAATAAAAAAGTGGATCTTTATTTTGAGCACCTTCAGGAGCAGTTATGGAAAGGTGTCCATAAAAGATTAAAAATCCTTATTTTGAATGCCATAAAAGCAGTTATGGAAAGATGTCCATAAAAGCTCACACCTCTAGGGGTGAATACATATTTATAGGTTTTAGGAAATCAGCATAATTGATTAAAAGCACCAATTAGGAGGACAAGTGGTGATGCAGTTTTTTCTCAGGTCAGGCCCCTTTTCTGGAACTTCCTGTTCTTAAAAATGTTCTTTAAAATGTTTTTTGAAGAGTTGTTCTCAACTTTGCCAGCCTGGAAGAGCCAAGATAGGACTGGGGCCTTGTACCCCTGGGTTTGGAGCTCTGGAATTGGTTTTGTTTTTCTGCCTGGGGAAAGGCCATGGAAAATTCCTGGGAAAAGGAGCCACTAATACAATAATAGACTGCAAAACTACAAATGTGTGTGTGTGAAGAATACAGGGACCAGAGAAAAGGGAAAAGGCAAAAACCAAACAGCATCACCTGAGGTTTCACTGACACAAAACCCAGCCAGGAAATGCCAGTTTCTCTGCAGCTGGAGAAATGCCAAGGTTAAAACTGAAACATTTACTGGTGTAGAAGGGCAGTCCAAGCAGGAATCTGATTTCTGGTTGAATATCTCTATTGGCTTCCTTGGAGGAGACATCACTCCTAAATTATTGATTATTTCAGTAACAGGACACTGATGTCATGATGTTGAATTAGAAGCAGGTTATTTTTGTGTTGTATTTCCAGACACAATGGGGTTTATTCAAACATCTCAAGCTTGGTTTATTTTAAAGGTGGAAGCTCAGTTAGAGCTCAGCTGTGCCTTTGTATCTTTCATGAGTTTGGCTCTTTTTACCCAAACTCATTTAAATCATATTTTTAAATTGAATAACAACTGATCTGCCTTCTCTGTGTGTTTAATTTTTCTCTTTTTACAGCTGGAAGTGGATTGGAATAAAATCAAAGCCAAAATAGAGATGGAAGTTGCTAAAGAAAGAGAACGAGCAGCAGCCAGTGCTGCAGTGAGGACCAGTGTGACTGTGCAGCAATAATTCACATTTTGGACACCTTTCAAGTGCTGCTTCAAGATTTGGTACTTGCTGGTTGTAAAAAAAAAAAAAAAAAGAAAAGCCACAGCAAACATTTTGTGGGCCACAGGAGGGAGAATTTCTGCAGATTTTAATCCTTGGGTGAATGATTTCCTTTCCTTTTGAGCTGGGTTTACATTCTGGTGCCAGTCAGTGCTACAGATATGAGGAAAAAAGGGGAATTAACAGTCTCTCTCTTAGTGATTTTCAATTTTCATTGCCATTAATATCCTTTAACCTGAGCTGCCTCTACTGAAATCCCAATTTAAGCCCCAAGTTCAATAGTTTGGTTCTTTCTGCAGCCTCAGGGACCTCTCCTAACTCGTTTAAATTGCCCTGAAACAAATGCAGCAACCTGGAAGTGCTGAAAATGCAAAAAAAAACCCACAACTTGAGCCTCTAAAGTGCAAATATTTCCCTCCCAGTTGTGGGAATAAATATTTCTGTCAGGATGTAGCAGTGAGTTCTTTAATGGATGATTTGCCACTGAGCAGAGCATTCAGCAGCAACAGGATGTTTTCTTGTTTAAAACACTTTGGAATGTGCTTGCAGGGTTGTTGGAAGTCACAAACAGCATTTGTAGCATCTGACACGGAGAATTGAGAATAATATTTAAAATAAGAGAATATTTAATGGATTTTTGCTGCCCAAAGCACTTGATTTTAATTTTTTTAATATTTTTAATTTTGTTTTAAATTTTTTTTTTTACATTTCTGTTATTTCATCGAGTTACATTTCCTTTTGTTTCACACCCAAAACTCTGCATTCTCTTTATGTTATAAACACATTACCAGGTTATTCATCATTGACAAGGTATATTATGTATCCCTCAAAATGTTACCATGAGAACGTTAAATATCTGTACATGCAGCAAATTTGTAAATCATGGTGTGACCTTTTCTTGCACAGTTCATGAATTTCTTAATAAAACCAAATAAATGTAGAGGTTTTTAATGTCTCTGAGAGCTGCTGCATGTGGTGATCTCCACTGACTGCTAAAAAAAGCATATTTGGGATGTTTTAATTACATTTGGAGGGGGTGGGAAGGGTGTTTAATTCCGTTTTTTATCACACACATTCAGCCCTGAGCTGTTAAATAGAAAACAAAGCACAATATTTTAGAAAAGCGCTTTTATTACTTGTTTTCACCAGGTTCTAAATACAGTTGTGACCCTGGGTATGAAGTCTAAATTTCAGGATATTCTCAGGAGAAAACGTGGGGGTTTTGGGATTGTGGCAGGGATTTTAGAGATGGAATTCCAAGGAAAGTGCCATCCATCCATCCATCCATCCATCCATCCATCCATCCATCCATCCATCCATCTGTGCCAAGGGAATTTGGAGCTGCTTTTTCTGGGGGTTCCAAAGTTTTGCATTGTATTTTTTACCTGTTTTCAGTTATTTTCAGGATTAACTACAAATAAACAGCAAGAGGATACGGATGTGTCAGGTGTGTTTTGGTTACATTATTGCCCAGAACACAAAATTATTTTTAAATTCTCTTTTTAAAAATAAATATCTCTCATTTAATTACTGACTGCTTGGTTAAAACCATCATCAAACAATTTAGGAAGCAGAGATTAATTAACACTATTCAAATTCAGTTGTTCAGGTGCTGTTGTGATGGATCAGCTTTCAAAAATAACCCAAATTTTGCCATTGCAGGGTGGGAGTTGAGTTCATTCACTTCATTTAACCTTTCAGCACAACAAATCCTCTCTGGTTATAAAAAGAGAGGTTGAAAAGTACATCTTAAAGTGAAAAATAAAGTCCTCAAGTGAAATGAAATAAAAGCTCAGGTGGGTGTTTAAAAACCTACTGCATGTTTGTAATAGTTCGGAGGAAAAATTAAAAATATCTTTCGTTTTCTGGCTTTTAAGGCAATAAAACAGAGGTCTGGATTTGTCTGTGGGATTTTATCCTTTGGGACTGGAGCAGGAGGAAGATTTGAATCATCTGACATGAAAATTTGATTTTACAGATTATGTGGAACCATTTCCTGCAGAAAAACTCTGGTGATTGTTGCCTTATTCACTTCAAAGTAGCCAAAATTATAAATAGGCAGTAATTGGAAAAGCTTGAAGCTTTCTAAAATTTAATTCTGAAATTTTAATGGGTATTTATAGAAACATAAAATTTGCATCACCTACAGATGGGGGGAAGTTGGAGAGAAGCAATTTCCTATTTTTTATATTATAGATATGTTTTTTATATTGGTTTTTCCATGGTTTTTTTTACTAAACATAACAATTTGAAGACCTTTATGTTCATGATAACAGAGATTATATTTTACTCTGCAGGGGATGGGGAAGAGCCAAGGAGAAAAAAGGTTTTTATGAATTGATCACATGTAAGAATCTGTGTTTCCAAAGTTTCTTTTTATTGATCCCAATCAGTCAGGGATATAAAATTTCCAATACTGGAATTTAACCTGCTAATTTTAGCTCAGGTGCCTTGAAAAAGTTTGGGAAAACAGGATGGGCTGGGACCTTCAGGGAAAAGGTAAGCACAGAGCTTGAATGTACAAAAAATAAAATACTGAATGATTTGTGTGTTTTCCCTGAAGGCTCTGCAGGAATTTTTGTATTTTGTATAAAGAGTGACTGTAATGGCTGGAGCCCTGCAGTTTGGGAATGCTCTAATCTATATTTCAAATAGAGCTGCAGGATTTCTTTGCCATTAGATACAACTTCAGGAAGATCAAGGAGAGTCCTCGTTGCTGCAGCTCCTGCACTGATCACATCCTCAGTCCCAAATTCAAGCTAGGAGAGGAAAATAAAGGTATTTAATGCAAGTTTTGGGCACAAACAGTTCCAGAGTCAGGAGAGCTGGGCTGAGCTCGTGGTGATGCTGTAGGAAGAGTTGAGGATCAATGGGGCACTCCCAGCTCGTTCAGGGCTGGTGCCACCGAGGGTGGAGGTGGTTCCTGCCTTTCCCTGGGTTTGGGTTTGCCTGGTTCATGGAGAGTCCCAGGGGTGGTGGCAGCTGGGACATTTATTCCCCTCAGAGCACGAGGGGTCCCAGGCCCCCTCAATAAAAGGGTAGCAGGAGGTGCTGATGTTTTATTTGCAGATTTTGGGGGGGTTCCCTCCTTCCCCCCTGCCCATGCCAGGGGGCACAGCCTGGTCTGGCTGTCCCCAAAGCTCCCCCTGGCACCCGTGGGGGTGAGGATCACCCAGCTGTGTCCACACAGCACGGTCCCACAGTTCCCAAAATTCCCGGGGAGCAGGAGCAGGGAGGGAGCTGGGAATGCTGCACCGAACTGCGCTGCAGGTGATGTCCCCAAGTCACCTTCCTCCGAAAGTCCTTCCAGGGCTGTGCCGTGTCCCTGGTGTCCTGCAGGCTGTCCCGGTGGGTCCAGGCAGCGTGGCCCGTCCCTCCATGGTCTCCAGGAATTCCACACATCCCTTTGCAGAGCCGGCTGTCCAGGAACTCATCCTTGCGGTGTGGAGCATTCCAGGGGATCCCCAATGTCCCACCAGGGAACGCTGCTGGTTCCAGGCTCCGCGTCCCTCCTGGGACACCTGGGGCTGTCGCTGTCTCTCGCGGGGGTCGGGAGGATGAGGAGAAGGAGGATGAGGATGATCCCATCCGCAGGTCCCGCCGTGTCCGCCGCTGCGGTGCCCGCGGGTGCGCAGCCTGGGGGCCTCAGCCCCGCATCCCCGCGGCCGCGCCCCGGTCCGCGGGCGGGCAGCGCTGCGCCTCCTCGTAGCTGGGCAGGTGCTTCACCTCCTCGTAGCTGGGCAGGTGCGGCAGCTCCATGCCCGGTCCCGGTCCCGGTCCCGGTCCCGGCGGGGTGGCGGTGCCCCCGGTGCCCGGCGGGGCTCGGCGGGGCCGGGCGCGGCGGGGCGCGGGGCAGGCGCGGCGGCGGAGGGCGCAGCCCGCGGCCACCAGCGCCAGCAGCACCAGCAGCGCCGCCAGCCTCCGCGCCAGCCACCGCGCCCGCGGCACCCACGGGGGACCCGCCACCGCCCCCGGGCCCGGCGCGACCCCGCCGCAGCCCTCCCGGCCGCACGGCCCCGGGCCCCGGCCGCCCGCCATCCCCGCTGCGCACCTTGCTGCCGGCAGCGCCGCGCTTTATCCGCGCCCGGCGGGCTTTGAGCCGCATGAAATATTGATGGGGCCATTTAGCGGCGCTTCTCAGCCTAATGGGGCCGGGCACTCGGCCAGGAGCCGCGGAGGGGTCAGCGGCGGGGTGGGCCCGCCACCGAGCGATGGCTGAGCGTGCCCCCAGCTCAGCGCTGAGCCCCGTGCGGGCCGGGAGCCCTGACCGGGAGAATCGGGGCGTGTGGGCACGGGGGGCAGCGGTGCCCGGGAACGGGGGAAACGCGGGGGTGCAGGGATGAGCAGGAGCCGAGGATTTGGGGATGAGGGGTACCCAAGGAGGTGAGAGTGAACCTGAGGATGCAGGAATGAGCAGGGACACAGGGATGTGAGAGTGAACCTGAGGGTGCAGGGATGGGCAGGGACACAGGGATGTGAGAGTGAACCTGAGGATGTGGGGCTGAGCAGAAGCCAAGGACAGGAGGGTAAGTGATACCTGAGCCCTGAGCAGCTCAAGGTGCAGAGCCCAGCACTGATTTTGCGGCTTAAAAAGGGCAAGGGCAGTGTCAGAGCAGGCACTGCCAGACTGGGGCCCTGGTGCCTGTGCAGGCACTGTGAGATCTTCTTTCTTCATTTTTGTTGTTTTATTCCTGCCATTAAGGTTTCACAGGTCCCTGTATCACCCAGTGGTGTCCCCAACCCACCCCCATGCCCACAGCCCCTCATCTGTGTGGTTTGCTGATTGCCTTCAGCTTCCATTGCAAAACTCCAGCAAAAGGGAGAGGAGAGGGAGCTCTCATCCACTCATGGAAAAACTGACTAACATCAAACATGGCAACAGCTGACCAGACCTTTTCTGCTTGGTTTCCTTTTAGGTGACCCTGCCAGATCTGATAGGCAGCTGCTGACCCACCTCCGTGACCATCACGTGGGGTGAATTTGTTTCCTTTGTCCTGTTTACTGGCCTGGTGATGATTTCACTGCTGACAGCTGCCAGCCATCCCCCTGCTGTCAGTGCCACTTTTGGGTAATTGTGATTGTGGCACATTTTGGAGCGCTCAGGAGCAAGAACGAGGGGGAAAATTCCCAGCTGTGACACAGAGTTTGAGGAAGGAGGGGTTGGTGGTGCTGGGCTTCTGGCAAACGAGGAGAAACTGCTGTTTCTTTCTGTGTTTCAGGGGTTTATTCTGCATGTGTTTCCTCATTTTTGGGCCATTTCTCCCTGCAGGAGGGGCTGGGAGAGCAGGGTGCCAGCAGTGGGTGCAGCCCCAGCTGCTTCAGGGGCTGCCGGAGCAGCCGCCTCACACAGGAGGTGACTTTGGGGACCCTTTGCTTTAGGAATTCATCCCTGCCCATGGCCAGCAGGATTTGGGATGCTCTGCAGCAGCTCCAGCAGCAGCTCCAGGGGCCAGATTCCCTCCAGCCCTGGCAATGACTGATGTGGTGTTTAGGAGGCAAACTGGGAGTGCCCGGCAGGCGCCTGGCAGAACCTGCCCGGCCGTTAATAGAGCTGAGCCTTTGAACAGCATTTCTGAGCAGCTGGGACTCCCCCAGAGCTCCATGAAATATTAAACCCTGTTGATAGCTCAGTAAAGCCAAGGTTTTGCCTGGCCCTGTGTGCTGTGAGCTGGGCTTCGGTGCTCAGCCTGCAGCAGTGGCTCAGCAGCAGCAGCTCCGTGTCCCACAGACTGTGGCTGGAGGGAGCAGGGCACAAGGAGGAGTGGGAATTCCAGTCCTGGCTGGAGGGAGCAGGGCACAAGGAGGAGTGGGAATTCCAGTCCTGGCTGCAGCTCTGCTCAGTCCAGCAGCCCCAGCTCCCTCAGCCCCATGCCTGGCCTGGGAAAATGCAGGAATACAGGCTCGTGAGGAATCAGGGCCAGAGGATTCATCCTGGGGTGGCTGTGGGTGTAGGGGCTGTGGGTTTGGGGGATTTGGGGAGGTGCAGCTGGCTCAGCTGCTACATTTTGGAAATGTATGGAGGATGGGAGTGTGGGAGTGTGGTGGCAGGCAGGGATCTTTGATTCCACCAGGATTCCATGGGACACTTTCCACTATCCCGGGTTGCTCCCAGCTCCATCCAGCCTGGAATTTCTCTGTCCCCCAAGCGCAGCAGAGCTCTGGGGCAGGACCAGGAGCTGCTGAGCAGGAATAAACTCATCGTTAGTGGCCACATCCTGCCTACCCCAACCCAAAATCTTTAGGAAACCCACTTGGACACTCCATGGAGTCGGGTAAAGCCCGGAGCCGCTGCCGCCGCTGTTTCTGGGAAGGAGCTTTCAAGCTGATTTTGTCCAGTTTTGCAGGGGATGGACAACTATTGATCCTGCAAATGACCCCTGCAGGAACCCATCGATCCCTTTGGAGCAGCAGATCATTAAGGCTCAGCTTCCAGACCTTTCAGGTGGTGCCAAAGTGCTGACACAGCAAAACAATCGTTTGGTGGTGTCCTTGTCCCTGGGACCGCTGGCATTTGGGGAGCTCCAAGCTCTTCCCCCCAGGAACCTGCTCCATAAAATGCCCTGTGCACAGTGGTGCTGCACATCTGAATTTCCTTTGATGTGTTTTTCCCTTTAATTTTGGGGAAAATTTAATTTTAGGGAAAAACATCATGATGACCTGAGGTTTGTCTTTTAGGAAGACTCTGAAAGCCTCACGTGTTTGGCAGCTGGAAAAACCCCATGGATTGAGGGAGGGAAGCACAGCTTTGGATGTTGATAGGAACAAGCTCAGCACTCTCAGCTTCAATGATATTTTAATATCTGATAGACCCAAACTTCATGATAACTGAGGCTTTTATGGGAATTATGGAGCAAATTGCTGCTGCACTGGAGGTTGGACAGAAAATCTGTGGCTGCCACATCCCTGGAAGTGTCCAAGGCCAGGCTGGAGCACCCTGGGACAGTGGAAGATGTCCCTGCCCATGGAAAGGGTGGAATGGGACGGGCTTTAAGGTCCCTTCCAGCCCAGACCATTCCAGGATTCCATGATAACCAAACACAGCCTGGTGGGAACCTCCTCCAAGGCCAAAAGAATTCTTAAATACTTCTTAAAAGAACAAAATAGTTCCTAATATTCCTGTAAAATCTTCCAGAGGAGCTCCCAAGGAAGCCCATCCATGGCAGGGAGCTGGGAGCAGGGCTCAGGGAAAGCTCTGGCCTGCTGGAATTAAACCCCCAAAGCTCCAGTGCCTCCCCATCCCCAAGCACATCTGTAACTGCAGTAAGGCCCCAAACCCGAGGAGATGACTCTGCAAATGTAAAAAAACTCCACCAGCCATTACCTCAGAGCTCAGAAATCTCCTCTGCCAGCAAATATTTGCTGTTGGACTGTTTAAAACCCAGGGAAAGCGAGAGAGAGAGGCTGAAACCCTCCTGGACAGCTCTGATCCCTGCCCAGGCTGTTGACAAGCTTGGGTGTCCTCCAGAAATGAAAGGTGTTTTCTGTAATCAGTCAAATCGAATAAATAAATAACATTTATTCATTGCTATCTATTCTGTATTTATATCTGTGTTTTGTGTGTCAAATATTTCTTTATTTAACGTGATTTTCTTGTCTCCAGTAAATAAAGGGTGGAACTATCAGGGCAATGCTATTGATATCAGTGGCTGTCAGGCTTCCAGCTCACATGTGACATTTCAAATATTCTTTATTCCTTCTGCTAAACAGAAGCATGAGAAAGATTGGGTTATTCTGGTTTTCCCCTTGCAGTATTTCCTCATAATTAGGATTTTAATCCCTTGGCTCCATGGAAAGGCTCCCACTCATGCAATGGCTTTGGCTGAGGCTGTTAGAGTTACAAATAATGAGCATCTCTTCCTGTCAGGGACCATTTGCTGGTTTTCCTTCGGATCAAATGCTCTTCCGTCCTAAAAACGATTCCGGGGTTCAGCCTCGGTCCCACAGCATCCATATGGAATCCCTGTGGGATGCAGGGAGGAGCTGAGTGCCCACACAGGGCTGGGTGGGTGCAGCTGGACCCAGCAACGCTGGAATCTCCTAAAAGGCACTAGAGAACAATCTGTCACAGTTGGAAGGATCCCTGTGTCGGTCTGGAATAACCAAAACCTTTTTCATTTTGAATTTTTGTTGTGTTTTCCAGGGAGCACCATTTTTCCTTGTTAGTCACGGTTCTCCCGAGGCTGCCGCGATCCAGGCGTGGATTCGTGCCGTGATTTCACCCCGCTGTTATTTACAACTCAGCCCAAAAGCTCAGCCTCTTCCTATGATTTGTGGTTAAATTTAGCAGCGGATTCTTTCCCATCCCTGCTGCTCTCCCACACGACTCGCATGAGTCAGGAGCAGCAATTCCCGGCGGGATGATCCCGCCCCGGCTGCCCCGGAGCATCCCGGAGCAGCGGGAGGTGAAAGGATTGGTGTGACACAGCCCGGGATGCTCTGCCAGCTCCGGCATTCCAGCGGGATCGTCCTGGCTGCATCCCGTTCCACCAGCAATTCCAGGTGATCCCAGCTTTCCTGGAGGTCATCCTGGCTGCATCCCTACCATTCCACACATCCCAGCAACTCCAGGTGATCCCAGCTTTCCTGGCTGCATCCCTGCTGCTTCCCATTCCACCAGTAATTCCAGGTGATCCCAGTTTTTGTGGGGGCCATAAGAGTGGGGCAGGGAGTGAGCTCCAAACCCTTTCTCATTCCCTGCTTGCTCTCCCCTTCCCTCTGAAGAGTTTTTATTTTTACCAAACTGAACATTTCCCACCCCAGTTTGTCCACAGGATTCCCAGGATTCCCTGGATTCCCTGTGCAACAGCTGCAGCCGGAGTGTTTTCCTGGGGGAAAATCCAACACCCCCAATTGAGGCTGCTCAGGACATCACCCAGGCAGGAGACTGATAGAAAATAGGGGGGGGAAGAGAGAAAATGGGAAAAAAAGGGGAGGAAAGCTTTCCAGCTGTTTGCTCCACAGGAAAGCATCCTCAGGCAAAGATGGAGATGCAGGGAGGGATGCCGAGGATGCTGAGGGGGCAGCAGAGGTTTGACCCTGCTATTTTTACTCTCCTCTAACACCCGTGTCAGCCTCGGGGGCAGCGTGGAAAACAGGGAAAAGCTCTGGAACGGCCCCTCCTGGACCCATCCCAGCCCTCGGGGGTCCTGCTGGTCGCTGCTGTGTCCCTTTGGGCAGCACAGACTGGTGGGATGGCTGGAGAAGGGCAAGTATTCCCTGCTGGAAAAGGAGGTGGGTGGCTCCTGTCAAGCCCCAGGAGCAGATTTGCGGTGTCCTTCCTGCTCAGCCTGGGGTTGTTGCTCCACTCAGTGACATTTAAATCCTGAAAATCGGGATGGAAAGCAGGGAAATGTTTGCTGGTGGAATGTTTTGCACTGAGGGGGTGGCTCTGGAGTTCAGGGTCCCCCAGGCTGGGGGGATCAGGGGGTGCTGAACTCAGGCACGGGGGGAGAAGGGGCTGCAGAGCTGGGCTGGGGGTGGGTGCTGGCCTCAGACCCCCCTTGTTCCACACCAATCAACCAAAACTCCAAAATATATCAAATAATAAATAACCTTCAGTGTCTCTGAGCCCATGGCTCTGAGCTCTGATCCACCAGAGCATCCTCCTCCCCTCCCTGTGCCACTCACTGACCTGCAGCAAAATACTCCGTGGCTCCTGCAATTCCTGTCACATTCTGGGGGCTCCAGGATGGCACAGCCTGGAGCAGAATGGGGTAAAAACAGTGAATATCCAGCAAAAACACCTGGCATGATCACCAGGGCCCCATTCCTGTGCTGCAGGAGCTGCAGTGACACAATTTTGGCTCTTTCAGCCCCAAGGGGAGGTTGGGTGTTTGGAATTATTGCTCTGAGTGACAGCACAACATCACCAGTGCTGATCCGGGATGCTCCCAGTCCCAGACAAAAGCCTGGAGTCGGTGGAAATCAAGCCCAAGTTTATTGTACCCAGGCCTGGCCACAATTCTGGGTTCAGGAATGCTGCAGGATGTGGATGGAGGCGTTGGGATGTGTCCCTGGTGAGCAGGGCTGTGTTTTTGCAGCTAAAATGCAGGGATATTTGTTGTGGCTGTGATGTATCCACGTCCCTGGGGGTCATTTTGAGGGCAAAAGCTGATCTTCTGACCATCACTTCTGCAAACCCCAAGGCAGCCTAAATACACATCTAGTAAAATACATATTTAGAATTACATATGCAAATTATATAGACAAAAATCTGTATTTTAGTGAGCAGCCTAACGAGTGCCTGAGGCTACAGCTCCATTTCTCCTTTCATTTTCACTTCCCCCCTGTGCCCTTGGCCTGCCTTCCCCCCCTGCTTCCTGATTCAGCCAAAGGTTTTTTGTCTCCTTTCCACCCCATCCAGGTTTCCTTCCTCTCCTTTCCTGCTCAGATTCCTCCTTTCCTGCTTCCAGGCGGAAAAAAAAGCCTTTTGCTTTCATTTAAGCAAAAAACCAACCCCCAAACACCAAAAATAGCAAAAAAATTCACAGCTTCTCTGGGCAGCCTCTGCCAGGGCCTCCTCATCCTCACAGGGAGGGATTTTTTCCCAATATCCCATCTAACCCTGCTTTTTGTCAGTTTAAATTCGCTGTAATGGGAAAATGAAGAGTTGGAATTGAATAAAAACTGCATTTGCTGCAGGCACCTCCTCCTGCATTATCCCATCCCAGGCTGGGAAGTGCCTGAGGGTTGAAGCAGGAGCTCAGAGGGGCTTCCCGAGCCCTTTGGCAATTCTGGGGGGGGTTACACAGCCCCACATTCCCAATGTACAGGCACCAACTCCATAACCAAACAGCCCATTAATCAACTCCTTTTTTCCATTCTCTGATTCTATTATTTTTTGTTCTTATCATATCACTTCGGTATTATATATAATAAATTATTATATATATATATATGTAATATATATAAATACAAATGATTATATGTATTATTTTATATGTAATAATATTATGTTTTATATAGAACACGCTCTATCTATAGAATATAGAATACATATTTCTATGTATTATATATAATAATATAGATGAGTGTTTGGTATTACAGTTTGTTATTCCCGTTTCTGACGATAACATCATTTTATTACGAATAATATCATCTATTATTGCACCCGGGGAGCCGGGATGAGCCGGGATGAGCCCCGGGAGAGGAGCTCGGGACTGGGGAGCTGTTGCCATCTGCAGGCGGCTCTGGAATTGATCCCTGTGGATACTGGTCAGGGAGGACCTCGGGATACTGGTGAGAGTCACTGGACACTGGTGAGGACCTCTGGATACTGGTGAGGGTCACTGGACACTGGTGAAGGTCTCTGGGTACTGGTGAGAGTCACTGGACACTGGTGAGGGTCTCTGGACACTGGTGAGGGTCACTGGACACTGGTGAGGGTCTCTGGGTACTGGTGTGACTGGGAAGGAGTGTCTGGTGATGGGGTTTGGGACCCAGGAAAGCATCCCTGCTGTTTAACCCCAAATTAAAAACGGGATTTATCCCAAATCCAGCAGCATCCCGGTTGTCCCAGCAGTGCCACGGGCCCAGGGCAGTGATTGTCCCCTGTGCTGAGGCTCCTCCAGCCCTGGGGCAGGTTTGGGACCCTCACAAGGACATGGAGGGGCTGGAGCATGTCCAGGGAAGGGAATGGGGTTGGGAAAGGGGCTGGAGCTCCAGGAGCGGCTGAGGGAGCTGGAAAGGGGCTCAGCCTGGAGCAAAGGAGGCTCAGGGGGGACCTTGTGGCTCTGCACAGCCCCTGACAGGAGGGGGCTCAGGGGGGGGTCGGGCTCTGCTCCCAGGGAACAGGGACAGGAGGAGAGGGAAGGTTTAGGTTGGATTTTGGGACAATTCCTTCATGGAAAGGCTGTCCAGCCTGGCACCACTGCCCAGGGCAGGGGTGGAGTCCCCATCCCTGGAGGGTTTCTAAGCCCTGTGGATGTGGCATTTGGGGACATTGGGGCACTGGTGGCCTTGACACCTCGGATGGCCTTAAAATGCTTTTCCAACACAAACCAAACAGTGATTTTCTGATACTGGGATTAAACGACCCCACGATTCCCTACCAGGCAAACCAGGAGCATGAATTCCTTCCTTGAGCTGACTGCAAAGGGCTCACACGTGAAGAACGGGATTCAGCTGTAGCTGAAACAAAAAAAATCTTCATTTCCTGACAAAAGGCTTCCAGTGCACAGAGCAGCTCCCTGTGCTGGGCGCACAATCCCAGCCCTCATTCCCAGCCTGGCAGGGGGAGCCCTCGGGGATTCCTGCAGGATTCTGGCAGTGGCTGCTCTTTCGCTGCATTCCCAGCTCCTCTCTCTGCTCACACTCCCTGATCCCACCCCTGCTGTGCTGGGATGCTGCACCCAGAAAATACAACCACACACTCCCCGAGCTTTCCTTAAAAAATGGGAATCCATGGAAAGGCTGAACAATCCATGAGAGCACTGCGAGCCCTTCTCACCCTCGTGGCTGGGGCAGAGAAAAGGCTGGGAGCACAAAGTGGGACATTCTGGGGAGTTAATGCCAATTTCCTTTGTGTCTCCTTCTTGTTTTATGTTTAGTGATCTGGTAAATGAGTTAATTGCCCAAAAAGTGCCCAAAAAGTGAATGGATGGCCTGCTGTAAATAGTAGTAGTAGTAGTAGTAGTAGTAGTAGTAGTAGTAGTAATAATAATAATAACAACAATAATAATAACAACAACAATAATAATAGTAATAATAATAATAATTATTATTATTGTAATGATAGAAGAAAATCAAGAGGATAAAAAAAATAAGAAGGAAGAGAAGGAGCACGAGGAGGAGAAGGAGGAGGAGGAAAAGAGGAAGAAGAAGGAAAAGAAGGAGGAAATGAGGAAGAAGGAAGAGAAGAAGAAGGAGAAAAAGGAGGAGAAGAAAAATGAAGAGGAGGAGAAGTGCCATGAACTTTGTGCTGAAAAACCTCCTCCTGAAAACGCGGATCCAATCTGCCAGGGAAGGAAGAGCTGTCTCTTCTCCCCTCCTCAGATACTCCTGCTGCCCTCCACGTATTTGGCTCAGGCTCTGGATTTCTATGATTTACCCCTATTTTTAAAACTGGGATGGACCTGGGACTCAGAAACAAAAACAGAGGGGTTGTGGGAGGCTGAAAATGCTCTGGGTGCCTCCAGGTCCTGAGTTTAAGGTGACAAATGTCTGGTACCCTGAGACTCCTCATCCTCTGCATCCCAAGCCCTGCAGGGACACTTGGCCGGGTCCCCAGGGCAGGGAGCTGCCCCAGGGGAGCAGCAGGAATTCCCCTGGAGCTGCCTCAAGGACCTGCCCCGGGCTGCAACCAGCAGCTCCAGCTCCCCTTTCCACACAAAAGCCTGGTTTAGAAAGCGCCAGCAAAGCTGGGACTTCAACCTGTCCCTGCCACAGGAAAAAAAGCTGATTTATTCTCTGAGAAACTGAATCCCAGCCTCCCATCAGCACCACGAGACTCCAGTTAAACTGGGAAGGGTTGCTGGTGTAAACTGGGCCGGTTTTTGCTGGGGGTGGATCGGATCCTCAGAGGAAAACTCGGAACTGGAGAGGTTTGGGCTGAGCTGCTGCGACTCCGCAAACAACGAGAGCGGGGCCGGGGCTGGCCCGGCGGAGTTTGGGGATGCTCGGTGCTGTGACAGCTCTCGAGGTATTTATTGCATCATCCTCGGCCTGGGGACGCCTGGAAAAGCTGGAAAATGATGGCTCAGGAAGCCCCGAGCGGCATCCCAGGGATGGAACTGGGAAAGACAAACCCCCTGCATCACCCCCTCCTCCTTTCTCTCCTATCTCGCTTTCTTTTCCTTATTTCCTTGTTTCCTTACCTTATTTTCTCTCCATTGTGGGTGATTATTTGCACTCTCAACTGTCGCTCTCTCAACTGTCGCTGTGCCATGAACTTTTCCCACTTCCTTCACTTCGTTCCAGGCTGGATTTGCCGCTGCCTGGAGTTGTTTACAGGGCATTTCCTTCCCTGGCGCTTCCACCTCTGCCCAGACCGACACTTTGGGTCCCTTTTCCAGGCTCTCCCGTTAAGAGTTGGTTTATTTTGTAGGGTTTCCATCAGTTTCCCACCCCTCCTTTGCAGCCCGGCCGTGTCAGCTCTTTCCCGTGAGCTCTGCATGTGGATTTTCCTGGGAATGTGGATTTTCCTGAGAATATGGATTTTCCAGACTGTTTGGGGCTCCAGGGGGTTGTGATTTGGGGAGAGGGGCAGACCTGAGGGGGTTCCCAATCCAGAATATTTCCAGGGGCTGAGCACTTGAGCGGCGCCTGGAGCAGCACTCTGAGCCTGGGTTTGCTCAGGTACTTCTGGGTGTTTATAAAGTTTATTTTCTTTTCTGCTCCGGGCTCCGGGCACACGCACAAAAAGGGTCCCCCCAGAGCTCTCCTGCACCCAGAGCGGCTCTGGGGTCGGCACAGGGGGATGGGGATGGTGCTGAGGTGTGGGTTGCGGCTGGATCAGCTCTTGGAATAAGAGAAATACCCTTAAACCACATATCCGAACCCCTCTGTTTCCAAGGAATAAGAGAAAGACCCCTAAACCACACATCCGAATCCCCCCTCTTTCCAAGGTGCTTCTCCGGGCGCAAACCGAGGGGATTTGGGGTGTTTCCAGCCTGGGAGGAGTCGGGGGTGGGGTGTGAGGGGTTTTCCTTGGCTGGAGCTCTGGAATTCCCCTCACCCAGGGTTTGCAGGGATGCGAGAGGGGTGGGGGGAGGTGAGTGCCCCCACTGCTGGGGCTCCGAGCCTTATTGCATTTCTGAGATGCTCCAGGAGAATCAAAATGCTTCTGGGTAAGAGGCTTTTATCCCCTCTTTATTTTTAATAAAATGACAGAATGTACTGCAGGTTTGGGCTGGTTTGTTTTTTTTTTTTTTTTCTCTTCCTTTTATTCTAACTTTTTCTTTGTTTTTTTTTTTTCCCTCAGCAGCACTGCCAGCAGGAGGCAGATCCTGACGTGTCCCAGGCCAGGTTGGACAGGGCTTGGAGCAACCTGATCCATGGAAATCGTCCCTGCCCGTGGCAGGGGGGTGAAACGAGATGAGCTTTAAGGTCCCCTCCCACCCAAACCATTCCGGGATTTTAGAACGATCTGTGTATATAATATAAGTATTGGGACAGATAATAGTTAATATGCCCAGAATATGAATATTATCGATATAGTTATGGATTACATGTGAATATCTGTACCTCCAGCGCGGGAGGGTGCGCGCAGGAGTGCGATGGACACCCGGCACGGGAGCAGGGAGCGGGGCGACAACGAGGGGGAAATCGGGCGCCCCAGGGGCGGGTCCGGGGCGGGTCCGGGGCGGGTCCGGGGCGGGTCCAGGGGCGGGTCCCCTCGGTCGCCTCGTCCAGGCGCCAAGGACGCCGCCGTTCCCGCCCGGTGCCGCGGAGCGGAGCCGCCGCGATGTCCGAGCCGGCCCAGGAGCCCGACAGGTGAGGGGGGATGGGGTCCCTGCTGTGCCCGTGTCCCCCGCCATCCTCCCGCAGCCTCCCCGCCCCACCCCGGGGCTGCCCGGCGTCCCCCGCCAGCCTCGCCGCTGTTGTCGCCTCCCGCTGTCCCCGTGCACCCCCCGCGCCCTCCCGATGTCCCCCTGCACCCCCTGCCCCCTCCTGATGTCCCCCAGCCCGTTCCGCTGTCCCCTTGCACCCCCCCAGCCCCGCCGCTTTCATCTTCCCATCCCCCACCCCACCTGCATCCCCGGCATCCTCCGTCCCCTCCCGACCCCCCCTTCCTGGGCACCGAGCCCGGGGGTTCCCTGCCCATCCCAGACCCCCCGTCCGGGGCTGGCTGGGTGCCCGAGCCCGGCCGTGCACCTGCAGCGGAGCTGCGGCCGCGCCGCGCATCCCCCGCTCCGCAGACAAAGCCCGGGCGAGGCAGCGCCGCTCCCGCTCCGCGCCGGGCTCCGCTGAGCCCCCGGTGCCCCCCGTGCCCCCGGCAGTGCCCTGACCCCGGCACGGCTCGTGTTTATCTCCCCCGTTGTTATCGCGCTTTGGGAAGCCCTTTCTCTCCGCGGCCGCTGCAATTAATGGTTACAGTTAATAACCGCACAAAGCCCGGCTCTTTGGGTGGGTGTTTTGTTGCTTTTTTATTCTCCTCCCCCGTTTTGCGCTGTTCGCCAGCGCGGGAGGAGGGAAGTGCAGCTGGAGGGGTTCGCCGAGGGAAGCGATCCCAAATTTGCAAGCCAGCACTTGGTGGAAGGGTTGAAGGGTTGCATAAACATCGCTTGGCTCGGGCTCCGGCCCTGGAGGGCGTCCAGGCTTCATCCAAATCCTCCGGATAGATAAATTTATTTTTTTTTTTCCTGAGATACAGTTTGGAAGAGCAAACTGTTGTGTCATTTCTTGTGGGGGGAAAAGCTTTCCCACTTCTCCCTGCCCTTGACCCAGAAACTTTTGCATCCGCTTTGCTGTGCTCTGCCAACACCCCCAGCTGCCACCGCTCCCCTGAGTTCCTCAGGAATCCTCTCTCCTTAGGGATGGATTTTCCTGCCTCTGCCATTCCCATCTATTTATTTATATTTCAGTTTTGTGCCTGAGTTGCCCCAAGGCTCTGACCCCCGTGGTGATGCCCACTCATTCCAGGAGCATCCAGGATGGCCAAAATCAGCCCCCTGAGCTGAGCAGCCCCCACATTTCAGCCTCAGCATCCCTGGGATGGCCCTGTGACCCTCACCTACCTCCAAAAAATGGCTGGATGCTTTATCCCTGCTCTTCCAGCTTGGCAGGGCAGAGACTCTGGGATAATTCCTGGTGCCCCCACAGTGCAGGAGGGCTGGATGTCACCTGCTGCTCTGTGGTGGCTGCACCCAGGGCCCTTCCTGTCCTCAGGGCAGCTTTTCCTTGCTGGCTCTGCCTGGCAGATGTCGTGGAGCTCCAGGGAAAGGTCTCCAAGCAGGGTTTTTATCCATGAATGATAAACCCAGCAGGTTTCCCCTCTCCAGGCGTGGAGGCTGGTGTGGATTTGGCACAAATGGCTCTGCTGGAGTGCAGTTTATCTGAGTTCCCTGCCTGCCTGGAGATTGGTTGGATCGCTCCCAAGTCCAACGGGCGCCTGGCGCGGGATCCTGGTGCTCGACAAAAGGAGCTGGAACCAGCAGCTTGTGCCAGTGGGAATTGTGTCCAGCAGGGCCAGATGTCCCCAAAAGAGCCAGGAGAGAGCCAGGGCAGGGGTGATGCTGCAGGAGATGAATATCTAATCACCAAGCCCCCATCCCAAGGCTGATTCCCGAGGCTGGGAGCGGTGCCGGGGGGCGGGAGCTGGGAATGCTGCCCCTCTGGAAGCGTGGGAAAGGACTGGCAGAGCTCTCATGTGTGGCTGCTTTTGTCTTCCAGCGGAGCAGAGTCCCTCTCCTCGGATGAAAAAGGTACAGGGATTTTGGGAAATTTTTGGGAAATGCTCATCCTTGGGAATGGGAATGGGAATTCTATAGCTGGATTTTAAAACCAGTTGAAAAGGTGCAGGGATCTGGGGAAATGCCCATCCCTGGGAATGGAAATTCTGTAACTGGCTTTAAAAACCAGTTGTAAAGGTGCAGGGATTTTGGGAAATGCCCGTCCTTGGGAATGGGAATGGGAATTCTATAACTGCATTTAAAAACCTCAGTGTGAGCCTTTTGTTTATGGAGGAAAAAGATGCAGGGATTTTGGCAAATGTCCCTCCTTGGGAATGGGAATTCTATAACTGTCTTTAAAAACCAGTTGCAAAGGTACAGGGATTTTGGGAAATGCCCATCCTTGGGAATGGGAACGGGAATTCTACGGCTGGATTTAAAAACCTCTGTGTGAGCCCTTAGTTTATGGATGGAAATGGTACAGGGATTTTGGAAAGTGCCCATCCTGTGGAATGGGAATGGGAATTCTACAACTGGCTTTAAAAACCTCTGTGTGAACCCTGAGTTTATGGATTATTTTGGTTGTTTGTGATGGTTTTTAAAATCCCTGTCCTTCTGCTGTCTATTCCCTTTCTCTGAGCACAAAAGTGGCAAGAGAAGAGTTAAATCCTTCTCAGACCTTTATTCCCTGCTTTTCCCTGGCAGAGGTGACACCCAATGGCATGGAGGGATCGGGATCAGGATCGGGATCGGCTGAGGAGCACCAGGAGGGTGAGCACACCGTGGCTGAGGGATTTCCTCACTCCTGGGATGGTGTGGATGGTCCTGCATCCCAGATTTCCCACCAGCCACCTCCCAAAGCACATCCCAGTGCTGATTTCTCTTCAACTGTTTGTAAGAATAATTAATTAAAGACACTTTTGGTGCTTTAATCCATGCGGGTCACGTTGGGTGGGACACACAGCTCCCACCAGGGCTGCTCCCACCTGCCTTGGAAATCACAGTTTAACAGGGATGAGCCAAGGCTGGAGCTCCAAAATAATCCCAAGATGCATAAAACATGGAAATTAAATATTTTAAACACCCTTCAGAAGGGCCTGAGTGATGCCAAAGTCTCCCCTGGTGCTGGGATTTGTTGCTCTGATGTTTTTCTCTGCCTCAGTATTTTTTTTTGGTTCCATTTTCTAACCTGCTGCCTGCCCTGATGGATCCAAATTTCTGGATGGATCCCTGGACTCACATTCCACCTGTGTCTATTTTTAAGGAGAGGCCAGTTCTGAAAGCAGCTCCAGCAGCAGCTCGGAAGAGGAGTCAGGTGAGCAGAGCATTGTGCTTTATTAACCTGGAATCTCTTTTTAAAAACTGATGTTCAGCTGCTTCTCCTGGGAATAGCCTCTCAGTTATTAGGGAATGCTAACTCTGATTGCTTTCCCAATCAAATTTCCTATCAATGATCACAGGCAGCAGCTCGTGCTGCTTTCACCTCGCAGACACAACACCCACGGATATTTTTGCACCACAGCAATTGTCCAAACACCAGGAGCCCATAAATTTCCTCCAAAGTTGGCAACAGAAGTGGCCAAACAGGATGGACAGGGAAAGAATGGAAGGAAGTGTTTGCTGCTGGTGGGTTTGTGCTTCCACGGGCTGTGTGTCCATTCTGCTTTTGTGTAATACTGACAATTAAACAATTCAGCAATCCCAGTGGTTTTTCTGTGCAGATGCAGAGGAGTGGGATGGAGGGAGGCTGGGTGAGTGTGGGTTCGTTGTTCCTGTTAGCCCTGGCTCAGCAGGAGGAATCCAGCTGGGATAAACAACCTGAGGGGTGCTGTGGGATGGCAGGAAGGATTCCCAGCTGGCCCAGCCGTCCTCTCCGTGACTTTTGGGAGGAGGAGCTGCTGGAGGGCATCCCTAGGAAATGAGGGGTGGAGGCCACAACTTCCACGTGCAGGGAGTGCTCCTGGTGCTGCTCCAGGGCAGGACCAGCAGGGCTGGGGCAGGCAGCCAGCTGCTGGCTGGGCTTTGCCAGGCTGTTCCTGCAGCTCAGCCTTCCCTGGCTCTCCCAGCTCAGGAGAATCCCAGGACAGCTCTGGGACAGCCTCCAGGCTCCCTTTTTTCCTGGGAGGGAGGGTGGGATGGGAAGCAGCTGATCCTGGCAGCAATCCCAAAGCCACCCCTGAGGACTCAGCCTTTGGCCTGAAGTGTCAGCTCTGCTGGAATTCCATCCTGCTGCATTCAGCCAGGAGAATCCAGGCACTTGGAAATCATTTTAGGGACAAACACACCACAGACAGTGTGCTAGGGCTCCCTGGGAATGCTGTTCCCAGTTTCCATGCCAGGGTTGAACTTTGTCCCTGGCACCATGGGGCTCATCCCAGGATAAATCTTTTTGTAACCCCTGTAAAAATTTCCAGTGCTTTGGGCAATTCAGGTGCTGTTGGCAAATCTGTGTCCTGGTGCTCAGCTTCACCCCCAGGCTGTGCCAATCCTGCAAGGACTCAGTGTCAGGAACGTTCTCCTTAGGATTTGCTGGATTTAAGCAAATGAAATTGTGGGGTTGTCCTGGGTGAATGTGGGAGCAGAAACCCTCTGGACACTGAGATATTTCCTCCAAACTCCTTTTCCCTAGATGAAGAACAGGAGGAAAAGGAATCCCCACCTTACTGCAATGAGTCAGGTAGGAGCAGATCTCCTGTTTATTTTATGGGTTTATTTTTTTTTAAATTTTATTTATTTTTATTTTTTTCATTTTATTTTATATTTCATTTTATATTTTATTTTATTTTTAATTTTTTATTTTATTTTATGGCTTTTTTTTATTTTATGGGTTTTATTTATTCCTGGTTCTTTAATTACTTGGCTTTTCATGAGCTCATCTTCTTTTCCCACCAGGAGGGAGCTGCTTGCCACCCTGTGAGCACTGCAGGAGTGAAAATGTAGGTTTGTCAGGGAAAAAAACAACCACTTATTTTGCATGAGATCATTTGCAAGCTGTAATTCTACTCTCTCCTCACCTTTTTAATGATAATTTTTTAAAAATCTATTTCCAGGACCAGAAGGAGCAAGTGACCCCCAGGAGACTTGCTGGAGGACAATTCATGTATGAATTTTTTTTTAATGTAGTGGGTTTGAATTTACACGGTTCTCATCAAGGTGCTTCAGTCTTTGGTTGAAGTGGGAAAAGAGCTCATTTGCTGCACAATTTCATTTGGATTCATGCTGGAAGGTGCACCCAAATCCCTAAAAATCACAGTTTAGAGGCAGTGCTGCCTCCAGATGCTGGTCCAAGCCAACTCTTGGGAGGGTTTGTCAGGATCCTGCCTTGTCTCGCTGCAATAATTAACAGCAGCCCCCTTTTCATGTGCAGATTTCAGCCTGGATGCACACGAGGGCTCTTGCCCTGCTTCACCCTCCCCTTTAGCACTATTTTTCCTTGGAAACCAGCACTGTCCTCCCTCTCTGCCTTGGAATGGTCCCTGTGGGATGTCCTTGCAGTTCCCCACGCTGGCTGTCGATGTTACCCCAGAAAATGCTGGCTCTGACACCGAGCCCTTCATGTGAGAGCAGGAATTTTTGTGCAAAACGCTCATTTCCAGCTGTTTTGCACAGGCTGGGCGGGCTCTCAGCAGTTTCAGCAGCCCAGTGCAGGCTCAGAGCCAGAGGCTGGAGCTCCCTGTGGCTCTGTGCTGCCGAGATAAAGCGGGAGGGAGCAGCTCCGTTCTCCCCGCTGATTCCCGGTATTTCTGGCTGTCTCTCGCAGGGTGCAGCTGGATGCAGAGGGCTCCTACCAGTGCAGCATCACGGGGCTGATTTTCGAGGTGACAGGAGCTGCCAGGATCACGTATTCCCTGCTCTCCTGGAGCAAATACGCCCAGCTGGTGCAGAAGCCCTGGATCGTGGGCGGGCCCCTGTTCGACGTGCGCTGCTCGGCGCCCGCCGCGCTCAGCTCCATCCAGTTCCCTCACTGCCTCTGCCTGGGGGGTGAGCGTGGGGACACGGGGTGGGGGTGGCTCCTGGGGACGTCCCGGAGGTGCTGAGCCCCGGGGTGTCCCCACAGGTGGCGGCGCCGGCGTGGCCTTCAAGGTGCTGCACATCAAGGGCGGCGGCGCGGCCATCGAGCCCTCGGCCGAGTTCTCGGCGTCGCACGTCAAGTGGGTGGTGAGCTCCCTGTCCCCCGTGGGACCCCTGATCCAGAGCCACGAGCCCCTGCAGTACCACGGGGCTGTCATCCTCTACAAGGCCATCGACGAGCACCCCTCCCTGTCCTTCTGGGTCTACCTGGCCACCAACAACGACTCCTTCATCAAGGTGCGGCCCCGCGCTGGGAGCCGCGCGTGGGGAGGGTGGGGTGGGGAATCCTGGCGTGGTTTGGGTGGAAAAGGAGCTTAAATCCCATCTCATTCCAGCCCTGCCATGGACAGGGACACCTTCCACTGTGCCAGGCTGATTCAAACCCCATTCAAACTTTCCAGGGATCCAGGGGCAGCCCCACACCCTCCCTGTGTGTGTTCCTGTGCCAGGGCCTCCCCACCCTCCCAGGAAACAATTCCTTCCTCATATCCAGTCTAAACCTACAATCTTTGAATTTGAAGCCATTCCCCCTTTCTTCTGTCACTCCATCCCTTGTAAATTGTCTCTCTCCAGCTTTTCCATTTCTGTTCTTTATCCAAGCCTCTTCTACCAAGTAACGAGACAAGAGGAAGCGGCCTCAAGTTGCACCCAAGGAGGTTGAGATTGGAAAATCTAGATTAAATTTAGGGGAAATTCCTTCAGGAAAAGGGTGGTCGAGCACTGGAACAGGCTGCCCAGGGCAGTGCTGGAGTCCCCAGTGAAAATCTGGGGATTTGGGAAAGCAGCTGGCAATGAATTCATCCACGTGCCACCAACCTTCCTGCTGCCAAGGGACACGTGAGAATACCCCCAGAGGAGAGCAGAGCCTGTGTGCAGGGAAAAGAGGAGAAAAACCTGGGTAAAATCACAGCTTTGGAAAATCCCTTGCCTTGCCCTGCAGTGGGTTGTAATTAGGAAATTTGTGGGGTCATTCAGGAGCTCTGGCAGGAGCAGGACTTTAATTTACCCTCATTCAGTCAGGACAGTGACAAAAACCTTCCTTTTATTCAGGTTGCAAACTCTTATCTCATTTCACCCCCGTGGCAGAACAGCTGGAGAGGTTTGTGATGTTTTTGAGTGTGGTGGTTATTCCACAACTTTTTGGGAATTTTGTGGGACAGGTCATGGCTGTTCTGTAAAGCTGGGGCCAGAAAGCAGCCCAGGGAGCCACCTGAACTCAGGTTTTAAATGTTAATTCCTTTACTGAGATGGGTAACATTGAAATACTAACCTTCAAATGGTATTTTTAAATTCTAGGATATCTCAAAGGCTGTAAAGCACTCAAAAAGGAAATTTGTTCAAATTGAAAAGCCCCCTGTGTGCCAAAAATTGCTGCAGGAAGGGAAGAAGTACAGGTTGATCTGTGAGCCAGAAGCTGAAATAACTCCTGAGGTGAGTCCCTCACACAGCCCTCACTGCCTGCTCTGCAGCTTCCCTGAAACGTGGTGTGAAAAGGAACCAAAAATCCTTCTTCTCTTCATTTATGCCTTTTCTTTCATTTATTTCAGGTAAATATTTCTTGTTATTTTTGTATTTCTGTTGTGCAGGAGATTGAGTTTGTTGATGGGTCCCTGTTGAAGCTGAAGAGTTACTTTGAGGTGTATCTGGAGAAGCCTGATGACTTCACCCTGTCCCTGGTGGAGCAGGACTCGGACGAGACCGTCTGGAAAGCCAAACTGCGGGAGAGTGAGTCCTTGGGAATGAGGGAACCTGGGATGGTCTGGGATAGGAAGGCCTGAAATTCCATCCAGTTCCACCTCCAGGGGTGCTTTGGCTGCTCCAAGCCCCAGTGTCCAGCCTGGCCTTGGGCAGGGATCCAGGGGCAGCCACAGTAAATCTGGGAATTCCATCCCAGCCCCTCCCCACCCTCCCAGCCGGGAATTCCTTCCCAAATCCCATCCATCCCTGCCCTCTGGAAGTTTCACATTCCCTGGGTCCTGTCCCTCCATCCCTTGTAAATCCTCTCTCTCCATCTTTCCTGGGGCTCCTCCAGGCCCTGCAAGGCCACACTGAGCTCAGCCCAAAGCTTCTCCTCTCCAGCTGAGCAATCCCAGCTGTGCCAGCCTTTCCTCCCAGCAGAGCTGCTCCATCCCTCTGCTCCTGGAATGGTTTCTTTTGGAAAGGACCTTAAAGACCATTTAGTTCCCCCTGCATGTTATTCCATATTATAATGTATTATTCCATATATTATCCATAGAATTAGAATATAAATATAAAGAAATATAAATATGTAAAATATAATACTGCATATTTTGCATTATAACACACATCTCTCCCCTCTTTGGGCCTGCTGCAGCACGTTGAATAAAAGGGAAAAAAAATCTCCTTGTATCAAACCTGAGGGGTTGGAATCCACCCAAGAGCTTTGCTTTGTGCCTGGGAATTCTCAGAGCTGGGGCCCAGCACTGGGAATTCCTCCCTCCCATTTCCCTGCTGTGCCCTTTCCCAGGGGATTGGATCCATTATGACCTGAACAGGAACGAGCAGAAGAGGAGCACAAACAGTGAGTGACCCTGCAGATGGCTTGGGCTCCTTGTTCCTCGTGTCCCCTCTGCTCTGGGGAGAGGTGACAGCAGTGACACCCCCTCTGATCCCTCCCCAGGTGTGAAAAAGAGGAAGCCAGCCCTCAGCATCCTGGAGGAAGAGGGGCTCCACAGCAAAAAGCAGAAAACTGGGAGCCCTGCAGGTGGGACCTGGCTGGGGAAGAACCTGGCTGGGGTTTCTGTGTGTCCTGTGATTGAAAATCAGCTCAGTTTGTCAAAGATTTTTCCCTGTGTGTTAATCCAGGCTCGGGGAAGAGCAGCTGGGAAGGAGTCTGGTGGAGAAGGAGCTGGGGGTGGGGTTGGCAGTGGCTGGGCATGAGCCAGGGGTGGCCAAGGAGGTCCCAGCAGTGCCAGGGGCCCAGGGCAGTGATTGTCCCCTGTGCTGAGGCTCCTCCAGCCCTGGGGCAGGTTTGGGACCCTCACAAGGACATGGAGGGGCTGGAGTGTGTCCAGGGAAGGGAATGGGGTTGGGAAAGGGGCTGGAGTGACTGAGGGAGCTGGGAAGGGTCTGGAGCTCCAGGAGCAGCTGAGGGAGCTGGGAAGGGGCTGAGCCTGGAGCAAAGGAGGCTCAGGGGGGACCTTGTGGCTCTGCACAGTCCCTGACAGGAGGGGGCTCAGGGGGGGTCGGGCTCTGCTGCCAGGGAACAGGGACAGGAGGAGAGGGAGCGGCCTCAGGCTGGGCAAGGGGAGGCTCAGGGTGGGTATTGGGGAAAATCCAATGTTTTTCAGATGGAATGGGAGTGAAAAGCCTGACAGACCAGCAGCTGCTGGTGGTGGCCAAGCTGCTGGACCGGCGCTGGAGGGAGATCTCCATTGAGTGCCTGCAGATGGAGATGAAGGACATCGAGGACATCCGGGCCATGGAGGAGGAGGTGAACATGCAGAAATTCCAGGTGCTCAGGAAGTGGAGAGACAGGGAGCAGGGCAATGGAACTGCAGAGGCTCTGCAGAGGAGCCTCGGTGAGAAAGCCACCTACGAGATCCTGCAGGCACTGCAAGGTATCAGCTCCTGCTTATTGATTCCATCCCTGTGTCCCAGCTGGAGTTTGGGAATTCCAGCAGGGAATTCACCAAACCCCAGAGCCTGGTTTATTAGAGAGGTCAAAATTGTCTCCCTTCCCCTTGCAGCAGTGACTTTATATTTTGTGTTGTTTTTATCCTTCCCTTCAGACACTGATTTATTTTTAAAAATTAAGACATTTATTTATAAAATGAAGAATGTTTTTGCCCTGAGTGTGGAGAGCACTCCAAGCCTGACCTGGGTGTCCAAAGCAGTTCCTGGGATTCCCTGGAGGTCCCGAGAAGAGCTGTTTGGATCCTTTATCTATTTTAGGAATGTTTAATTAACACTTTCCCTGAGGGATGACTTGGTGGTTCCATCCCATGTGGGGATGGATTTCCCAAGGGAGCTCCCCCTCCTTTCTGTGGAGTTCTTGTGTTCAGTTCATCTTCTGCAAATCCAAGTTGTTCAGGGAGCTGGGAATTATCCCTGCCCATTAAATTACCTTTAAGGTCCTTGAATTTAAATGATCTTTAAGGTCCTTTCCAGCCCAGAGCATTCCCTGATTCTATAAACTCAGCCAGCAAAGAAACTGTCCTCAGAAATTGATTTTTTTTTTTTTTTTTTTTTTTGCAATGGCAAAACTTTGGTCTTTCTTAATTCCTTAACTTAGGACAGAAGGAAGTGGCCTCAGATTGTGCCTGGGGAGGTTTAGATGGGATAATGGGAGAAATTCCTTCATGGAAAGGGCACAGTCACCGCCCCTGGAGGGGTTGATCAGATGTGTGGATGTGGGGCAGTGCTGAGGGAAGGGTTGGACTGGATGATCTTAGAGGGCTTTCCCAGCCTGATTCCATGGCTGATTCTCCCTGGAAACAGCCTGGATGTAAAGGTTGGAGAGTTCCCTCAGCCCTGACCCTCGCAGACTCTGTGCCACAGCCTTGTGCTGCGTCAGGAGGGGTTTAAAGCATTTATTTTCCAGCTTAAATATTTTAAAATTCAAATTCTCTCTCAGTTTGAGTCTTGCAGGAGCTCCCAGAGATCCCATCCTGATCCAGGTGTGTTCTTTCCTTCCCTCAGGTTTCTCAGCTCAGAGCTGAGCCAGCTGGAAGGAGGAGGAGCAGGAGGAGGTGGGAGCTTCCCACTCCAACCATTCCGGGATCCTGCTGGGATTCAGGGAGCTCCAAGGCATCTCCACTCAGCAGGAAGCTCAGGCAGGATCCTCCAGAGGAACCTGGATGGAATTTGGTGTGGATGGAAGCCACTTCCAAGCCTTTCAGGAGAGTCCTGGAATTCCGGGCTTCACCCACAAACACTGGAAGAAACCACTTGGTCTTTTTCATCGCCTGGAAAAGATTTTTATTTTCATCAGGGAAAAACAGGGAGAGGAATTTCCCCCTGGAAAACTTCCATCCCCTTCCAAAAAACCACTGAACTGCTAGAATCGTGGATTTCTCATGGATCAGGGAAGAAAAATCCTAAACTTGCACCAAATTCCTTTGCATAATCACTGTATATGTGGAATTATTGTATAGATCCAGTCCTTGTTAAGCTGTGGTTCTGCTTCCTGAAATTCCCAAAGCTGGGAGCACCACTCTGAACTCCAGGCAGCTCGGAATTCCCCCATGGAATTTCTCCCCCTTCTATTTTCTGTACAGTTTGTCTCCGTTTTTTTACGTTGTACAATTCTTTTTTGTATCAGAAACTTTTTATACTTCTTTTTTTTTTTTTTATACTTGATTTATCTGAACTTGAATAGGATTTAGGTGCTTAAAACGGGAGGAGCTGAAATCCCTGCGCCGCAGGATTGGAAAAACTTGGGAAAAGTGGAATTTGCAGAAGAGAGGAGTGACCAGATCCAGGATTGTCTTGTTTTGAAGGCTGTGGGATCCTTGGGATCACCTTCCTCTGTGTATGTTTGGGAAAGGAAAACATAACTTTTAAAAAAATAAGGATTAAACAGGAAAAAATTCCCATTATTGCCATCTGAATATTGATTTTTGTTTTTAGCTGGATGAAGTGTTGGGGAGGTGTTGCTGTCCTGGGAAGAGGAGGAGGAGGAGGATGGAAGTTGTTCCTCAGCATCTGGAAAAGCTGGAGGTGCCACCAAAGGCATCCAAGGGGGTTTTGGGATGGAAATCCCAAAAAATCCCATCCCATCCCTGTCCCTGCCATGGACAGGGTCACTTTCCCTATCCCAAGTTATTCCAAGCCCCATGCAACCCAATCCAAGATGGAAACTTGGATTTTAAGGCACACCAATTACAGCAACATCCAAAGTGTTTAAAGGGATTTGTGTTGGATCCCAAGGGACAAAAATTTTAAAAATCACCGTGATTTTGGAGCAAAGTTTGATTTTATTAAGCAATAAATAGAATAAATAGGGAATATCATCATAAATAAAGCAGGGAATAGAGTGGAATATCGTAATAAATAAATTAAGGAATGTAATAAATAAATTAAGGAATATAATAAATAAATTAAGGAATATAATAAATAATCAAGGAATATAATAATAAATGATGGGATAGCATGGAATATCATCATAAATCAAGGAATATCACCATAAATAAATAATGGAATATCAGAAATAAGTAATGGGGTAGAATAGAATATCATCCTAAATAAATCATGGAACAGAATGGAATATCATCATAAATAAATGAAGGAATAGTCTCATAAATAAATCAGGGAATAGAATGGAAAATCATAAATAAGTCAGGGAATATCAGCCTAGATCAGGGGATAGAATGCAATATCATCATAAATAAATCATGGAATATCATAAATAAATAATGGGATAAAATGGAATATCATCATAAATCAAGGAATATCATTATAAATAAATCATGGAATATCATCATAAATAAATCATGGAATATCATCATAAATAAATAAATCAGGGAATAAAATGGAATATCATCAATAAATCATGGAATAGAATATCCTGAGTTGGAAGGGACCCTAAGGAAAGGGATTATTATAAATAGATCTCAATTCCTGAGAACTCAGCTGGGTAAATATGGATAAATGAGAGTTAGGAACACCTTGGTGCTCGGCTGTACCTTAAATTCCAAAAATCCAGGAATTTAACCCGGTTTAAAGGCCACAACTCCCTAAAAAAGATCTGTGGGAATCCTGTGGGGTGCTCTGTGCCGATCCCAGTGATTTCCCTGCAGGATCTCTGGGATCTGCAGGATTCCAGGGGTTCAGAGGGAGCTGAGGAAGCTCAGCATCCTGCTGATGGTGACACTGCGCACGCGGAGAGCCAGGAGGGCACTGCAGAGCCGCAGGCGCTCCGGGAACGGCGCTGATCCCAAGGATCCCAATCCTGATCCCGGTGATCCCGATGATCCCAATCCCAGCGGTGCCTCCAGGACCTTCCCACTGCTGCTGCCCAGCGCCTGCACGGGGTTAGAAAATGTCTTAAACAAAGAATTCCTTGGATTTTGACCCCCTCGGGGATAAAGGGCAAGACATCAGGATGGGTTGAGGGAAAAGTTTGGGATGTTTAATTTTTCATGAATAACTGAGGGAGAAACTGAGGGTATTTCATTTATCATGGATAACTGAGGGAAAAATGTGGGATTTTTAATTTATCGTGAATAATTGAGGGGAAAATGTGGGATTTTTAATTTATCGTGAATAACTGAGGGAAAAATGTGGGATTTTTAATTTATCGTGAATAATTGAGGGAAAAATGTGGGATATTTCATTTATCATGGATAACTGAGGGAAAAATTTGGGATATTTAATTGATCGTGGATAGACTGAGGGGGAAAAATGGGATTTTTAATTGATCATGAATAACTGAGGGAAAATCTGAAATATTTGATGATATCATGAGTAAACTGATTTAAAATTTAAAATACTCAGTATTGTTTTGAATAGGCTGAGGGTAAAATTGGAAGTAGTGAATGTTATCATTAATAGGGTAAAATTCCAAATATTTACTGACAGCATTAATAGCCTGAGGGTAACATTTGAAGTATTTAATTTATCATGAGTAAACTGAGGGTAAAATCTGAAATACTCAATGTTATCATGAATAAACTGAGGGTAAAATCTGAAATATTCAATGTTATCATTAATAGAGTGAGAGTGAAATTGGAAGCAGTGAATGTTATCATTAATAGGGTAAAATTTCAAATATTTAATTTGCATTAATAGACTGAGGGTAAAATTGGAAATATTGAATGTTATCATAAATAGATTGAGGGCAAAATCTGAAATATTCGATGTTATCATTAATAGGGTGAAATTGGAAATATTTAATTTATCATTAGTAGACTGAGGGTAAAATTGGAAGTAGTGAATATTATCATTAATAGGGTAAAATTTCAAATATTTACTGACAGCATTAATAGCCTGAGGGTAATATTTGAAGTATTTAATTTATCATTAGTAAACTGAGGGTAAAATTTGAAATATTTAATGTTATCATGAATAAACTGAGGGTAAAATCTGAAATATTCAATGTTATGAATAGACTGAGGGTAAAATTGGAAGTAGTGAATGTTATCATTAATAGGGTAAAATTTCAAATATTTAATTTGCATTAATAGACTGAGGGTAAAATTGGAAATATTGAATGTTATCATGAATAGATTGAGGGTAAAATCTGAAATATTCGATGTTATCATTAATAGGGTGAAATTGGAAATATTTAATTTATCATTAATAGACTGAGGGTAAAATTGGAAGTAGTGAATGTTATCATTAATAGGGTAAAATTTCAGATATTTACTGACAGCATTAATAGCCTGAGGGTAACATTTGAGGTATTTAATTTATCATGAGTAAACTGAGGGTAAAATCTGAAATATTCAATGTTATCATGAATAAACTGAGGGTAAAATCTGAAATATTCAATGTTACCATCAATAGAGTGAGACTGAAGTATTGAATGTTATCATTAATAGGGTAAAATTTCAAATATTTAATTTGCATTAATAGACTGAGGGTAAAATTGGAAATGTTGAATGTTATCACGAATAGATTGAGGGCAAAATCTGAAATATTCAATGTTATCATTGATAGAGTGAGACTGAAGTATTGAATGTTATCATTAATAGGGTGAAATTGGAAATATTTAATTTATCATTAATAGACTGAGGGTAAAATTGGAAGTAGTGAATGTTATCATTAATAGGGTAAAATTTCAAATATTTACTGACAGCATTAATAGCCTGAGGGTAACATTTGAGGTATTTAATTTATCATGAGTAAACTGAGGGTAAAATTTGAAATATTCAATGTTATGAATAGACTGAGGGTAAAATTGGAAGTAGTGAATGTTATCATTATTAGGGTAAAATTGGAAATATTAATTTATCATTAATAGACTGAGGGTAAAATTGGAAGTAGTGAATGTTATCATTAATAAGGTAAAATTTCAAATATTTAATTTGCATTAATAGACTGAGGGTAAAATTGGAAATATTGAATGTTATCATTAATAGATTGAGGGTAAAATCTGAAATACTCGATGTTATCATTAATAGGGTAAAATTGGAAGTATTTAATGTTATCACTAATAGGGTAAGATTTCAGTAATTTAATTAACATTAATAGATTGAGGGTAAAATTGGAAATATTTGATGTTATCATGAATAGATTGAGGGTAAAGTCAGAAGTATTGAATGTTATCATTAAATAGGGTAAAATTTCAAATATTTACTATAGCATTAATAGACTGAGGCTAAAATTTGGGATATTTATCATTAATAGACTGAGGGTAAAATTGGAAATACTGAATGTTATCACTAATAGGGTAAAATTTCAAATATTTAATGATTGCATTAATAGACTGAGGGTAACATTTGAAATATTGAATCTTATCATGAATAGATTGAGCGTAAACTTTGAAGTATTGAATGTTATCACTAATAGGATAAAATTTCAGTAATTTAATTAACATCAATACACTGATGGAAAAATCTGAAATATTCAATGTTATCATGAACAGACTGAGGGTAAAATTGGAAATATTTAATGTTATCATGAATAGATTGAGGGTAAAATTGGAAGTACTGAATGTTGTCATTAATAGGGCAAAATTTCAAATATTAAATTTATCATGAATAGGCAGGGTAAAATTTGAAATATTGAATCTTATCATGAATAGACTGAGGGTAAAACTGGAAGTATTGAATGTTATCATTAATAGGGTAAAATTTCAAATATTTACTGACAGCATTAATAGACTGAGGGTAACATTTGAAGTATTTAATTTATCATGAGTAAACTGAGGGTAAAATCTGAAATACTCAATGTTATCATCAATAGAGTGAGAGTAAAATTGGAAGTACTGAATGTTATCATTAATAGGGCAAAATTTCAAATATTAAATTTATCATGAATAGGCAGGGTAAAATTTGAAATATTGAATCTTATCATGAATAGACTGAGGGTAAAACTGGCAGTATTTAATGTTATCATTAATAGGGTAAAATTTCAAATATTTACTATAGCTTTAATAGACTGAGGGTAACATTTGAAATGTTTATCGTGAATAGACTGAGGGTAAAATCTGAAATATTCAATGTTATCATGAACAGACTGAGGGTAAAATTGGAAGTGCTGAATGTTATCACTAATAGGGCAAAATTTCAAATATTTGATGAATGCATTAATAGACTGAGGGTAACGTTTGAAATATTGAATGTTATAATTAATAATGTAAATTTTCAAATATTTCATGATTTGATTTTATAGGCTGAGGCTAAAATTGGATTTATCAGCCCTTAGTCCATCCTGTGTCACGTCCAGTGCAGAAGCTCTGTTATATTTCAATCTTTGGGGGAGAAATGGAGCATTTTTCCCATATTTCCTGAATTTTGGAGTGAATTGGGGCAGGATCCTCACCTCCATCATCCCATCGAGAGCCCCCAGCAGCTGCGGGTCCTGGAGCTTCCTCAGCTGAGCCCTGTAGGTCCTCAGATCCTCAGAAATTCCCTGCAGGCATTTTCCCTGGGGGAAAACAGAGGGAATTGTTGGGAAATGTGGGAATCTGCAGCTCCTTCAAACACACAACGAGAAAAAAGCCAGGATTTTCTGGGAAATTTGGGTTTACCTTATCAAAAGTTGGTATTTCCAGGACTGGGCAGTTTCCAGGCTGTGAATTAAACAGGAAATGAGATTTGTGGTTAAATGGGAGTGTGGATTGTGTATTCCATAAAAACATGAGGTGAACGTTAAATTTTATTTATATTTCTCTGTATTTATAGCTATTTTCCTGTGTTTTACCCCCAGATCTTCAGCTGTGCAGGCTTTGATTGTGTTGATTTGGTTCTCAGTGATGTCCTCCAGATCCACCTCTTCAAGGGTGCATTCAAATCCCAGGGTGCCGAGTTCCTGGAAAGGTGAAAAGGGAATAAAAAAGAGTCATTGACAGCTCCAGGATACAATTTCTATATTTTTATATATAAATATATATAAATACACCCAATAATTTGAATTATCTCTGCTGTCTGTGCTCAGGTGAATCCCAGGAATGAGGCTCTGTGAGTTAAAGTGAAACACAGGAAATAGGCTGGGAATTATCCCAGGTTTTGCACAGATTTGTTTTATGTTTTATTGGGAATTTCTCTGCTTCTGCTTCAAATGATTCTGCCAGGCATGGAATTGGTGGAGATCTTTGTGGCAGGAGAATTTCAAATGGAGAGGATCTCTTAGAAAGAGAAAACCAGCAAACACAGGGTGGGGAAGGCACCTGTTGGGTGCTGGGGGTTTTGGGGTTCTCTGAGATGAGGGGTGCAAAAATAGCAGGGAATTTTAGCAAGAAAAAGGAAAATAAAAACCTTTTCCTGAGCAGATCCCTGTCCTAAAGCCTGATCAGGGCAGGATGAGAGCAGAGAGCAGGGATGGACTTAAAGGGAGCCTCCAGGGAGCTCCCCCCGACCTTCTTGGTGCCCTCAGCAGCCCTTGGGTGCCTTCAGCACCTCCTGGGGACCACCTGGGGACCACCCAGACATCCTGGGGACCATCCCTGACATCCTGGGGACCACCCCGACATCCTGGGGACCATCCCTGGCATCCTGGGGACCACCCCGACATCCTGGGGACCGTTCCTGCTATCCTGGGGACGATCCCTGACATCCTGGGGACCAAAATTCTCCAGCATTGCCAGGTTTGGTACCACCACTGCCCCATCCCTGCCCTCCAGGGTGCCACCCCTACCCCATCCCTGCCTTGCTGGGGACCAACACTGCTCCAGCATTTCCTGCTTTGGTACCACTGCTCCATCCCTGCCCTCCTGGCTGCCACAACTGCCCCATCCCTGCCTGGCTGGGTGCCATCCCCACCCCTCTGGGCACCTCCCCTGCCCCATCCCCGCTCCGCCGCATCCTCCCGCTCCCCTCCCGTTCCCTGCAGACCTTCAGCCGGTGCAGGGAGGCGTTGGCGGCTTCCAGCAGGTCCCGGGAGCGGTTGAGGCTCTCGGCGGGGGTGGGCAGTGGCCGGACAGGGGTGGGCAGTGGCCGGACAGGGGTGGGCAGTGCCCGGGCCGGGGGCAGCAGGAGCAGCGCCAGGAGCAGCAATGCCCGTCCGGCCCCGCCAGGCGGCGCTGCCCGCCCGCTCCCGGTGTTCTTCCCGGTGTTATTCCCGGTGTTATTCCCGGTGTTCCCAGAGCCTCTCCCGGAGCCTCTCGCGGTGTTCCCGGTGCAGTTCCCGGTGCCGCTGCCGGTGCTGCCGCTGCGCTCCATCCCGCTGCTGTGGGACGGAGCCGGGGACAGCTCTCTCTTATAGGGGCGCCGGGCGAGCGGGATTTCCCCCCGCGCTCCTCCTCCCCCCGGCACGGCCGCGCTCATCCCGAGAGCGCCGGGGCCGGGAATCCCGCCCGGGGCTCGGCACGGCCCGAGCGCGCTGCGGGCTCAGCCCGAGCTGCTCCCTGGGGACTGAGAGCCAGCGCCTGGCACGTGGATGATGTTTCATGGAATCACAGAGTCATGGAATGGTTTTGGGACCTTAAAGATCATCTCATTCCCATGGCAGGGGCACCTTCCACTGTCCCAGGCTGCTCCAAGCCCCAGTGTCCAACCTGGCCTTTGGACGCTTCCAGGGATCCAGGGGCAGCCACAGCAAATCTGGGAATTCCATCCCAGCCAGGAATTCCTTCCCAAAGTCCCGCCTAAACCTCCTCCCTCAGCCTAAAGCCATTCCCTGTTTGTTCTGTCACTCCATCCCTTGTAAATCGTCTCTCTGCAGCTTTTCCATCTCTATTCTTTATCCTGCTCCCTTCTCTCAAGGAACAAGAACCAGGACAAGAGGAAACAGCCTCAGTTGGATATTAGGGAAAATTCCTTCATGGAAAGAGTTGGAAGGGGCTGCCCAGGGCAGGGATGGAGGGATTTAAAAGCCTTGAGGACGTGGCATTTGGGGACAGGGCTCAGGGGTGGCCTTAGCAGTGCTGGGCATGGTTGGACTCTGATCTTTGAGATCTTTCCCAGCCTGAACCATTCCATGATTCCCTGATTCTGCAACGACAAAACCCCGCTAACGAATATTTGTGAAAACCTGCCTGAATGTTTGATCTGCCTGAAATATTTTGAATAATCAACAAATATTTCAATATCGGCTCCTATTTTTTGTGGCCATTCTCAGCCGGACCAAAAAGCCGCAGAAAGCTTTTCTGCACGCTGCGGCTGCCGTGAAGTCACTGGGATTTTTGCTGTCAAACTGGGAGGGAGCAGGATGAATCAAGAGTTTTATATCGCATTTTCAGATTCTTTTTATTTTCTCCGTTTCCTATAAGAAGCCTGTGGCGTGTCCTGAGAGTTCTTCACGCTCCAGCCCCGGCTGTGCATCATTTTCCAATCTCTCTCTGTGTTTTCCACCCCTGCCCCGTCACTTCGCTCTGTGTGGGCTGCGGTTTCCAGCTCGAGCAGGAGCCGCGGCTTCCGGGAGCCAAAAGCGAAAGAGAATTTTGGGATGTGCTCAGGGGCTGTTCCTCAAAGGCACCGCTTTGGCTTTCCAGGTTTCTCAGTCCCTGCTCCCGGCAGGACGCGAGGATTCCCGGCAGCAGCGGCAGCACCGGGGTAGGACTTGGGTTTAATTTGCTGATAAATGGGAATAAATTCTCATTATATCCTAATTATATCCTATAGATCTCTCCTGTAATCCTTGTTTGGCAGTGCCCGAGGCCGGGCTGGATGGGTTTGGAGCACCCTGGGACAGTGGGAGGTGTCCCCTTGGAATGGGATGTGATTTAAGGTCCCTCTCAACCCAAACCATTCCAGGATCTGGGGTTTTAATTCTGGTGAGTGAATTTTTATTCCCAAAGAAAGAAGAAATCCATCTCCTCCTCCTCCATCCCAAAGCATCCTCTGCTTGTCCAGGCTCAGCCTGAATGAAGAATCTTGATAATTAATGTTTCTATTAATCATATTAGAAGAAAATAATGTGTTTTATATGTTGTAATATATTTTAATGGGGTAATTGCTCCTTGAGCAACCTGGGGCACGTGCATTCCCAGAGGAATGGGAAGCAATGCTCCAATGGAATGGGAATAATTCCAAATCTGAGGGCTGGGCTGGGATGTTCCTTTGTGTTTATTCCATGGAATCACAAAATCACGGAATTGTTTAGGTTGGAAGGGAATTAAAACTCATCCAGTTCCACCTTCCACCATCCCAGGCTGCTCCAAGCCCCATCCAGCCTGGCCTGGGACAATTCCAGGGATCCAGGAGCAGCCACAGCTTCTCTGGGCACCCTGTGCCAGGGCCCCCAGTAAAATAAATATAATAAATAGAATAGATAGAATAAATATAATCATTATAATGAATACAGTAAATGTAAGAAATATAAAAAACACAATCAATATAATAAATAAAAATATATAATAAATATTATAAATATGATAAATATAATAAATATAATAAATATAATAAATACAATAAACACAATAAATATAATAAATGTAATAAGTACAATAAATATAATAAATATAATAAGTACAATAAATAAAAAATATATAATAAACATAGATACAATAAATACAATACATACAATAAATACAATAAACACAATAAATATAATAAATTCGATAAATATAATCTATAGCTGTTAAGTGATATGAGTGTTAACAGCTGTATGATTTTCCACAAGAAAATGTGATTCCAATACTTTTATTTCAACAAAAAATGCTTTTTTTTATTTTGGAATTATCCCCCACAGAAAAATAAAGATGATTCTGGGACTCTGTAAATTTAGATTTGATCTAACACAGCGAAAATTCGGGGAATCCCTGCTCCTGTCACCCAAATCAATACCCAAAAATCCTGCCTGAGACAGAAAGGGAAAACACCAATCAGAAAGAAACCCAGTGAGAAAAGCCCCAAAGCCCAAACCTCGGGCTCAGTTTGGTTTTGAGGCCTGGAGATTCGAGTGATGAGAAATGGGATCAGCTCCAGCTGAAAACGCGGGAGGTTCCTGGAAATGTCCTGGCTTTTTGTTTCATCTTGGCTCTAATAAACAGAAATTTGATTTTTGACTTCGTTTTGGCCAAGGGAAATAAAGGCCCGTCCTGGTTTCCAGGTAAGAAGCATGGACATCACCCTGTGCTTGGAGGGAAGTGGGGTTTCAGGGACATTTCCTGCCAGCTGTGGGATGTTGTTTCTCCTGGAATTGAAAATGAGGCGGATTTTCCTCATTAGCAGCCCCCAAACCCTTTGGGAAGGTCAGGGAGTCACTCCCTCACTGGAGAGGGATTGGGTCTTTGTAGGGCAGCCCCATCCCCTGGCACTGTAATTAGCAATAATTTGATATCTCTAATCAAGCAATAACGACAGACAAACAGCACTGAAAGCTGCAGGGTGATTAAATCCCACCCAGCTGTAGACAGAGATCACTGTTCTATTAAAAAAAAAAGGGGGAATATTGTGTGGGATGGGATTCCTGGGTGCAATAAATAAAAGGAATTCGATCCTATTTGCCATTTGCAGAACTTGTGGAATATTGGATCATTTTTTTCGCTCCTGCATGATTTTTTTAGGAAGACCCAGGGTCAGATTTATCACCAGAAGAGCCTCACTGGCAGAAGCTGTTTCTGATTTGGGTTGGGAACTGATGACTCCATAAAATAGGGGGGAAAAAATGGTCAGGAGAAACTTCCTGGTGTTTTGTTTTTGGTTGTTTGTTTTTTTTTTTTTTTGCTGTTGGTTCTTCTTGATTGTGGAATTCCCTGAAATTCCTCATCCCAAACCTCTGCTTGTGCTGATATTTCATTAGGGGCTGATCAAATGGTGTTTCCGGTGCTTTTTGAGTGCTGGAACCTCTAAAATCCTGCCTCATTCACCTGCATCTCTTGGCTCTTCTTTTTTTCCAGCTGCCACTGGAATTCCTGAGGTTTTCCCCCAAATCCGTGCTGGTTCCTGGCTCTTGGATTCCAGGGATGCAGGAATGGGGATCCCCAAATGCAAAGATTGTTGTTTGCAGCCTCCAAAGCTCCAATCCCCTTTCCAGGGTAAGGGATTCATGCTGGGAAAGGGATGGAGCCGCTGGGAACCCCTGGATTGGGGTCGGGATTCCCTAAAAAGCCCACAGGGTTCATTCTGGGCAGGGAATTTCTCCCACGGGGTTGGGAGGAGCAGAAATCAGGGAGAAATTCTTCCCTCGGAGCATGGGGAGGCTCCAGCCCGGAGAAACTGTGGATTCCCAGAGAAATTGTGGATTCCCAGAGGAATTTTGGATTCCCAGAGGAATTTTGGGTTCCCCACCCCTGGAAGTGTCCCAGGCCAGGCTGGACGGGGCTGGGAACACCCTGGGATGGTGGAAGGTGGAACTGGGTGACCTTTGATGTCCCAAACAACCCAAAGCATTCCGTGATTTTGTGATTCCATGGAATAAACACGAAGGAATTCCAGCCCACCCCGCAGATTCAGAACGATTCCCATTCCCTGCCCGTGGCACTGGGATTTAAGGTCCTTTCCCAACCCAAACCATTCCAGGATTTAATGATTCCGTGTGGATCCATCAGCCCTGTGGGGTTTGTTTTAAAATTCCACAAATTAACAGGAATAAAATCCCTCGGGAAGGGGCTGGATGGGGCTGCGGGGAGGGGTGGGCACCTCCATGCCCAGGTGGCTCCAGCAGGGCTGGAGAGGAGCATCCCCCGTGGATTTTGGGAACCCTGTGAGCAGAGAGGAGCATCCCCTGTGGATTTTGGGAACCCTGTGAGCAGAGAGGAGCATCCCCTGTGGATTTTGGGAACCCTGTGAGCAGAGAGGAGCATCCCCTGTGGATTTTGGGAATCTTAAGCTGAGAGGAGCATCCCCTGTGGATTTTGGAATCTTGAGCAGAGAGGAACATCCCCCGTGGATTTTGGGAACCCTGTGAACTGAGAGGAGCATCCCCTGTGGATTTTGGGAATCCTGAGCAGAGAGGAGCATCCCCCGTGGATTTTGGGAATTCTGTGAGCAGAGAGGAGCATCCCCCGTGGATTTTGGGAACCCTGTGAGCTCACCCTGCCTGTCCCTGGCCCCAAAAGCACCCTGTGAGTGAGGAGGTGGTGCCAGCTGTGCCCGTGGTTTCGTGGCACTTTCGGGGAGCTCTTTCTCTCTCACTTTCAGTTTTCACCCTTGACAGAATTTCTCAGCTCTGGGTGCTTTTTCTGCTCTTTCTCCATCCCTGTCACCTCCTCCCGTGGGTGCTGGGATGGGCAGGAGGAGAGCAGGGATGGGGAAAATGCAGGAATTCTGTCCTTGCTGGGTTTGGATTTGCCCCTCTCACCTCCCACTGGCTTTGCACGTGGAGAAGAGAAAGGAATTTGATATTGGATGAGCAGGAGATGATCAGGGAAGTTCTTTTAGCATTTCCAAGTGCCATAAATGATGGAATTCTCCATTTTATCCCCAGGAATCTGTGCCAGGCCAGCAGCTGAGAAAGGCAGAGCTCAGAGCCTGCAGGGCTTGGGGGCACCTGAGAGCAGCTGGGGTGAGCCAGGGGCAGAGAATTCCCTGAGCTCCAGTCCCAAGGACATGGATTTGGGCAGGAGTGATTCCCAGGAATGCTGTGCCCAGGATTTCACCACCCCTGGCAGGAATTTACCCTGCAGGGGCCACCTTTAATGGATTTGGTGTGCGCTGGTGAGGAGAAAAAGGAGATTAAAGAGTCCCAGTGCAGTCAGGGCCTGGCCAAGAGTAGATCAGAGCTCCCAGGGTTTTGTGGAAAAGTGGGGAAGGTGGGAAAAGTGGAAAAGGGACCATTCTGTCCCATTAAGGCAATGAGTGGGAAAGCAACAGGAAAGCTGGAGAGAAAATAAAGGATAAACCCTAAATAGGTGGGAATTTTGGAAGAAATTCCTGGCTGGGAGGGTGGGGAGGGGCTGGGCTGGAATTCCCAGATTTGCTGTGGCTGCCCCTGGATCCCTGGCAGTGCCCAAGGCCAGGCTGGACACTGGGGCTGGGAGCAGCCTGGGACAGTGGGAGGTGTCCCTGCCCATGGGAATGAGGTGAGTTTTCCCTTCCATTCCATGATTTTGGGGTGATTCCTGGAGCTGGGGAGGCTGTAGGGGCTGAGAGCCCAGGGCTGGTCTGGGTGATGTGGGTCCCACAGAAGGTACAGGAATATCCCATTTTCTGCACATCCCAGGATTTGGGTGACATCCTCCACTTCCAGAGGTGGTTGCTGCCCGTGCAGGGAGAGCCCTCCCACCCTCGTGGCTTCCACTGCACAAAATCAATACTGGAATTTATGCAAATGATGCAGAAAATGGAAAGGGGCGTGCAGGGAGAGGCTGCTCAGCACACCCAGGAGCTGCTGGAGAGGAGGGGGAGCCAAAAAAGGGCAGAAACTCCCGAAAAGGGGAACCCAAACCGCAGGGCTGCCCTGGCAGGAAGCAGCTGCCTCATAAAGCTCATCCCAGTTCCCAGGGGGATGGAATCCACCCCAGCAGGGCCTTGGCTCGGGCAGGAGGGTGCTTGGCGGTTCTCTCTTATTTAATGTGGCTTCTTCAAGCACAGCTGGGTTTAGGATGAGACTTAAAAATATAAGGGAATATTGTGGTGTGAGACCAGCTGGGAAACAATCCCCAGCCTGGCATCCTGTGGGAGATGATTTATGGTTTTTTTGGGAATCAAAACCCCACCCAGGAGGATGCAGGAGGCTCCAAGTGGGACCAAGAGCCAGGAATGAAACACCAAACCAAAATCTTGCTCAGAAACCACAGAAGACCCTTGTGTTTTAGAAATATCCTTTAATCCATCAATTCCAGCACTGCCATTGTGGCACACGGAGCCAAGGACATCCAGAACAGGATTTTTTTCCTGGAAAAAAACCCAATCCCTCCAGGACAGGAGAAGGAAAAGCAGCGGAGGGTGAGCAGAATAACAAAATTCTCTCCAGCAAGTCAAAGGCACTTAGCACGGGAATGGAATTCCAGCCTTTCCAGGCTGCCTCATCCAGGTGATGCCAGGGGGAGCTGTGGGATTCCCCAGGAGCATCCAGGGGCTTTCCTGCTTTTTTCTTTTCCTAATTTTTTTCTTAAATCCAAGAGCAAACTTTGTGTATTTGGGGTTTTTCACGCTTTAAACACAACAGGAGGCTCCTCCTCCTCCCTGAGAGCCAGAGCTGCTCCCCATGGAGGCAGCGGATCCATGGAGAGGGTTTGGGGTCAGACACAGCAAATTTGGGGCTTTAGAGGGAAAATGGAACCTTTAGAGAGGAAATTCAAACCCAGCAGGTCTCTCCCTACCCGAGAGCTGCAGGGAAACCAACACCTCAATATTTCTGTGTATTTTCTGCATGGATTTAAAAATGAGGAAGAAAAGGGTTTATTTTGGTGTGGGCTGCAGGTGAGGGGCTCCTAATCCATCCATCTGCTTCCTAAATTAAACCAACCCCCATCCCAGCCCCCAAACCCCTCCGAGGGCTGCTTCCAACCCTGCCCTTTCTGCAAAAAAAAAAAAAAAGGGGGGGGGGGGAATAATTTAATTTTTTTTAAAAAGTGCTTTAATAAAAGCCATTCCTGGCAGGGAATGAAATTTTAATGCAGGCCAGGCTTTTTGCAAACCCCCTGAATAAGTGATCAGGCAGAGCCTGGGCTGGGATGGATTTGCCCCCGAGGAAAGGAGAATGAAAAGGTAAAAAGCTGCAGGGAGCACCAGGAAGGGCTGGCTGGGTTCTTCCAGCTTTGAATCCAATAAAAGAGGGATGGAGACAGATTTGTTGTGCGCCAATGTCCCCTCTGCTATGGGCAGCACTCAGCTCTGAGCCTCCCCAAAGGCACAGTGAGGAATTCCACGTTTCATCCATTCCATTTGCTGCTTGTTTTAAAACACGGATTATTCTTTTCGATTTCTGAAATTTAAAATTTAAATTTCAATTTAAAATCTCAGATCTAAAATTTAAAATTTAAATGTTCAGCCCAGGCAATAAAAATATTAAAAAGCCCACCTGGGTTTCACAATTTCAGTGTTACAGAAGAATCTTTGATACAGAATTAGGAACTCACAGCTAAATAACTCTACAAAAACCCTCTCTTCTCTCAGTTTCGTGTGATCAGCAAGGCAAAAAAAAAGAGAAAAAAAGGAAAAAAAGGTGATGAAAAATGACACTTTTAGGTGGAGCTGGCAACAAACAGACGTGTCCTAGGAAACAATGGTGGTAATTTTTATTTTACAGCTTTATACAGAAAACTCCCAACTCTCTGCACCCCAGCGAGTGTTAACAGCACACCTAAAAACGAAATGTCAGGCACTCAACATTCCCCAAAAATGCTGAGAACTGAGCCAAAAGTACAGATCACTGAAAGCTACGACGTCACCACGAGGCAGGCATGGATTTTTTTGTTTTTTTGTTGACTTGTATAGCACCGTCAAGAACAGGTTCTTTATTTTGGGAACTACAGTGAGGAATAAAAAAGTAGTCAATGGTAAAATATCATCCAACCCCTCCCCCCCCCCAAAAAAAAAATCTCTAAACAACCAAAAAATAAAGTTAAACCACCCTTCTCTTCTCGCCCGTGATTTATAATGTTATAAGTACTGTACAGTTTCTCTTTGTTTCTGTAATAATAATATTATCATTATTACTATTATTATTATTATTAATTATTAAAATGCCTGATATTTAGTGGCACGAGTAAAAAAATTAAAATAAATTAAGAAGCAGAGGCCAATCACCGGACAGAAAGCTTCGGACATGGTCAATGAGCAACACTGGGAGCGTGGAATTCCCTGGGAGTGTGGAATTCCCTGGGCAGGGCAGAGCAGGATGAGGGGGGTCACTTGGCTGGCATCTTCTCTGCCATGTGCTTCTGCTGGCTCTCGGCGTGCCTGGGGACAGGGAGGGGCTGTCATTGCCTGCGCCAAGGGACACAGGGAAAACCCAACCCATCTGCTCCAGCAGCCAGATGGGAATTGTGTTTTCCCATGGAAAAACAGGAAGTTTTTCTTTCTGCTGGGGCTCCTTCCTGGCAGGAGGGTGGGTGAAGCCCCTGGGATGCCCCTTTGGGGTTTCTCCAAACCCCAAAAGGGTTTGGGGCAGCTGGGATTGTTCCCTCCCTTCCCACAGGGATGGGCAACACCTCTACCCCAAATAACAGAGGGATGATGGGGACAGCCAGTGCTCCACCATTCCCAAAAAATTCCATTCGTGGAACTGCCAGGAAGGAACTGCAGGGAGGAAGAGAAGCACTTCTCAAAATGCAGGAGGAGAATGCACCCAGGATCTGTGGTGGCACTGAGCTCCAGCTCCCACCCCAAACTTCCCCCTCACCACTTGATCCTCAATTTTTTCCCAAGCTTTAATGCCTCAGTTTGGAATCACAGTCCTGGTGTGCTGACACCACCTAGGGCCTCTTCTTTTCCAGCTCCTTTCATCCCAAGTCTTTATATTTCTGAATAAAATATTCAGAGTATTTGGGAACATTTTCTATTTCTGAAGCCCATCCCCAGTAATCCCAAAGGAAAACGCCTCCTGAGCCTCGCTGCCAGGGGATGGAGCCTTTTGGGGAACCTGCCCATATCCTGCAAGGCTTTTTTTTTGTTTTATCAGTTATTAAATACTAATATTTCAGTGATTCCAAAGTTCTAACACTGGTCCTGATGGCAAAGACAGACCCAAGCTGGCCTTGGACACTTCCACAGCTTCTCTGGGAAATTCATTGCAGGGCCTCCCCCCCTCCCAGGGAGGAATTCCTCCCCAGTATCCCGGATGGCAAAAGCTTCAACCCCTCAATTGTGCCGAGTTGAAGGAGCTGGGGCTGGGGCTGCTGCCTGACCTGGTGAGGTCCTCGATGTCCACCAGCATGGCATCCTGCTCCGTGTGCAGCTCGTCCCGGATCAGCAGCAGCTGCACCAGCTCCTCGTTCAAGCCTGGCCCAGGGACAAACGGGCTGGCTTTGGGATGTGCCAGGAAGCCCAGGCTGGGATTCCCCCACCAGGGCCCACATCCACACAGCCCCTCAATCCCTGCAGGGACGGGGGCGCCAGCACTGCCCTGGCAGCTGTGCCAGGGCTGGGAAACTCTTCCCATGGAGAATATTTATATTTATACTATATTTATATTTACATTTATGTATTTTACATTTCATAATTACATTTATATTGTTATTTACATTGTCATTTATACTTATATTGTTATTTACATTTACATTTGATTTTATTAATATATTTATATTTGTTATTTTCATATTTATATCCATACCATAGCTGTAATTCCTTATATTTATATTTATAATAATAGTAATAGTACCACTTTTATATTTATATAGTAATTTATATTTACATTTCATTGCAAGTCACTTATATTTCTATATTTAATTTATATTCATACTTATAGTTAAAATTTCATATTTATAGTAATACTTACTATATTTATATTTATATTCATATTTATATTCATATTGTTATTTTATATCTACATTTATATTTTATATTGTTATTTTATATTGTTATTTAGTATTTCTCTTATACTTACATTTATATTGTTATTTATGTTTATATTCATACTTATAGTTGTACTTATATTTATATTTATATTTATAATAATAGTAATAGTAACACTTATATTTATAGTAATACTTATATTTATATTTAGTTTATATTCACACTTACACTTATAGTAATACTTATATTTGTACTATATTTATATTTATTATATATTATATATATTTATATCTAAAATATATATATATATTATATAATATATATTTATTATATATTATATTTATACTTATATTTATAGTAACACTTATATTTATAGCAATACTTATATTTGTATTTATGCTGATATTCATATTTATAGTAATACTTATATTTATATTTAATTTATATTCATATTTATAGTAATACTTACATTTATATTTGTATTTATACTTACATTTACATTTATCTCAGAGAACTAAATTAAAGGAGGCAGAGGCCAGAATAATTTATGATTAATTAATAATTACCACTTACTTTCTATCTGTGAGTGCAGGTCATTGACTATCACCTGTAGCTGCCCGATGGTCATGTCCCTCAGGTCGGTGGGTTTCAAACTCCTCTTCATCAGGCACTCACTTATGTGAGGCATGTGCGGCAGCTGCAAAGAAATATTCAGTATTTTACTGTTTCCTTCTAATATTTTGGAAATATTCAATATTTTACTGCTTCCTTCCAATGTTTTGGAAATATTCATTTTTTTACAGCTTTCTTCCAATATTTTTGGGAATATTCAATATTTTACTGCTTCCTTCCAATGTTTTGGAAATATTCAATACTTTACTGCTTTCTTCCAATATTTTTGGAAATATTCAATATTTTACTGTTCCCTTCCAATATTTTGGAGATATTCAATATTTTACTGCTTTCTTCCAAGGTTTTGGAAATATTCAATATTTTACTGCTTCATTCCAGTATTTTGGAAATATTCAATATTTTACTGTTTCATTCCAATATTTTTGCAAATATTCAGTATTTTACTGTTTCATTCCAATATTTTTGCAAATATTCAATATTTTACAGCTTCCTCACAATATTTTTGAAAATATTCAATATTTTACTGCTTTCTTCCAATGTTTTTGGAAATATTCAATATTTTACTCCTTCATTCCAATATTTTTGCAAATATTCAATATTTTACTGTTCCCTTCCAATATTTTGGAGATATTCAATATTTTACTGCTTCCTTCCAATATTTTGGAAATATTCATTTTTTTACAGCTTTCTTCCAATATTTTTGGAAATATTCAATATTTTACTGTTTCCTTCCAATATTTTTGCAAATACTCAGTATTTTGCTGTTTCCTTCCAATATTTTTGTAAATATTCAATATTTTACTGTTTTTTTGCAATATTTTTGGAAATATTCAGTATTTTACTGTTCCCTTCCAATATTTTGGAAATATTAAATATTTTACTGTTTCCTTTTAATATTTTTGGAAATATTCAATACTTTACTGCTTTCTTCCAATATTTTTGCAAATATTCAATATTTTACTGCTTCATTCCAGTATTTTGGAAATATTCAATATTTTACAGCTTTCTTCCAATATTTTTGCAAATATTCAGTATTTTACTGTTTCCTTCCAATATTTTTGGAAATATTCAGTATTTTACTGCTTCATTCCAGTATTTTGGAAATATTCAGTATTTTACTGTTTCCTTCCAATATTTTGGAGATATTCAATATTTTACTGCTTTCTTCCAAGGTTTTGGAAATATTCAATATTTTACTGTTTCATTCTAATATTTTTGCAAATATTCAGTATTTCACTGTTTCCTTCCAATATTTTTGCAAATACTCAGTATTTTACTGTTCCTTTCCAATATTTTGGAAATATTCAATATTTTACTGTTTCCTTTTAATATTTTTGGAAATATTCAATATTTTACAGCTTCCTCACAATATTTTTGGAAATATTCAATATTTTACTGTTTCCTTCCAATATTTTTGGAAATATTCAATACTTTACTGCTTTCTTCCAATATTTTTGCAAATATTCAATATTTTACTGTTTCCTTCCAATATTTTGGAAATATTCAATATTTTACTGGTTTCTTCCAATATTTTTGGAAATATTCAATATTTTACTGCTTCATTCCAGTATTTTGGAAATATTCAATATTTTACTGTTTCATTCTAATATTTTTGCAAATATTCAGTATTTTACTGTTTCCTTTTAATATTTTTGGAAATATTCAATATTTTACAGCTTCCTTCCAATATTTTTGCAAATATTCAGTATTTTGCTGTTTCCTTTTAATATTTTTGGAAATATTCAATATTTTACAGTTTCCTTCCAATATTTTGGAAATATTCAATATTTTACTGGTTTTTTGCAATATTTTTGGAAATATACAGTATTTTAATGCTTTCATCCAATATTTTGGAAATATTCAATATTTTACAGCTTCCTTCCAATATTTTTGGAAATATTCAATATTTTACTGTTTCCTTCCAATATTTTGGAAATATTCAATATTTTGGGAATATTCAGTATTTTACTGTTTCCTTCTGATATTTTACTGTTTTCCCCCAGTTATTTCTATTTCTGAGCAGTTTGTCCCCTCAGTTTTGCCCCCCCTCACAAACGGGCAGCGATGGCTCCACCGGATGGAGCTCAACCATCAACACAACCCTGGGCCCAAGGCTCCAAAGGGACCAAAAGCAGGAATATTCGATGGATTGGGAGTGAGGGTGATGGTGACAGCCCTGGACCAAGGCAGGAGAGGGATGGGATGGGATGGGATGGGATGGGATGGGATGGGATGGGATGGGATGGGATGGGATGGGATGGGATGGGATGGGATGGGATGGGATGGGATGGGATGGGATGGGATGGGATGGGATGGGATGGGATGGGATGGGATGGGATGGGATGGGATGGGATGGGATGGGATGGGATGGGATGGGATGGGATGGGATGGGATGAACAAACTCCAGCTCAGAGGAGGAGCAGCCTCAAGGTCTCCAGCATCTCATCCCCTGCATCCATCCCATTCCCACAACTCCTGCCATCTCCTGAAGCCCATCCCTTCTCCAGCTTTTCCTCTCCATGTCCATCCCTGTGAGCCAGAGGCAGCAGTGGAGGGGATGTCCCAGGGCTGGGGTCACTTACAAGATCCGCTACCGGCGACTTCTTCCTGTTCTGTTTCTCCACCTCCACCTGCATCTTGGCCATGGGCTTTGCCATGGCCAGGGCCATCTTGGCTTCAGCCTGGAGCTTCTTCTGCCTGCTGAGGAAATCCATGTCATCCAGGGACTCCGACTCCTCCTCCGTCGTGTCTCTGTCGGAGTAGGACGAGCTCTGCTTGCTCTGGGGAAGCAAAGAGGGCACAGCAGGGTTTGACCTATTTTTGTGCCTTTTTTTTTTTCTAAAGAAACTGTGAAGAGCACGGATTTATTTTTTATCTAAATCCACAGGATTATCTCGAAAAATCAGAGTGATTTCCAGACTGGGCTCCTTGGCTTTGAAGGGGAAGAGGAGCCCAGCAGATTAGAAGGTGTTGAAAGGTTAAACTGGAGGGAAACACTTGGGGCTGTGGTGTTCTATCCACAAAGGGATGTTGGATCCACACAGGAAAAGAGAGGGAAGCTGATGGGAGCTGATCCCATTTCCTATCCATGCCCTGATGGTTCCCAGAGGCAGGAAGGGAGGAAGGGAGGGAGGGAGGGAGGGAGGAAGAGAGGAAGGGAGGGAGGAAGGGAGGAAGGGAGGAAGGGAGGAAGGGAGGAAGGGAGGAAGGGAGGAAGGAAGGAAGGAAGGAAGGAAGGAAGGAAGGAAGGAAGGAAGGAAGGAAGGAAGGAAGGAAGGAAGGAAGGAAGGAAGGAAGGAAGGAAGGAAGGAAGGAAGGAAGGAAGGAAGGAAGGAAGGAAGCGTTTCTGATGTGTCCCTCAGCATTTTGCACTTTACTGAGGGCTGAAAATGCTGCTCTGGGAGCTGCTGCTCCAACAGGATCAGCTTCCTGAGGGATTCCCCGTGGCCACCCTGCCCCAGGCTGAGTCCCCAGACCCACCATGGGTGACAAGGGCGTGTCCAGGCTGGTCTCTGTCTTGCTGTCATCGCCGTCGCTGTCCTTGTCACTGCCGCTGTCGTTGACAAAGCAGATCTGCAGGTTCATGCCACTCTGTAATCTGGGGGAGCACAGGGACAGGTGACAGGGCTGTCCCCTGGGGCTGGCTCACCAGTTGAGCTCGGTGTCACCCAACGCCAGGGCTTCTACCACCATCTACTGAGAAACTGCAGAACTGCCCCCACGCTGCAGAGATGTTTGGTTCTTTTTTATGATCACTGTTGTGGAATACCATTCTTATTTTTGATTATTCAGCTCTGATTACATTAAATGAAATCTAGAAAATACAGTGAAAGCTATGGAACACTTTACCATTAGAAAACCATAACTTATTGACAAATAAAGAATTAAAAAATTAAAGAGAAATATATAAAGATATAAATAATGTATATAAAATGTTCTGGAAGTGATTTATTGAAATGATTCGAAAGGTATTTAAAATTATGTATTCAGAAAGGTTCTGAGCCTGTTTGTGGCCAAAACATTCCTGTAACACAAGAGTTTATTCCAGTGTTTTCCAGACCTCCCTGCTGGATTGGGATTGATTAACCCCAGCCAATTCCCCTCCCAATCCAGGAATGAGTTTCTCCAGATGCAGGATCAGGGAATCCCAGTACAGGCTGAGAGAAGAGCATTTCTCCAGGTGAGAGATCCCAATCCATCAGCACCTGCTGGAGATGAGGAACCTCCCTCACCCTGTTATTCCTCATTCCCAGTGTGGTGGGAGCTTGTGCTGCTCCTTAGGAACAGCAAACTCCTATTTCCCATTTATTTCTGTTGGGTTTATTAGTCCTATTACCATAAAATAAATAGGATTGACAAGTGTTCATTAATGAGCAAGTGAAGGTGGTGAGGTCCTGGCAAGGAAGCTGTGGCTGCCCCTGCATCCCTGGAATTGTTCCAGGCCAGGTTGGATGGGGTTTGGAGCACCCTGGGATGGTGGAAGGTGTCCCTGCCCATGGAATGGGAATTGGGGGAGCTTTAAGGTCCCTTCCAACCCAAATCATTTGGGAATTCCGTGATCCTACTCTGCAATTCCACACACAAACATGGCAACAACGTCCTGGGAGGTTCCTGCAGGTCCTGGAACAGGGAATTACTTTGCCTGGCTTATAAATATTAACAAACACCAAATCCTCCAGGCACAGCTGGCGATTTCTGAGGGTGCAGCTGCCAAACAAACCCTGATGAGCTGCGTTAATTAAAGCAGTGCTCTAATTACCAGACAGCAGCTCCTGGTTCAGCTGTAACTACACACAGCAAAGCTGTTTTCCTTTTCAAATGATCCGCAGCTCAGTTTAATTCCACAACTGCACCTCTCCCCTGTTCCAGCAGGATTCCTCCTGGATTTCTGCCTCCCTGAGCCTCCTTTCTTCTCCTCCCACTCCATGGCAACAGGTAGAGCTTCACTCTCAGCATGGGAGGAGTTTGGTGCTTCCCCAGTGCCCTGTTTGAACACAAACAGAATTGCTGGAGTGTATTTGATGCAGAAATCTTAAAAATCCAAGTGAGGAATCCATGTGCAGCTCCAGGGATGGAGCCATGCCCGGAGCAGAGCTCGTGGATGTGGAGGGGAGGCAGCAATCCAAGTTAAAGCTTGTTTTGTCCATCCTCTGGTGCTTTCAGAATTGTGGAGGTTGGAATTCCCAAATGGTTTGGGTTAGAAAGGACCTTAAAGCCCATCCAGTGCCATGGGCAGGGACACCTTCCACTGTCCCAGGCTGCTCCAACCTGGCCTTGGGCACTTCCAGAGATCCAGGGGCAGCCACAGCTTCTCTGGGCACCCTGTTCCAAATCCTAAATGAAAACCTGAAGGAAACCTCATTCAAAAAAACCTCATCTCATTTCCTTTACCCCCTCAGCATCCAAGTACCCTCTGGCCAGTTTTAAATGAGTATTTTCCCCACATCATTTACAATTATTTACACAACACACACGTACTGCAAAGGAAACAAGGAAAATTCAGGAACATGGGTGAAAGCAAAGAGTGAGGGATGATCCTGGGATGATGCCACTGGAGAGATCTCCCACCCTGCAGAGGTTTGGGCTCTGGCTTACCGGGAGGACAGGCTGGGCTTGCCGCTCTTGCTGCAGCTCGTGTAGAGCCCGGGGCCATCGTCGAAGAAACTGCCCAGGGCCAACTTCTGCCGGATGGACTCGCGCTCATTCTTCTGGGCCTGCAGGGAGGGACAGCAGGGATCAGCTCTGGGGAGGGACAGGAGGGCATGAAGGGCAGGGAAGGGACAGGAAAGGATGATCTGGGAGAGGACAGGGAGGGATGAAGGTCTGGGAAGGGACAGGGAGGGATGAAGGAATGGACAGGGAGAGATGAGGATGTGGGAAGGCAGAGGAAGGAGATGAAGATCTGGGAAAGGACAGGGAAGGATGAAGATCTGGAAGGGACAGCAAGAGATGAAGATCTGGGAAAGGACAGGAAGGGATGAAGGCCTGGGAAGCAACAGGGAGCGATGAGCCTCTGGGGAGGGGACAGGGAGGGAGGAAGATCTGGGAAGGGACAGGAAGGGATGATCTGGGAAGGGACAGGGAGGGATGATCTGGGAGGGGACAGCAGGAGATGAAGGCCTGGGAAGGGACAGGAAGGGGATGAACTCTGGCCAGGCCAGGGCACAGGAAGGGGACCTGTCCCAGCAGCCCCACCCCAAGCTCTGATGTCCAGCATTTCCCAATCATTCCACACTTCGGAGAACCACAGAGCACATCCCGGTGGGAATCCCCGTTTGCATCTCTCTCCACATGGAATCAGACTGGTTTGGGTTGGAAAGGGCCCCAAAGATCCTCTGATCCCAATCCAAACTTGCTGACAGATAAATCCTCATATATTCACCAGTATCTGTCCCTAAATCCACACACAGCCACCTCCAGCAGCATCTCCCACTTCCCTGACACAAAAATCCCTTTCCTGCCAACGTGCTCAGGGATGGATTCGGAACCATTTTCCTCAAATTATCCCTGGGTTTAAAAATGGATTTTTATATAAAAATAAAAAAATAAATATAGTGTAATATAATATAATATAATAATAGAAATACAAATCTAATTATATAATAATAATATAACAATATCATAATATCATAACTATAACTGTAAATATAAATATGGGGGGGTTTAAATAGCAATCAAGGAAATGATTTGCAATGGATCCCTGATCAATAACTGTGTAATCAATGAGCAATAAATGCAAATCTCAGATCCAGATTCAAAGCCTCCCCCAGAGTCTGTCACTAATGGATCATGTGCCACCCCTGACAACAAATTCAGGAAGTTATTGATGGAAGGAACACTTGGAAAGGCCCTAACATTTAATTATGGAATAACACTTCATCCCCAATTCAGAAAACACAACAAAAGGAAACAGAGCAGGCAAGACTGGGGTTAATGAAGGGAATTGTGCTTCCCATATCCCACCTCAGGAAAAATAAAGCACTTTTTTGCACAGGGAAGTGTGACAAAATGCAAACTATTCACCTAAAATAACTAATGATTTAATTTCAGCCCCAGTGCTGATTATACACATTATTACCCCGCCCATTAAACTGTCAATCCCTTACCAAAATGCTTCATTTATAACCTAACTCCTTTTACTTCAAATCCTCAAAATAATAAAAATAAACCCCATGACACCAAACGGGGTTTTTGGGCTGAGCTCCAGGTTTCTGAAATTCTACCAGACCGTTGTATTCTGGGTTTCAATAATCAATACCTCAATCACATGGAGAGAGATTTAGGATTAAAAATAGCCAGTCCTGTTGTGGAGGGCAGAACAGGAGGGAAAAAAAAGGAGAAATGAGTAAAAATAATATTTTAATGGACTGGAAGCAGGAGGAGGGAGCTTGGTGCCAGCTCCTCGTGCTGCCCATCTCGGGCTGCCCTTGGCTGTGCCCCTGCACCAAAATGCCACCAAGCCCTGAAAATTCCCCCTTTCCCAGCTCAGACGATCCTGTCCCACATCTCCCCATCTAAATCTGATTTTCCTCATGCTCCAACCCAAACCCTGCACCCACAGCACATCCTCAATCCCCGCTCCCCACCTCCACTCCAGCTGGGACCTGTCCCTCCCCTGCCATCCCCAGCTCCTCCCTGGCCACCAAAACCTGCTCTTTCCCCATTAAATCCAGGCAGAATTGGACATTTCTCCTCCTTTCTGACGGATCTGCCTCTCCAGATGTTAATTTTTAGCTTTGCTGTTTCAGATTCTGTTTTAATTCCGCTGTTTCCCGCGGCTCCCAGGCTGACATCTGTACATTTAATCAACGTGCCATTTGTTTTCTCCACCAGGTCATTACTGAGGATTCTCAATAACTCTGCTCTCCCAGGGCTGAGCTGGGAATATCCCATTTTCCAAGCCAGGCCCAGGCTAACGACCATAAAGAAATCCAGAGTCCCATTTGTTATGATAAAATGGGGAGCAGTTACTGAGGAATAAAATACACCTGAGGGAACTGGGCTTTAGGTTTGGATAAATGACCTGACAGCTGCACTGGAAATCCAGAGCTGGGTATGGAAAAAGAGAAATGGAGAAGGGAAACAGCAAGGGGGGCTTTGACTGCCAAACATTCCGACTTGGTAGAGAAGGAATAAGGGGTCAAACCCCCAAAATGCAAAGGGAATTCCAAGGAAAACACAACCCCGTGGTACTTAAATGTGTATTTTGGCCCTGACTCAAAAAATAAAAGCATTTCTGCTCCGTGCAGACCTGAGGACAATTCAGTTCTCACCGTGATTCTGAACAAAAAGCTGCTTTTGATTTTTGAGGGAAAACAGAACAATGTGGGGCGGATGTTTTCCTCCTTCCCCTCGACCTTCCCGCTCGGAAGGGCAGCAGCCACCTGTGCTGGAGCTCAGGAATGAGAACACAGGGTCAGCCCTGCCTGGGGCTGCTCCAGGGAAAAGAACAAAATATCCCAGAATCCTGGGATGGTTCGGAATGGAAGGGACCTTAAAGTTCCCTTAAATCCCATCCCATTCCCTGTCCGTGGCAGGGACACCTCCCACTGTCCCAGGCTGCTCCAAGCCCCAATGTCCAACCTGGCCTTGGGCACTGCCAGGGATCCAGGGGCAGTCACAGCAAATCTGGGAATTCCATACCAGACCCTCCCCACCATCCCAGCCAGGAATTCCTGCCCAATCTCCCATCCATCCCTGTCCTCTGGCAGTGGGAAGCCATTCCCTGTGTCCTGTCCCTCCATCCCTTGTCCCCAGTCCCTCTCCAGCTCTCCTGGAGCCCTTTAGGCCCTGCAAGGGGCTCTGAGCTCTCCCTGGAGCCTTCTCCTCTCCAGGTGAGCACCCCCAGCTCTCCCAGCTGGCTCCAGAGGGGCTCCAGCCCTGGCACAGCTCTGCAGGAGGGGGCTCAGGAGAGGGGAGGAGAGGGGGAGAATCCCTTCCCACCCATCCTTCAGCACCAAACACTGCAGGAGCACTGGGACACCAAACTGGGAGCACTGGGACACTCAGCAGGAGCACTGGGACACCCAGCAGGAGCACTGGGACACTCCCAGGCCACCAAGGCTATTTTTGCCGGGCTCTGTCATTCCCAGCCTGGCCCAGGACTATATTTAAAGCCCCAGAGCCACGGGCAGCGTCTCATTTTATCTCAGCAGAGCACAGGGGCTATTCTGGGACTCACAAACACATCCGAGCCGTGCAAAACGGGGCTTGAGCTCCTTTTTTCTTCCCGGGGTAAATGCAGCCCCGAGCCAAACCCGGGCGTTTTGAGCCACGTCATGAATTGCTTTAAAATCCTGGGGGTTTCCAGGTGGGAGAATCGCTTGGGAAACTCCCGCTGATATTTTGTTTATCATTAAGAGATAAGGAAACAAGGAGGGTGAGAAGTTTGCCAGCACTTTAAAAACCAAAAAACACGGATTTTCCCAGCTCCAGCCCCATAATCCCAGCACTCCGGGTGGGATGTGGGCAGCATTCCCGCAGCATTCCCGCAGCATTCCCCGCTGCTGGCACACAAAGGCTCCTTTCTGTCCCTTTTTTTGTCCCTTACCTTTTTATAGCTGCCCTCGGCGGGCGGCGGGGCCGCTTTCCTGATGACGTCACCCATTCCATCATCCCCTTCCCGGCTCATCTCCCTCGCTCCCGGCTCCTCGCGGGGCCGCTGGATCGCTGCCGATCCCCACGGGACATCTCAGACTTTCCCTGCCTTCCCCGGCACCATGAAGGGATGAAGGATTGGCTCCAAAGAGGCGCTTCCCAGGCCGGGATGCTTTTCCAGCTCCCGTCCCGGAGCACCTTGGTTTTCCCAAATAAAGTCAGGGAGCCGCAGGGAGAGGAGGCTCGGCGGGGCTGGGGAGCCGCGTCCTCCTGCAGCCACTGCCAGCGCCGGATAAAAATAACCCCGAGGCTCCGGCGGCTCCACAAGGGCAGGAAAAATCCCGGTGTCTGATGTCAAAATCCCAGCCTGGCAGCGCTGCCGGGACGGGAGCGAGAGGATTTCTCCTTCCCAGTTATCCCAGGGAAGTTATCCCAGTGAATTTCCCAGCTGGGAATGTGGCTGGGGGTCCCGATCCATCACAGGAGCGGCAGCAATGGGAATCATCAAATGGAATTTTTACTCCACGCAAAAAGCATCAGCAAGGACCCCACGGAGCTGTTCCCGGGCTAAATCGGCTCTTGCAGGTGCAAAAATTCCTGAATTTCTTGGAATTAAGCAGCAGAGGCACCCAGTCCCACATCCTGTGGGTGTGCAGAGCCTGGGCATCCCCAAAAATTCCAGCCCTGGCTCCTGGGGGGATTCACAGCCCCCAAACCTGGAGCTTCCAGCTCCTGCTTCCAGCATTCCTGCCTGCAGCTCCGGGCTTCCCAAGTGACCCCCTCGCAGACAAATCCTGCTCTGTCCTTGCTGAGAGCCCATCCCAGAGGGAAAGGTTTGTCTGGATCAGCTGCAGGGAGAGGCAGACACACGTTCAGGGCAGGAATTCCCGAAAGGAATCCTTAGGAAAATAGAATTGTGCCTCAGTTTCTCCCCAAACCGGGGCACAGCAGCAATAAAAATCCTGATTTTTGGTGCAACACAACTATAGATAAATCATTTTAATTGCCTTACGATATTTAATGTTTAATCCAAGCCATCATTCCACCCCAAATGCAAATTCCAGTTAAATTCCCAGCTCTAACAACATCCCAACAATGCATCCCAGCACGAATCTGCTCAAATTTTCAGGAAGAACCAGCAATAATAAATGTTCAATTCCATTCTTCTCCCTGGACGGGGCTTTGCAACTGTAATTCCCAGATGAAACAAAGTGGTTCTCTGGATATTTCCTTATTTTTAGTTCCCCTCCGCCGCTGACTCATTGTGTCCTTTCCTGCTGTTGCTAAATCCACTTCCTCTCCCGGCGGGGGATGGATCCCGACACAATAAATCCCGAATAAATAAAGCACGGCACAGCCCCAGGGGAAGGATGTGGTGGCCAGGAGCGCCGGGCTGGGGCTGAGCCCGGGATTTGTCACCTCCTGATTTGTGACAATCCTGCATCAGCCCTGTCCCCATCCATCGGGGATGTCCCCATGTCCCCTCCGTGGCTGAGCCCACCCCTGCAAAGTGACCCCAAAGCTGCCCCTAAGGGCAGGAAGTGACACAGCCCTAAAAATAGAAATAGAAATAAATATATTTCACTCTTTTCGCCCACAGTTTTTAGGACATTTGGCTTTCAGGCCAGCTCACCTCTGCCCTGCCCTCCTGGGAAGATCCAGGACTCTGCAAAAAGCATTCCCTGAGCTGCTCCCAGAGCTGATCCCAGTTTCCCGGGAAAACCCTGCATCCAGGAGCTATTCCAGGCCACGGGAATGGAGAAACCCCAAACCTGGCTGAGCAGCACAGCTGGGAGCCCCTGAACCACGGCTGGGGCACATTTGGGGCCCTCCTCAGTGCCAGGACCTGGAAAAGGCCGATTTCAAGCTGGGATATCCAAAGGGAAACGAATGTTGGGATTCTCTCAACGCAGGGACCAAACCCTTTGGTGTTCAGCCCCTTCCCCATGGGCCTGACCCACAGCCACCACTGTCCCTCTGCTTGGAACATCCCAAAAACCAGCTCCATGCTGGCACCAGTGCCCCAGGAATGCAGATCCCATTCCCTCTCCTTGGACACAGCTCCCCCAGCAGCCCCCGGGAGGGGAAAGAAGAGCCTGATTTCATTTTTCCAGCACAAAACACAAAAAGAAAGCTCAGAGCAGCAAAATCTGGAGCTGGGGGATCCCTGGGATGGGAGCAGACAGAGCCAGTGCTGCCAGGAACACCGGAATGGGCATGGAAGTGTTTAAATCATCCCAGAGGGAGGTGAGGAAATAGGGCACAGAGAGTTTGGGGCGCTTGGAACAGGAGAAAGCAGCAAAATTCCCCTTTCCTGAGCATAAAAGCACTGCTGGAGTCAATGAAACCCCACTCAGGGCTGCTCCAGAGGGGGAGGAATTCCCCTTCCTGCTGGGATCAGCTCCCAAACACAGCTGGATCCCAAGGGAGGAGAGGAATCCCCTGAATTCCCAGCAGAGATCAAGGAGAGCCCTCCAGGCTGCCAAAATTGTGTGCATGGCCATGGGGCACTCAGGGGATCGAGGCAAATTCCAGGATCATGGAATCTCAAGTTCCAGAACTATCAGGGAGAGATTCTTTACAAGAGGACCAGAAATGGTTTTAAACCGAAAGACAAGAGCTTTATTAGATGGGATATTGGGAAGGAATTCCTGGCTGGGAGGGTGGGGAGGGGCTGGGATGGAATTCCCAAAGAAGCTGTGGCTGCCCCTGGATCCCTGGCAGTGCCCAAGGCCAGGTTGGACACTGGGGCTTGGAGCAGCCTGGGACAGTGGGAGGTGTCCCAGCCTGTGGGAATGGGCTTTAAGGCCCCTTTCAATCCAAATGATTCTGTCATTCTGTGATCCCATTCCACAAAGCATCATTTTATTGTAAATGTTGGAGTAAACCTCAGTCCCTCCCCAGCACAAGGCACCTGCAAGAATATAAAATTTAGGGATGAGCTGGCCCCAGGCCTCCCTCTGGTGATGTTTCCCTAAGCTTTAGCACTCTCCACGTGCTTTTCCAGCACTTGGCAGAGCCTTTTTTTGGGATCTGAGTCTGAAGGAGGCCCCGGAGGTCCCGGACAAAGGCTCTGTTTCATTGTCCCCGCTGTGGGACGCGGGGCAGTGGCACGGAGCCTCCCCAGCTGTACCAGCCTGGAGCACCCTCCAAGGGCAGGGGGCCAGGCCAGCAGCTCTCCAGCTCCTCCCCACTGCATCTCCATGGAATCTGAGGTTTTCCACCAAGGCCTGTCCCTTGGGGTTACATTTTACCACCAGAATTTGCACTCACTTTAAGGAAAAATGCGATGACAGCTGATTTCTGGAGCCTCCAAACCCCTCCTGAGATCAAACCAAAGAAACTCCAGAAAGTCTCTAATTACTTTAATTTTTTACAATTTTTTACTCGGTATTTTAAGCTTGTGAATTTTATGGATTAATTCTGTAGTTCAGAGGGATCCTGGGAGTGGTGAGGGGCATCCAGCCTTGCCTGGTGCATCCCTGGGGCATCCAGAGTGGCACCAGCACCTCCCCAATCCACAGGAAACCCAGCACCTCCCCAATCCACAGGGAATCCAGCACCTCCTGAATCCAGAGGGAATCCAGCACCTCCTGAATCCACAGGGAATCCAGCACCTCCTGAATCCACAGGAAGCACCTCAATCCACAGGGAATCCAGCACCTCCTGAATCCACAGGGAATCCAGCACCTCCTGAATCCACAGGGAATCCAGCACCTCCTGAATCCACAGGGAATCCAGCACCTCCTGAATCCACAGGGATTCCAGCACCTCCCTGGCACAGGGTTTGCCAACAGATCCCTCTCAAAGCCAGCCAAATAAATCAATCCTGACCCCTGAACCCATCCCACATCCCTGAAAAACCCACAGCAGGACCCTCCACACCCGCTGCCCCAGCTCAGAGACGATTCCTAAGGCAATAAAAAATCTCTTTTCTCCTCAGATCTCTTTTTCCTTTTAATTTTCCTCGCACGTGTGGAGCCTGGAACCATCTCCAGAGCGACCCTGCTGCCAGCAGATAGCTCAGCCCGTGCCTGCTGCCAAAACACGGAGCCAAATCCTGTTCCCAGGGGCAACTGGGAGGCTCCTGCCCTCCTGCCTCAGGCACGGCCACTGGGTGCCCCTGAATTCGCTGCTTTTAATCAGAAATTGAAAATTCCGTGATTTAGACACATCACCCACTTGCACAGAGATGGTAAAAAGTCTGGATTAAGGCAGGAAGAGGCTGAGGAGCCCAGCTCTGCTCCACAGAGCTGCCAGGCCCTGCTGAAAATACAGATTTACAAAGCAAACTGAAGGCCTGGCTGAGGCTGAGGGCCAGTAAAGCCCAGCTGAACCACCCAGCAGAATAAAACCTTTATTTCTGGGCTAAAGCCTGGATTTGCACGCTGGGTTTTTATTCCATGTGGGCTCAGGAGATCACAAAACATCACTCAGCGGGCACCAGCCAAGGTTTTCCTGGTCAGACTGCAGGAGGAATTATGGGAGCCCTAAATAAAATGTTTGCTGGGGAGAAATATATTGGAATAATTAAGAAGTTAAGCGTAATTAAGAGAGAAATCCATGGCAGGGGGAGTGGCAGCATCCAGCCCTAATTCCAGGATGCATCCATGGAAAAGAAGGCAGATGCTGGGACCTCCAGACCGTGGAAAATCCAGCCTAAATTCAAGGAATTCACCTGGCTCAGTCACATCCAAAGCCCAGGAGGGCCCAGGGCCACCTGCCCTTCCCAAAGAGCACTGACAGCTCATTCCTGGGGGAATCAGGGATGTGAGGCCAGGAATGGAACAGGAATCTCCTCCTCTTCCTCAGCCCCTGCCCCATCCCCAGCCCCCTCCCTGCCATGGATTCGGTGGCCCAGCCCTGACCTGGTCACGTCAGTTTTTCTGCTGGAATCCTTCAAAACAAACCCATTTTTCAAGTTTTCCCAGGCTGTTCCTCTCTTTGATTTATTTGTAGTTTCTTTAACAGCTCCAAAAAAAGGGGTGTGAGGAAGGAGTAGAGAAGATTAAACGCTGTCACCCCCCTCCCCTGGGCAGCCACCAGAATCCCATCATTGCTGGCCTCCAGCTGATCCCAAACCCCGGGATTGCCATCCACAAAAGGATTAAAACTCACTGGGCCTTTGGGTTAATGGGGTTGGGAGGGGGCTGGGGCTGCTCTTAATCTCTACAGCACCCTAGGAAGGTTTGGAAACAGATTTAAATTGAAAGATGTTTCCCTGAATTTTGTTTTCCTAGTATTTGCGTGGTTTCTGGCTGTTTTCCCTCTAATATTTGTGGGTTTGGAGGAGAGGCACCAATCCATAAACAAGCAGGGGATGGGAGCAGGGAAAGGCGGCAGCGCTGTCGCAGTAACACCCAGGGATTTTGGCCAGGCCTGTGCCGCAGCTCGGCATCATCACCACCATCACCACCATCATCACCATCATCATCATCATCACCATCATCATCCCACCCCCCGGAGCTGCTTCCAGCCAGGAAACAATGCCCAACCTTTAACCCGTGCGCTCCTGAGTGTGCTGGGAAAACATCCGCTGCTCCCAAACAATGGCACCATTTATCCCGGCTGTCCAGAGCAACAGGCTCGGAGCTGCAGGGAAATCAAAAGGCTGGGCAAAAAATAAACCACAAAAAACCAGCCACAAAACACCCAGGATTTTTTTTTCCCAAAGAGGTTAAAAATGGAAATTCACTTCCAGAATTGCTAGACCGAAAACATTCCGTGAAAAATAATGTCAGCTCTTCTCTCTGTTCCGGATCTTTTCCCTTCGTGAGGTATTTTGCATCTGAGATATTTTGGTGGAAAACACGGCCTGAAGTTGGAATTAAACACGGGAATGGAGGAAGAACAAGGATGAGGCGCTGGCCCGGGCAAGGCCCTGCTTGCTGAGGGGCCGGATCTGGGAATGTTTGGGAATGGGGCTTTTCCAAAACACCCTCGGTGCACGTAGGCAAAGGCATTTCTCAGCATCGCCGTGCCAGAGGGACAGATGTCGGTGCATTTAATAATCCTCTAAATGAGCCATCGAGCCCCTAAATGAGCCATCGAGCCCCTAATTGTGCCATCGAGCCCCTAAATGACCCATGGAGAGCCCCACTGAGCTGCAGGTGCACCCACAGCACCCACCCTCTCTCCGGAGGGAAATGAAGCCACAAACCCGGCCCACCTCACCTCTTATTTTCCCCACTGAAACATTCCCGATGTTCCCCAAACACGGGGACGCCCAGGGATGGGGGCGGCCGTGATGGACGCTCACAAACAGCCCCATCCCCGGTTCCTGCGGAGCCACGGGCAGACCGCAGCCTGTGAATCACCATCCTGCGCTCGCAGCAACGTGGGAAGCGCAGGAAATGCTCTAAAAAAAAGAGATCCCAGTGCTGCGGCAGCTCCAGGAGTGCGATCCCGCAGCTCTCCGGCTTCCAGGGAGCGGTTTTATCCCGGCAGGAAGGCAGCGGGATGCAGGCACAGGGATGCGGGCGGCGGGGCCCGGGCAGGCAGCGGGATGTGGGCAGCGCATCCCCGGCCCCGCTGCGCCTCCGAGCATCGCATGGCGAGCACAAAAGCCCCGGGGCTGCTCTGCCTGCCGAGACCTGGGGCGCTCGGTGCGAATTTCGGGGTGATCGCTGCCAACTCCGCGGTGCTCGCTGCGAACCCGAAGCGGCGGCCCCGCGCTGCCGCAGCCCCGGGGGTGGCACGGACAGGGGCTGGCTCAGGCCGGGGTGGCTCGGGGCTGCTCGGAGGTGCCCGGGGCCGGGGGCCAGGCCGCGCTCGCCCCTTACCTGGTAGGAGCAGTTTTCCTGGTGAACCATCTCGGTGCATCATCCGCCGCTGCCGCCCCGCCGGCAGCGCCCGCAGCCGCCGCGGCCCCGGCGGGGGAGGAGGAGGAGGCTGGGGAGGAGGAGGATGGGGAGAAGGCAGCAGCAGCAGGAGGAGGAGGAGGCAGCCCGGGAAGATGGATGCGGCCGCGCTGCTCCGCCTGCGCAGCGGCGGCCCCGGGAGCGCGGGGGGGCCGGGCCGGGGCCGCCTCCGCCCGCTCCGGGCGGGGCCGCTGCGGCCGTGCTCCTCTCCAGGAGAGGGGAAAAAATCCCTCACACCCCCCCTGGACACGGGGAGGCTCCCCCGGCCTCGGCGATGCTGCAGCAGCCGCGGGTCCGACCTCCCCGAGCCCCCCGGCACCGGCCCGGCGGGGGATGGAGCGCGGCCCCGAGGCACCCAAAACCAACCAGCCCTGAAATAACAGCTCCAGACACCTTCCCTGTGCCTGCTGCCTCGGGAATCCCGCGTGGGAATTGCTGCGAGAGGCTCTGCCCTACATTCCCGGTTATTTTTACCTCCTGCGGGCGGGGAGGGAGCGGCCCCAGCGCCCACCTGGCCCCGGCCCCGCCGCAGCCCCGGCCGGGTCTGGGGCAGGGAGAGCCGGGGGACACGGCGAAAAGGCCCAGGTTGGACCTCAGGGAGAATTCCTGAGCTGAAGGATGGGTTCAGCATTGGAAGGGGCTGCCCAGGGCAGTGGTGGAGTCACATCCCTGGAAAGGTTCAAAAAACTCGTGGATGGGGCACTTAGGAATGTAGTTTAGTGGCCGTGGGGTGATTTTGGAGGGCTTTTCCAACCACAACACGAACCCAAACAGCCTCATTTACAGGAGTCTGGCCCCGGCCGCGGCTGGAGGGTGAGGACACACCAAATGTCATTTTCAATCCTTGTTTTGTTTGGACACAGCTCATCCAAAGGGCCCTAAAACAGCCAGAGAGCCACGGTAGGGTCACAGGCAGGGCTCACACCATGCCCTGGGCACTCCCAGCCAGGCAGGGAACAGCCCTGGCTCTGCCCTGCAGAAATTCCATGCCTTTCCTTCGGCAAACAAGGATTTATCCTGCTCCTAGGCCCAGCTGTTCAGGGATTCACATGACTGAGATCCAGGAACACTTGCTCAGGGCAGCTCGGATTTGATTCCCCCACACCAGATGTGCCTCTAGAATAAAAAAAAAAGAGGCCTTTGTGGGATCATCACCCTGCCCCAGCTTTCCCAGCTTCCCACCAGCACAGACAGGCTGGAGCAGCTGTGGGAGGAGGGATGGAGAATCCCTGGAGTCCCTGTGCAGCTGGGGCACGGATTGAGAGAACTCCCAGACCCTCCTCCCCCAGCGCTCTCTCTCTCGCCTGCAGCAGTAGGGCTTAAAAAAAAAAATACTTCATTTAAAAAGAATAAAAATTAATATATTCTGCATAAATTTTTAAGTGGGTGAAGTCATCCTTGGTTTTTCCTGGATCTGCAGAGAATCCCATTCAAGCAGACATCAAAATAAAAAATCCATCCAAATAAACCATCCCCACTCTGCAATTTGCTGCATAACCCTGGCTTTGTTTGGAGAGGGATCTGTGGCAAGCTAAAAGCAGCTCCGTGCATTACATCAACTCCAATTCAATTTATTCTGGGCATCACAAGGAAAAATCCCAAATTCTCCCTCTCTTCCCACAGGCTGGGCTATTCCAGTGGTGACCCAGAGCTTGGTGCCAACCTCCCCATTCCCAGGGGTGGAGTGGATTCCCCCAGGAACCAACAGCTTTTCCCTTTGGAAAAACGATCCCAGAGAGAGCCACATCCCCCTGCTGCAGAGGAGCCACCTGCTCCCAGCCAGACTCTTCCCCACAGGACACAGAGCCAGCCCTGGAGGTGGAAAAGGCCAGGAATTATCCTCGAGCTCTGGATTTGCTCCTCTGCTCCAGCCCCATCTGCATTCCCAGCAGGAATGAGGTGGGCAGGCAGGTAATGATTAAAGGGATTAAACGGAGGGAAAGGCTCCTGGCAGTTTTCCAGCTGGGTCAGCAGGGAAAGGATGCTCCTGGATGAAGGCTGAGCACAGGCTGCTGCTCTCCATGGAGCCACAATCCAGGGGGAAGCTCCTGGGACCTCCACCACTCTTTTTCCCAGCTTCTCAGTTGGGAAAAGAAACCCGGGGGGTGCCTGCCCTGCCTGCTTTGCATCTCTTAACGAGGCACTCCCTAACTGAGGGTGTCTGATACCACGTGTGCCGTGATCCAAACAAGTTTTCCCGAAGCTTTCCCCAAAACCAGCTCTGAATTAGAAAACTGAGGTTTGGAAATGCCTGGAGAACATCTCCAGAGGGTCTGACACAACTCTGGAGTGAAAGCTTTCCCTTCAAACCCCTCCAGGGCTGGTGCAGGGGGATTGGGAAGGTGCTGCTCCGTGCAGGGGCTGTCCTGGAGGGGAGGTGGCACCAGGAGTGAGCCAGCCCTGATTCCTGCATGTCCCCAGGGCCGCAGGACACAGGGAATTCCATCCCATGGCACAGGCAGCACATCCCTGCCCACGGACACACAGAAAAAGAAAACTCAGCTGTACCAGACACTCAAATTCTTCCAGTAAAACAATGGAATTTCCTTAATTCTCCCTGTACGGAAGGAGGAAACACCTGGTATCCCAAATTCTGGGGAAAAGAGAGAATTTCTGCTTCTGTGCTCGTATTTTTAAGATTTTTTTTTTTTCCCTTCTTAAGCTCACTGGCACATCCCAAGGCTTGTCCCTCTCCAGCAGCCTGAGGTGCCAAAGGCAGGCAGGGAATTCCCGGACTTTCAGCTCTCCCTGGCTGCCCCAGTTCCAAGGAAATCATTAACAGGGCGGAGGGAGGTTATCGCCTCTCCCATCCTGGTTCCCGCTGGGAAAACACTCCTTCAAAGGGATAGAGCCGGGCAGGGGAGCCGATCCCTCCCATCCCCAGTGCCCGGAGCCCTGGGAGGGAGGGAAGGGAAGGATCCTGGGTTATTACTCACACCAAAGCCACATCCAGCCCTTTTCCCGACGTTTTTGGCATTTCCCACACGTTTATTTTTACACCCTCGTGTCGTGCTCTGCACCCGATCCGCCCCCCCAGCTGCGAGGGCTTCATCCCAAACCTTTGGAGTGGGAAGGGAAAAAAGCAGGAGCAGCAGCAAGGCAGCCCAGACATGGAATTTCTGCTGGAAACACCAGGAATGTTTTCCTGCCCACAGGCATTCCCAGAGAGGCCTTATCAGGTCGAAGGTTTATTTTCCAGGCTGGTGTTGGCCAACCCACTTGGCTGATACAAAAGCCAGGCTCAATTAATTTTTTTTTTTTTTTCAAATCCCAAAATGAATACACAGCAGGAACGTGGAGCAGGTGAAAATCAGGGAGGAGTCGAAGAGCTGGGAATGTTTTGTCTCAGTTTTAAGAGAATTGGGGATCGTGGAATGGTTTGGTTTGGAAGAAACTTAAAGCTCACCCAGTTCCATCCCCTGCCATGAGCAGGGACACCTTCCCCTATCCCAGATTGCTCCAACCTGCATTTGGACACTTCCAGGAATGGGGCGTCCTCAGGGAAATCCATTCCAGCCCCTCCCAGGGAACAATTCCTGCCCAATCTCCCATCCATCCCTGCCCTCTGGCAGTGGGAAGCCATTCCCTGTGTCCTGTCCCTCCATGCCTTGTCCCCAGTCCCTCTCCAGCTCTCCTGGAGCCCCTTCAGGTTTCCCTGGAGTTTTGCCTTCTCCAGGTGAACATTCCCAGCTCTTCCAGCCTGGCTCCAGCCCTTGGAATCCTCTGGGATGATGATCCTCAGGGAAAACGCCCATCAGAGGGAGAGACAGGGAATAAACGCCAATCCAGCTCCCAGCACTCCAGGATGCTCCTGCTGGGCTCCCCAAGGCTTCCCAAGTTCCTATGGAAGCAGGAATTAACATCCAGCATCCCAGGATTTCAGCTCTATTTGCTGATGATTTCCTGTGAGTGAGGGATTTAGCTCCTCTTTAAGCCTGGCTAAAGCTTTCCCTGGGTTTAAATCCAGCAAGAAAAATAAAGGGAAAAAAAAGCGATTATTTTTAATCAGTTAATACTCGACATCTGCTTGGAGAGGGGAGTATTTGTTTGGATTACATCCATGGATAATGCCCTGCACTATTCCTTTTTTATTGAAGAGAGATGGTACTGAGGGGTTTTCCATCATTTTGGATGTGTTACTGTGCTCCAGGAGGGGATAAGCCTCCAGAGGGTTATGGACCCAAAGTCCTTCCCTTTTCCATGCCATTTTTTACTTCCCTGGAAGTTTCTGGAGTCTTTCACAAGCAGCACCTTTAAAAACCCCCCCTGAAGCAGCAGAGACTGATTTGGGATAAAAATACACAATCAAACCGGGATTTTCCCTTCCCTAAAAACCAGAAGGACACAGCAATTTCCCATCCTGATTCCTCCCTTGTCAAACCTCACAAGGAATTGCAGGGACTCATTGAAGCCACCCAAGTATTTATAACTCTCCAGTGATATAAAAGCCACCAAACATATGGAAAACAGGCAGATTTTTCCATGGAAGCCATCCAGGAAGGCTCAGTGGTACCACACAGGCTTCGTTTACAGCAATTTGGACAATTTATGAGCTGGATGAGAAGTGCTTAAAGGGGAATTTGGGGGAGCTCTGATGGTGAGGTCTGAGCCCACCAAGGAGAAGGGAAGGCTCTAGGGAGAGCTCAGAGCCCCTGCCAGGGCCTGAAGGGGCTCCAGGAGAGCTGGAGAGGGACTGGGGACAAGGCCTGGAGGGACAGGACACAGGGAATGGCTTCCCACTGCCAGGGTGAGATGGGATACTGGGGAAAAATCCTTCCCTGTGAGGATGGTGAGGCACTGGAATGGATTTTCCCAAGGATTCACCATTCCTGGAAGTGTCCAAGGCCAGGCTGGATGGGGCTTAGAACATCCTGGGACAGTGGAAGGTGTCCCTAGGGCAGGGATTGGGACTGGACAGCCTTTAAACTCCTTCCCACCCAAACCATTCCCTGCTCCATCCATTTATCTCCAGCACTTCAGGAGTGTGGGGAGACAGCACAGAGAAGCTCCAGCTGCTTCCTTGCAATTTGAGTTATTTCCATTGTTAGGAACCAAGAGTTCTTTTGGAAATGCAGCATTCCCAGCGTGCAGAATCCATGGAGAACACCAGCTTTTCAGTAGGAAAAATCAGGTTTTGTCTGAGCAACCACAAATCCAAATATTCCTCACTCTGCAGCACAATTTGGGAGAGGATTTGTAGCAAATCCCATCGGCTCCAAACAGTTTTCCCCAGTTTGGGCTGGCACACACAGACCTGAAATTCCCGGAAAACAGAGGGATTGCGCTGGCTGGGATCTGCCCAAGCTGAACCCAAATCAAACCTCAGCCAAGCAGAGCAGGGCCAGCTGTTCCCACAGAATTCCCAGTCCCCGAGGATCACACAGTCCCTGTCTGGAGCAGCTGTGCCCGAGCTCATCCCTGTGCCCCTGCCAGGAGCCTCCTGGCACTGCCAGCCGGGACATCCACACCTGGCACAGAATTCCAGGAACCAGCTCTGCCTCCAAATCCCATTTTCTGCTCCAAGCTGGGCTGGGTTGAAGGATGCTGGCACCACCCATCCACGCCCAAGCCCATCTGGAAAAGATTCCCAAAGTTTCAGCTGTATCCATATTGGTGCAGAATAACCCAAAATCATGAAAAGGGACCCGTAAGTGACACCCTCACCTGATCTCTGATAACAAATTTAGGAGTTTTTATCAGCCCTGCTCAAATCCACGGGCAGCACATCCAGGCTTGTCCAGCCAAATTTCCCTATCCTTTCTCTCCCATTTATTTGCTTCATTTTCATTTTTCTAATATAAATCTGCTGGATTTGAAAAGAGATTTGAAAAATACAAAATTGTCCCCTGGCCCCATTTAAACAGCAGCCGGGAGAGGAATTAATGGATTTTTCCAAGAGGGGAAAAATGGCCCAACAAGGGATATTCCCTGAGGATAAAGGGTCGGGTGGGACAGCAGGAATTATGTGGAAACCTTGCTGGACTGGGAGCACAAGCAGAAATCCCATGTTCCCAACTCAACACTTAAATTACTGGTCTGGGGAATATTTCTGGATGGAATATGAAACCCTTTGAATTGTGGTAAAATCCCGGGAATTGCAGGCTAAGGGAAGCCCAAGATGATTTAAATCCAGGGGATTAATTAATGAATTAATCCTGAGCGTGGTGTGTCCAATGGGCTGCACCTGCATTCAGCCAACAGCAAAAATCAAGTTATCAATTATAAATAAAGCACTGAGCCAGAGGGTAAAATCTGGGAATGAGGATGGGATTATCCCACTGCTGTCACCTCCAGCCCATCCATCCCTTCCTATTCCCTTTGTGCTTCCTGGTGGGAGCAGCTGAGAGGCCTCATTTCTTTATGGCTTTATTTTGTAATTTTAATTGCAAAAAGGGGTGGGAAAAGCCCAGGACTGGGCCTTGCAGGCTGAAAAAACAAACACAGCACGCTACAAAGGCGGCGTGGAATGAAAAGTTGTCTTTTTGAACAGAGCCAAACACCAAAAATAGGAATATCCTGAGCCAAGCAGGTGACAGCAGTGGCCTTTAAATGCCTCCTCAAAACAGGAGGGACTTTGCAGGGACAAACCTGAGTCATGGTCAGGACAGAAATAGAAGGGGATTTTTCCCTCAGCTCCGAAGGCTGATGCCCATGAACTCCATGGTTTTTGGCAGAAATCCACTCCGTTTGAGGGGCCTCTTTAAAATATGCACCCAACTGTCCCCAAATCCGAGGGTGAAACCCTGCTGGGATCAGGGATTTTGGGAAGGATGGAGCAAACACAGCTGGATTGTTCAACACAGCTGGTGTGATGGATGCAGGTGCAGCCTGCTGGACACACCATGCTCAGGATTAATTAATTAATTAATTAATCCCCTGGATTGAAATCAGGTTAGGGTTCCCTCAGCCTGCAATTCCAGGGATTTTGCCACAATTCAAAGGACTTCATATTCCATCCAGAAATGGGATTTTTGGCCCCAGCCCAGGAACTTAATGGTTGCTAAGGAGAGGATGTGGGATTTCTGTACCTGCTCCCACCCCAGTGACATTTCCATAGAATCCCAGGCTGAATAAAGCCCTGCTCTTGCTTCAAGTTTATTTTCAATTTCCAGCCTTTAAAAAGTGGATGTAAAGATGATTTTTGGAGTTTGCCTCCCAATCCCAGGGTCACTGGAGAAAGGAAAAAAAAAAGAATCTTCTCGGTTGGAGCTGCCTGGGTCACAAAGGTGACTCCCCTTCAATGGCTGTCACTGCCAGCTCCTAAAACAATTCCCTCAGGGGTGAGAAACCCCATTTCTGGGCACCAGGGGAGGCTGCCAGGTTGCAGAGTCAGTATTTCAAATGAGCCAGGGCAGGCCCAGCGAGCAGGAGGCTGGAAAAAGCTAAAAATACCGGGATAAGCAAGGGTGGATCCCAGCTGAGCCTCATTAGTCACGGAGCGAGGGAGCTGCTGGTGCCACAGCAGCACCATATAAGAGCAAGAAAACAACTCTGCTCTCTTCAATCTCCCTTTTTCCCCCTTCTCCTGCTCTACCTCAGGCATTCTTTTCCTCAGGCAGCGTTTCCTGCCCCTCCAGTGCCTTGTTTTCCTGGAGCCTTCCCACAGGATGGAGATCCCGTGGGTTCACTTTAAGGTGCCTGCTGGAATCGGGGCAGGTTTTACAGACAGGCACGTGAGGATTTGGGATTTTCTTTTCCATTTACAGCATCAAATTGAGCCTTTGAGTTGAGCCATGGAGTTCCTGGTGGCAGGAATGCCCAGGAAAGGCAGTGCTTGCTCCCAGAGGGTTCCTTGGGATGAGCACCAAGGTGCAGTTTTATCCTGGCTTGAAGCCACAGGACAACAGAGGGATTAGGAAGGAGGAAATTCTTCCCTGTGAGGACAACAGAGGGATTAGGAAGGAGAGGAGGCTCAGGCTGTGCTGGAGCTGAGCCTAGCTCTGGAACCACTGGCACAGCTGGATTCTCAGGAGAAAATTGAGAAAGGGAATGGGGGACACCCAATCCCTGAGGCCTGGGAGGAGAAGGAGATGGCAGTGGGGGAGTGGGTGCTACAGCAGGTCTGGCAGTAGTGAGGCAGGCACTGGGACTGCACACAAGAGGACAGCAGGCAAAGACTTGGGCAGAGATCTTTTACTGTGACCTTCACCTTGCAGTGAAAGTGTGCAAAGACAAAGACTAAAGACCAGCTATCATGGAGTGAAAATTCCCTTTATCCCACAGACAGGACACGGCATCACATAAACAGCAAAGATGTTCACCAGTGTTCCCCGATCCCCTGGGCTATTGCACAGCTTTTACCCATGATGGGAGCAGGTAACCAATGCCCTGTAAGGTCACAAACCAGAATCCTCACTCTCAATAGGGCCAGAAGGCCACAAACCCACAATTCCCTTTCCCAGCCCATCCCTGGTGACCTGGATGTGCTTCCATGGTCACCCCTGGGCCCAGGACAGGGACACTCTGGGCCTTCCAGATCTGCTTTCCTTTTATACACATGGTGTAACCCCACAGGCAGGGAATTCCAGCTCTGAGGAACAAAATAAACATCCCTGCTGTGTTGGGGAGCACAGGAGTGCTCTGCCTCTCCAGGGAATGCTCGTCTCTGTGCTGAAAACAGGGACGCTCCTGGTGCCTTTCCCCAGGGAAAGTTCATTTCCAGGGAATTGTTATTTCCCCACCAGCTCCGTGTTTACAGATTTCCTTCCATACCCATTCCTGTAAAATCAGCAAAAATCAGCAAAAAACCAGCAAAAACCCTCTTCTTAGGCTGCAGCTGCTGCCTCACTGCCACCTCATCCCCGGGATTCCTTCGGGAATCAGGGCATGGAAAGGTTGGATCCAAGCCTCAAACTGCTCTGGTTTGCTTCTGGTTTGGTTTGGTTTGGTCCAACACAAACCCCAGAGTAATTAAAAGCCATTAACAGGGCCTTGAGCAGCGTGGGATCCTTCAGGCAGCTCCGAGCTCCAGAATTCCCAAAGGCCCCCAGAGTTCTCAAAGCTTCCAGAGTTCCCAAAGGCCTCCAAAATTCCCAAAAGCCTCCACAGCTCCCAAAGGTCTCCAGAATTCCCAAAGGCCCCCAGAGCTCTCAAAGGCCTCCAGAATTCCCAAAACTTTCCAGCATTCCCAAAGGCCCCCAGAATTCCCCATGGTCTCTTGAGGATGGATTTAAAGGAATTCCAGGAGAACAGGGGGTCGAGGCTGAATCCAAGGTTTTCAGGAGCATCCCTGATTTTCACCTCCTCTGCCCTTCCCAGAAACAGACACTTGGGGAAGCTCCTGGAGGCGTTTTTCCAGCAGGATCTTTCCCTGCTTTCCCACAAGTCACAAGCTGGGATTCCTTCTCCCAGGAAAAGGCCTCTGGGATCTGTGCAAGGCCCAGCTAAACGCTGTCCTGATGCTTTTAAACCGAGAAATAATAGATGAGACAACAGCAGAGGAAAGGCAAGGCTGGCTGGGATGCACCAGGAAAAGTGCAAAGAGCCTGGATGTTATGCATATTCCGGAATTCCATACGGAAAAACAATTCCCACAATTATTTTTTTCCTGAACTCCTAAGGACAGCTGACCATGACACACCTCCCAGGCCAAGGAGCCAGAGAGGAGGATGACCCTGGTACAGAAACGCTGCTGTTCCCCCAAATCCCTCTTTAATAAATCCAATATAGGAATTACACGGAATAAAAAGTTTGGATTCAATTTTTAACAACTCACTAAAAGCATTTTTAGATATTATGGATATTATGCAATTGTACAAAACAGACAGAATTCCAAGTGGAAAAATTATTCCCACAATTATTTTTTTTTTTTGAACTCCTAAGGACAGCTGACCATGAAACACCTCCCAGGCCAAGGAGCCAGGGAAGAGGATGACCCTGGTACAGAAACCCTGCTGTTCCCCCAAATCCCTCTTTAATAAATCCAATATAGGAATTACACGGAATAAAAAAGTTTGGATTCAATTTTTAATAACTCACTAAAAGCATTTGGGATTCCCCACGGGCCACGCACACACAACCAGCAGCTTTTGTGTGCATAAAGAATTCAGCACTTTAATAGAGTTCTCTTTTATTCCTGAACATCGCCTCTTACCAGAGAGGGGATTAAATCTCAGCCTGGCACTTCTCTTGCCTTGGAAATCCCATTTCCTCTCGGATTTCCAGAGGAAGCAGCAGGAATGAAGGGCCCTGGGTGTGATTTTCTCATTAAAGGAGATCTATAGATCACGGAGCTGCACTCCCAGACAGGGGCTATAAATAAGATCTCCCGCTCTGGTGATGCAAACGGCTCCGCAGGGAGAGACGGGGTGCCCCCAAAATCATCCAGGGGCTTGGAAAAGCTGGGAAAGCTCTGATGCCTGAAGGATTTTTTCTGCTTTTTCTCTGAATACTTCTTACACTGTTTCCTATATTCATAAGTATCAGCATGCACACTTGTGATGCTTTAGGTGATAGTTTAGCCCGGTTTCATGGTGTTTATAGGGCCGGGAGACCAAACACCCCTGAAGCCACGTAGAGTTAGAGACCAAACACTCTGTTTTCGTGAGCCCTCAAGGTCTCCTAGTAGGACAGATTTTGTAAACTAGAAGTGAGCCCACCCAGGCCCCTTCTTGGGCCCTCCTGGTAGATCTGCTAATGTGTAGAGTCTTTAATTGTGCACTCGACTGGGGGGACGGGGCTTTTGCGGCGCGTTCTACCTGGACGGCAGAAGCCATGGAATGGGATCCTATTAAAATACCGAGGGAAACGACCCCAACCCTCTAACCATGTCTGAGCCTTTATTTCCTAAGAGCAGAAAAAGGCATCAGCTCCAAGGAAAGAGGGATTATGGAGCACCTCGTGTGAAAGGATAATTGGAAGAGGGAAAAGCATTTTCCACTGAATCCACTGCTGGAGCAGGATTGATTTCAGAGCGAGAGGTGGAAGAGAGATTTTTAAATCGTTTTAGTTCTAACTGAAGAAAGTCCTCACACAAAAGCTGAATTACTTGAGATTGAAGAGCCTGAATACACCACATTCTGGTTCTTTTCAGCCCCCAGTATTCTGCAGGAATTCCTGGGTCCCTCTGGATCACTCTGAACTGAGCAGATGATGGGATTATTGTAAACAGCTTCATTTCTTGTAAAATAAAATCAATACCTGCAGTGAGACATTGGGAGAAGCTGGGAAATCCCATTTCCTCCCGGTGGGGATTACACCCAGCTTTGGTGGATTAACACTGGGATTTAGGTATCCTTACAAAAGGTTTTTCCCTCAAAAAAAGTCAGATTTTCCCACTAAATCTGATGCTCCCTTAAAGCTCCTTCGGGCTGCAGCACGTCCTGAGGAGATGGGGCCCCAAATTTATGTCACTGACATTGATTTTCCTGATTTTTTGCTGTTAGGAGTAGGGGAAAGGATGCTTTGAACAATTTCTTCCCAGTTTCTACACAAACTTTATAAAACAATCACGTGCTGCACCTGCTTTTCCAACCAGATAAATCCAAACCACCTTAAATCCAGGCAGAGAGGAAGAAGGAAATAAACCCCAATTCCTGCTGTTCTTATCACTGCCAAGGCAATCCTGCTGCTCACAGGAGCAAACTCTGCGAGCGTCTGGGGGATATTTGGAGCATGATTTAGAATATTTAAATACTTAAATTAAATCTAAAATTTAAAAACTAAGTATTTAAATGCAATATTTAAATAATTTAGAATATTTAGAACATCCCTGAGCATTTTGGAGTCAGGACAACCCCGGTTTTTCAGTGCTCCTCAGATCTTCAAGGTGGTTTGGGTTGCACTGGATAAACTAATTTTTCTCTGGTTTGTAAATATTCTCTGCCCACAATTTCTCCCACCTGGATTTTCCAGAGGCAGAGCACATCCGTCCTCTCCATCCATAGGAAAAATAACAGCTTTTGCACAGCACAGGGCAGTGTAAAATTAAAGAGAATTAAATCCCCCTGCCTTGCATTTATCCCACTTAATAAGCAAAGAATATTTGACTAAGTACGTAATTATTATCCTGGGAAATCAAAATTCCTGCTGCCTGCTGCTATTCCAACCTGAGACACTTGGGTTCAAGTGGGAATTTGAGGAATTAGGGGAGGGGTGCAAGGCTCCAGAATCCCCCTATTAAAAAAAAAAAAAAAAAAATCAGTGTTCTGAGATATTCCAAATTTTGCCTGGCTCACTTTTCTCCTTGAAAATTCTTTGGATTTCCTCCTTGTGATTCCCAAACACCAAAAATACTCATTTATAACAAATTCCCGGGTTTTACAGAGCCAGATCATGGATATGATCCCTGAGCATCACATTCAAGGGAGATTTACTGCTGCCTGCACCACAATTGGTGCTGGAAAAATCCAACTTTTCCACATCCCACAGGAAGAATCCACTCACCAAGCGACTGGGATCCATCACCTGGAGGAATTCACATTGTGGCAGCACTGGGATGAAGGAGAATCATCCATCCACACAGAATCCATGGGCTGCTCCCTCTTGTTTGGCACTTCCTTTAGGGAAAGGTTCAATGGGAATTAAGTTTTCCTTCAGGATTTTTAATCCTGGGAGTTTTGCCCGGCCCGGTTTGGGAAGCAGCAAATCCTTCCAATCTATGGAATTGCCACCAAGCAGCTGGAAAATCCCTGTGGATGTTTTCCCGAGGGAATGGCTCTGCTCACTGGGGCAGGATCGGGAATCTCCCAGCCAACCTTTGAGCTGGGTTGGGAAGTGGCCAAAGTCCAGATCCTGATCCTCCAGCATTTCTGCAGCTCATCCCACTCCCAGGACACCGGAACAAGGCAGTGTTTTGACTGGAATTACAGCTTTGCCCACACTTTTCCACGTCAAAGCCTCCCAACAAATGAATTTCCCTGGAGGACCTCCTTGATCACGGATTTCCTTTTCTCCAGGTGCCCGGTGAGGAGTTCAGTGCTCAGATCCAGCAGGAATTTTTCCAGCCAGGAGCTGTCTGGTGGACAGGGAAGGTCTGGCTGAGCAATGACAGAAATGCAATTTCCTGCAAGCCCCGAGCTGGATTTTGGCAAGCAGAAGTTCCCACACTGACAGCTCCTGGCTGGAAAAATTCCTTCCAGCCATGAAAAAATTACTCCAGGCTGTTCCCTGCTCCCAACACTCCCATCCCAGACAACATCACATCCCTGGGGAGTAGGGAATTCGCACTCCAGGCCAGCTCAATCCAGCAATGCTTGCTTATTTTAAGTGAGAACCAACTCACTGCCGACCTCCAAGCCAATATTTGCTCCCAGAATGTTTGGGCCAGCGCTCCAAGGTGGATCAAGGCTTTACACCGAAGGTCTGGGCTTGATCCCGACCCACATTCCCAAAAATCCAGCTGCACCAATACTCTCACATGGCTTGAACAAGCACCTGCTGGCTCAGTTCCTCTCCTCCCTCCTGCCAAGCATTTCTCCTTCCATTCTGGCTGCTCTGATCCATGAAAATCAGACCCCTGCCCAAGGCCAATCATGAAATTATTTCATGATTTTAGCCCATGAAAATCAGACCCCTGCCAATGGCCAATTATTAAATTACTTCATTATTTTAGCCCATGCTTTGAATTAGTTTCAAATTTTCAGAGAGACACAGGCAGAAGAAAAAGGTATTTACATGGTCCATGCTAAATTCCATCCCACAGCTTCTGGAATATCCTGGGTAAGCCCTGAAAGTCTTTTCATGGAATCATTAAGGTTGGAAAACCTCTCTAAGACCACCAAATCCAAAAATCAATTCACCACCACCGCCTTCACTGTTAAACCACGTCCCCAAGAGCCACTTGCACACTTTTTGGACACTCCCAGGAGGTTTCCAGCTGCTCTCAAATGCAGATTTGAAACTTTTCCAAGCTCCCCCAGGTGAGTTCAGGACTCTGGATGCTCCTTGCTGCCCTTCAGGGTCACTCCGTGGGCAGCTGGACAGCGATGGAACAGCTCTGAGGGAAGCAGGAGCACCGTGCCCACCTCCAGAGGCTCAGGACAGCCTGGAGGACCAAAGCAGCCAGAAGGACTCAAATTTAACTTCCTGACACACTGGGAATGCAGGAGTGGCTGCAGAGATGTGTGATCCCTGGGATTCACCGCCACAGGGACGGCATAACCGGCATCGATCCGTCTCACTGCACAGGCAGGAACATTCCAGGGATGAAAAGGTAAAACAGAGACTCCAGCACATCCTTCCCCGTCCTTCAGAAGTCCTGGAGGCTGCAGGGATGAGCTTTCAGCAGCACTGAGCCTTGTGGGCAGCACAATTCCTTCAGCAATTCCATCCCTCCCTCCCTCTGTGCCCAGCCTGTCACAGCCCAGCCTCTGCCTGAGCCGCTTCCCCTCCTGCCAGTGTTTCTTTAATTGACTGGAGAATTTGCAGATATTCTTCCCAGCCAATCCATCCTATTGATTGTAATTATCCTCGGAGAGGCAATGGGAGGAATATTAAAGCCATTAAGGCTGATTTGGATTTGATTCGAGCCATTAGAGGCACGGCAAGCGGAGCCTCGCCGCTTCCCCGCCACCTCCACGGCTCCTGAGGGCCATCCATCACCCCATGGCACATTTGGTGCCACTCTGGATGCAGCCAGGAGTTGAGGAAAAATGGGAAAATGGGAGGGGGTGGCTTCCTGCAGCCGGGTGAGGAGATTGAGCCAAGCATCTCCGTGATGAACCTTCCGAGCACCAAGTGCCTCCAGGAAAGGTGTTTCTCCTCTTAGGAGAAACAGAGAGAGAGAGTCCAGAAAACTCAAGAGTCACCTGACACAGCCCATCAGGCTCAGAGGGAGCTCACCCACTCCATCCAGCTCCAAAACCAGCCATTTCACCCTTTTTTGGGGAGAAAGAAGGGAACATTCTCCATTTCTAGATGGCATCTGCCCCCCTGGCCCACAGGGAGCCCCCCAGAGGGCATCAGGGAGTTGAGGGCATCCCAGCCAGCCCACAGCCTGAGAAAACCTGCCCATGGATATGGAAAATCCAGCATGGACACGTCCCTGGCCATCCCACCCTGCTGGGCCTGTGCCTCTCTCAGCAGTGGGGCTGCCAGCGCCAAGGAGTTGCCAAATCCTTCCCAAATTTCCAGGTGGGAGCTCCTCAGGCAGCTCCGCTCCTCACCCTGAGGGAGCAGCTTTGTCCCTCACACCCTGTCTGTAATCCCACCTGGAAGCTGAACAAAGCCCTTTCCATGGCACTCATATTCCCTTTTCCAGCCTTCCCAGCAACCCAGGGCAGATCTCTGCACCCACACATGTGACCAAAGGTCCCTCATCACTTAAACCTTTTATTTAGCGCAGCTGCAGCATTCCCAACCCCTCCTTGCATTTCAGCCCAGGTCCTCCTGGATGGGAAAACCTCCTAAAACCATGTTGGAGCTTCCTCAGGAGGGGGAATTTCCCTCTCCTGTGCCTCCAGCATGATCCATGTCCTTCAGCAGGGCAACAACACGGTCAGTGTGGGCTGGCAGGGACACAGCCCAGCCCTGGGGATCTGCAGGAATTCCCAAATCCAGGTTGGGATGCTCAGGGAGGAGGGATGGAGCATGCAGGGAGAGGATGGAGAGGAGCAGAGCCCCAGGGAGCAGCAGAGCTGAGGCCACACCGACCCCTGATGGGCCACTCTTGTCCCCCTGGGGTGAGCCCTGCCCTGCCTTCACCCAGGGCATGAGAAACCCCAATAAAATACAGGTCCTGACAGCAGGAAGAACTCGATTTTAACAATCTTAATCAATCATCTTAATAAAATAATCTCAATAAAACATCGCTTAATAAAATAATCTCAATAGAACACCCCTCTGCATTCCTGGGAACAGCAACCAGCCCAGGAAACACCTCCACTCCAAGCTGCTTTCACATCCCACCCTCATTCCCTACCCCAGCCAAGGCCTAGCCCATGAAATTCCCCTTTTCCTGAGATATCCTGCTAGCAGCCAGAGCAATCCAGTCCATCTTCCCTGGTTTTGCTCCCTGGCTGCCTCCTCTCCATGATTCCCATGTTTACAAACACTTGGGCTTCCAGCAGGGCAAGGCAAGGGGCTGTTATAAACACTGAGCAGCAGGGAAATGTCAAGGGCAGGGAAAACAAAAATAAAAAGAGGCATTTTCACTTCACTCTGGAGGTTTTGGGTCCATGTGGGACACGCTGGGTCCTACAGACACGGCCAGGGAGGGACAGAAGGTGACATGGGGACATCAAACAGCCCTTCCCAGCCAGGCAGGAGGGGAAATGTCCCTTCCCTTTGATCCAAGTGGGAAGTGGAAGGAGCAGAGCTGGAACACCTCTTCCTCCTCCTCCTCCTCCCTGAGAGCCAAAGGAAAGGGGAATCCTGGAGCAAAGGAACTCCAGGAGAGCTGGGGAGGTGAGAAAAGAGATTTAAAGTGTCTCCAGGGCCACAATTCCGGAAAAGTCCTATATGCAGAGTGGCAAACTGCAGCTGCTGGGAGTGAGCAGACCTGGAGCTCAGTGCCACCCCTGGGAGATGCTCTCCATGGGCTCCTCCATGCCCAGACTGGGGTGTCCATCCAGCCTCACTCCAGCCCAGGATCTGCACAGCACAAAGCTTTCCACGGGACAAGTCAGGGCATGAGGCAGCCTGAATTCCTCCCAGGGCCTCTGTGCTTGGAGGAGGGAATGGGAGGACGGAGGAGGAGGAAAATCCTGACAGGGGTAAAATTCCTTAGGTGACAGCTCACCTGGTTCAGCTCATGCCTGCAGGCAAAGAGTTTCCAGCAGTGCCAGCAGAGCTGATCAGATAATGCTGGAGAAGTCAGCTCCCAAACCACAAAAATGAGGTGAGGGGGGTTTTTTGGAGGTTTTTTTTCCCCTTTTTTTCAGACTGAGTTCCTGCACAAATGACTGTAATTAAAGCTGTTACCTGTCAGTTCCTCCAGGCACTGAGGCTCCAGCGTTCAGGCTTTGGAAAAAAAGCATCCCTGCATGGCAGCAGTCCCACTCATCCCTCAGCTTACTCATCCTGCCCAGCACCCACCCAGATTTGTCACCAATTAGTTGTAATTCAAGGATTCAGGGGGAAATCCCCACCTCCCTGAGCGAGGTGACTTCACAGGAAGTTAGGGCATGGAATGCCTTTTAAACAACAGAAAAACAATGGAAAAAAACCATGTGTGCCAGAGGCAAGGCCACGGGGTACGGCTGGGAGGCTCACGGCGTTTCTCAGCCATCCAAGGGCTCCTGCAGAGCTTCCAGGAGAGCTTTGGTGGATTCCTTTGGAATTCATACATAATGGAAGAGCCTCAGCCCTGCCGTGTCACCACCGTGTCTGCAGTGCTCGTTCCTCTCACATCACTGCAGCTCCGAAGTTCTGTGCCATTCCCAAACCGCCCTAAATCAAGGGGTCACACCCCGATCCACAGGGGTTTGTGTCAAACAGCACCGGGGGGTTCATTCTGACCGACACCAGGGCCTCGGGAGGGGTTCCATCCCTCAGGAAAGGGGAGCACACGGCGCCAGCCTGGCACCGCTCCCAGCCTGGGAAAAGCTGATATTCCTTGGCCTCTCCAAGGGGACCCAGCTCCGAGACAGCCTGGCGGTGGCACCTCGCCCCTGCAGGGGACATCAGCCCCTGCCACATCCCTGGAGCTGCAGGGAACCAGCCCCACCAGTGCCCGAGGATGCGCCAGGAAAGTTGGAGAATCATGGAATGGTTTGGGATGGAAGGGAGCTTAAAGCTCATCTCATTCCCTGCCATGGCAGGGACACGTTTCACTGTCCCAGGTTGCTCCAAGCCCCAGTGTCCAGCCTGGCCTTGGGCACTGCCAGGGATCCAGGGGCAGCCACAGCTTCTCTGGGAGTTCCATCCCAGCCCCTCCCCACCCTCACAGCCAGAAATTCCTTCCCAATATCCAATCTAAATCTACCATCCTGCAGCTTAAAGCCATTCCCTGTGTCCTGTCCCTCCAGGCCCTTGTCCAAAGTCCTCTCCAGCTCTCCTGGAGCCCCTTTAGGTACAGGAAGGGGCTCTGAGCTCTCCTTGGAACCTTCTCTCCAGGTGAGCATCCCCAGCTCTCCCAGCCTGGCTGCAGAGCAGAGGGGCTCCAGCCCTCGGAGCATCTCTGTGGCCTCCTCTGGCCTCTCTCCAGCAGCTCCACATCCTGCTGGCTCCGCCAGCCCCGGCAGCATCCCCCCAGGTGGGATCCCAGCACCCAAAGCGATGCCCCGCTCCCCCCTCCATCCGCTCCCCACTCACCGAGGCGGGGCTGGCCCGCGGGTTGCGCTCCTGCTCCCGGCACTGCAGCCCGGCCAGGTGCCTCTCCAGGGCTGCCCAGTCCATGGCCGGGGGCTGCGGGTCCCGGGGGGGCCGCGCCCCTGCGCTCCGCCGCGCTCCGGGCCCCGCGGCCGCTCCGCGCCGCCGCTGCGCGGGGTCCGAGCGGGGCGGGGGCCGCGGGCGGGGGCAGCGCCGGGCAGCGGCGGCCGAGGGGCCGCAGCGGCGCCCATGGGCGGCCGGGCAGCGCGGCGGGGACGGCGGGGACCCCCCGTCCTCCTCCTCCTCCTCTTCCTCCTCCGAATCCTCCAGCGCCGCCAGGTCCAGGCTGCTGGGGGACGGCGAGGACTTGCCCTCCGAGCACGGCGTGGCTTTGCTGGAGTTGGATTCCGAGCTGGAGCGGCTGCTGCCGGCGTCGCTGCCTAAATCCATGCCATCCTCCCTGGAATCCTGCCGGAGAGAAGCGGAGGGCGGCCGTGTCAGGGATGCCCGGAGCGCTGCTGCCCGCCGGGCACGGGAAACGCCGGCCCGGGGCCGCCCCCGCGCTCCGGAGCTGCCGCCGGCGCGGGGCGGCCCCGGGCGGAGCGGGCGGGGGCGGAGCGGGGCCGGGCTCCGGCTCCGCCGCTCGGGAGCTGCGGGAAACGCCGGCTGGCGGCGAGGAAACACCGCTCCGACGGGCACAAAATCCCATGTTCTTGGTGTTTTTTAAAAAAAATTATTCTTGTTTTGTTTTGGTTTTTTTTTTTAAATTATAACTATATGACGTTAGCTAATGTTGTTGTAGTAGGTATTGTAACGGGTTTTTTGTTATACAAAAAAAAATGTTATTCTTTATTCCTACAGTTGTTGGGTCGGGACGATCCCAAGCGATTCCAAGCATAAATCCAGGCTGTTTCGAGAATGGATCCAAAGCAACCCTGAGTGAAAGGATTTGGGGGGGTTGATGGAAGAGAAGCTGAGCCTGAGCCGGTCACAGGCACTGAGAGCCCCAAAATCGCCCCTGTGCTGGGCTGACTCCCCAGCGTGGGCAGCAGGGGAGGGGGAATTCTGCCCCTCTGCCCTCTCAGGTGAGGCCCCACCTGCAGAGCTGCCCCAGCCCTGGGTCCCAGCAGAGGAGGGACCTGGAGCTGCTGGAGAGAGGCCAGAGGAGGCCACGGAGCTGCTCCTGGGCTGGAGCCCCTCTAGAGCCAGCCTGGGAGAGCTGGGGGTGCTCACCTGGAGAGGAGAAGCTCCAGGGAGAGCTCAGAGCCCCTTGCAGGGCCCAAAGGGGCTCCAGGAGAGCTGGAGAGGGACTGGGGACAAGGGATGGAGGGACAGGACACAGGGAATGGCTTCCCACTGCCAGAGAGCAGGGATGGATGGGATATTGGGAGGGAATTTTTTCCCTGGGAGGGTGGGCAGGCCCTGGCACAGGGTGCCCAGAGAAGCTGTGGCTGCTCCTGGATCCCTGGCAGTGCCCAAGGCCAGGCTGGACACTGGGGCTTGGAGCAGCCTGGGACAGTGGGAGGTGTCTCTACCAGGGCAGGGGTGGCACTGGGAGGGTTTTGGGGTCCCTTCCAACCCAAACCATTCCATGATTTCATGACAATGGGTTTGGCGAGGGGGTGGCATCGTCTCTGTGTGGGGCTGTGGGTGACTGCAGGGAGTGACAGCGAGTGACATCCTCCCTCCCACGTCCCGAGGGACCACGGGGCACCCGTCACAAATCCCCGCTTCCACCCTCTCCCTTTCTTTCCTTCTTCAAAAGTAATTTAAAGTAACTCGTTAAGAGTCGCCTATAAATAACTCCGCTAAAAAAAACTAATCTAGTTTCTGTATTCTGGGTCACCGGAGCCAAGTTTAACACGCAAATGTTCCCGTTCCCAAATTCACGGCAAGGAGACCTTTTAAGGCACTCTGGCTGAAATGGGGAGCGTCAATCACAGGGATTGGGAGTTTCCACACAGAGTTTGGGAGGTGTGGCAGCTGCCCTCTGATCCCTGCAATCCCAATCCTCTGGATATGGAAGGGGAGAGCTCAGGGCCAGGGGGAGAACCAGCAGCTCTTAATTAGAATGATATTGAAACATTGAATCGGATTGGGAGCTGATTTTGTGGCAGGATTTGTGTGAGAAACATCTTGAGGTCGCCCAGTGAGAATGAAAAAATCTCTGTGTTAACAACTCTGTCTCCAGCAGAAATCCACAACAGAATTCAGACACTGAGAGAATTAACCCGACCCCAAAAGCAGCACAGGGGGGTTAAAAACGTCCCGATGTGCAGGGTGGGGAGGTGATGCCAAGGCCAAAGGCGGGCACGGCACAGACACCCAGGAAATGGCACAGCAAGGGGACAATCGAGCACAGGGAATGGCACAGCTCGGGGGGAATCGAGCACAGGGAATGGCACAGCTCGGGGGCAATCGAGCACAGGGAATGGCACAGCAAGGGGACAATCGAGCACAGGGAATGGCACAGCTCGGGGGCAATCGAGCACAGGGAATGGCACAGCTCGGGGACAATCGAGCACAGGGAATGGCACAGCTCGGGGGCAATCGAGCACAGGGAATGGCACAGCTCGGGGGGAATCGAGCACAGGGAATGGCACAGCTCGGGGACAATGGAGCACAGGGAATGGCACAGCTCGGGGGCAATCGCCCCTCGGGGCTCCCCACGGCCCGAGTTTGTCGGTAATTCCGAAGGGATGAGAGGGAGAAGGGAAACATCCAGAGCCAGTTAACTCCTGGGAGTTCTGAACTCCTTGCTACCAGCTCATCCCGAGGAGACCTGGCTGGGGCACAGCGGAGCGGAGGGGAGGGGAGGAGGGGCCTTCGGTGCCAGGGCTGACCCCACATCCCCCTCCTGGACAGCAGCGACCCTGGAGGGGCATCCTGACAGTCCTGGGAGTACCAAAAAACACAATCAGACGGGAAGAACATCAGGGAACAGGGCACAGATTGGGGCTGAGGGTTTTAGTGACCTGGAGTCGTCCCCTCTTCTCCCTGCGGGGTGGGAATCGCAGACACACAAAGGTTTGGGATGGAAGGGATCCCAAAAATCAGCCAGTGCCACCCCTGCCATGGGCAGGGACACCTCCCACTGTCCCAGGCTGCTCCAAGCCCCAATGTCCAGCCTGGCCTTGGGCACTGCCAGGGATCCAGGGGCAGCCACAGCAAATCTGGGAATTCCATCCCAGCCCTCCCCACCCTCCCAGGGAGGAATTCGGTTCCAAAATCCCTGTGGCAGTGGGAACCATTCCCCTTTGCTCTAGTTGAAAATCCCTCTCCAGCTTTTCTGCAGGAGACTCGGACTGCCAGACACGGCTTCAGAGGGATAAAGGGGTCGGGATCCACAGGGAATACCACACGGTTTATTTGGGATTAACCTTTCCCCTGAGGCGTCTCCTCCAGGTGTTCTCCGGGTGCTCAGCCCGGATTATCCCAATTTTCTCTCGTGACCCCCAGGAGCAGCTGAATCCCTCCCTCTTCCCAGCTCATCCCTGCTTCCCTCCCAGGCTGCCTGGTGGTGGAAACTCCATAAAATACAGTTTTAAAAATAATCCCAGCAAATGGCAGGAAGGAGCAAAATCCCGGAGATGAATTACTGCGGGAAAAGGTTTCACCACAGGGTTAGGAGGGGGTGGCTTTGGACACACTTTGTGAGGTGCAATTCTTTGGGTTTTGGTGGTTTAATGTCACCACCAGCCTCAGAGGGAATTTTCTGCTGAGCCAAGGAGGAACTGCCTGGGAGTCACAGGCTGTGGGGAGTTTGATTTATAGGATTTCATTGGGGAAGTCTCTTTGCTTCAACACCACCAGTGCATTAATAACATTTTGTGGAAGACAAGAGCGCTTTCCCTCTCCCTGAATTTCCCAGTGTGGACACCTGGAATGGTGTGAAATGAGTGGCAGGCACTTCCCACTCCAAATTTTCCACTTTTCGTGGGATAAAGCTGTTTCAGCCTTCATTCAATTCATGCTTTTAGGTGCCAGCCTTTAAAATCCCTCCCCGCTGCCCTGTCCCCAAACAAATTGTTTTCTCACGAGGTTTGACACATCATACATGTGATTTTTCCAAGTTTCTTTTTGTTTTTTTCTCCTGACTGCAGACAGATCCAATAATTTTTAATCTCACAGTAAACCCTCCCCACATCTAATTATACACGGGGAACATATTTCTGCTCGACCCTGCACAGGAAGGACGCAGCTCTTGCTATTCCAAACAAAAATGGCATTTTTCCTCCAACGCCACGGAAAACTTGGGATTTGTAGGAATTCTCAAGGTGTGAATGAACACAAACCCCTGCAGATGAAAGAATCTGCTTTACAGCTCTTTTACTCAGTGCAAAGGAGGTTTAATACAAACGAGGCTGGTGGGGTGGATGCTGAGGCAGAAATATATCACAAAAATAAGATTCTTATTCTTTTCAGTTTGCTGATTATCGTAAGCCATTAAATTGATTTGATTTTGCTATTTTGGCGCTGCTGTAACCCTGTTCTAAAATGGGTTTCATGTGTTCTCTCCTGCTAAACTGCACAAGTTTTTGGGTCAGAGAAGGAGGAAAGCAAGGAAGTCACAACCACCCTTAAAACACCATAAATCCCTAAATCTGGGAACATTTCTGCCAGCTGGGTCTTTATCCCATCACCCTCACGTCCACCCAGAGCTCCCAAATTGGGTTTTTACCTTAGAAACTGGATTTTGGGGGTTTTTTCTTGACCTGACTCCCACACAGAGCTAAGCTCTGACCTTACCCAGGTGGGATTTGCCAGGGAAATGACGCTGGGATAAAAATATCCCTGGGGTAAGGCAGGAAAGGGAAGTTTCCTCTGAACACAAAGAATTTCCCTTTCCTGAATGGTAAAGGACTGCACTGAGACCAGGGCACATTTCCCTTTCCTGCTGCAACCCCTCTGTGAGTATTCCTGGCTTTTGTGATTCCATGGGCAGGAAAAATCGGTCAGAGTTCACCTGGAATCTCTGCTGGACCCCAACACCCAGAAATGAGCTCAGACCTCCAAAAATCAGATTCCCTCTATACCAGATTTCCTCTATATCCTCTGAACATTGTTATTCAGGAATTGGGGTTTTCTTTTCCCATTTTTTCTCTTCTATAAAAGTTTTCTGCCACACATCCCATGGAGGGCGGTGGACCTTTCATCCCAAAGAATTCATCCCCAGCCTTGCAGGGAGCACAAGCCAAGTGCACGGGCTGTGGTTTCTCCTTCCATAGCCTTCAGGGCCAGAAGATTCCCTGGATTCTCTCACATCTCTGAAATATTCCCTGTCCCAGGACCCAGTATCCATTGGATCCACCTTGGGAAGAATCTGAGGAATCTTGGGGAAGAGGAGGAGGAGGAAGAGCCCACGCTGCCTCCATCCCTCGGCAGCACCATCCCATTCCCACTCCTGGCTCTCCCCACAGCTCAGAACGGCCATCCCAACATTTCCAAGGCCAAAATAAACTGCTTTTCCTGGCTTTGGGGAGAAGCCTGGATGCGTCCTGCAGGTGCCATGGTGACAGACACCTCCCGAGAGCAGCAGAGCAAACAGGGATTTGGGAGTTTGGGTTTGAAGGGAAATTATATTTGGAACAACACAGGCTTGGCATCTGTCACTGATTCCCTCCCCTCATCCTGCTCGGAATGCTGCTCTCACTTTCCAGGCTCTCCTGGAAGGGTTTCATACATTCCTGCTGCCTTCTCAAGCCAGGCCAGCTTCCCACATCCCACAGCACGTGAGGGAAGCCAGAGGAGCCCCAGGGTCCCACCAGCAGCTCCAAGGGCTGAGTGCAGGAGGATCCATGGACCCATGACCTGTGGATCCAGTATTCCCTGCCTCTGCTGTTGTTTTCCCTGTTTTCCCAGCTGATGCAGAGCCCCAGATTCCCTGAGCTGGCAGATTGGTGCCTCTCAAATGATTCTGCAGGGGAGGGAAAAAAGGTCACATTTCAGCTGGGAAAGGGAACGTGTCACTCACACAGGAGGGATGACTGTGATTAATATAAATATTGGGAATAAATTCCTCCCTGGGAGGGTGGGGAGGGGCTGGGATGGAATTCCCAGGGAAGCTGTGGCTGCCCCTGGATCCCTGGCAGTGCCCAAGGCCAGGCTGGAGCAGCCTGGGACAGTGGAAGGTGTCCCTGCCATGGCAGGGGTGGAATGGGATGGGATTTAAGCTCCCTTCCAACCCAACCCATTCTGGGATTCTGGGATTTGATGGCTCTGGAATAAACATTCTGGCAGAGTGGAATATTCTACAGCTTATTCATGCAAGAAAGTTGTCTCCTCTTTAAAAATCCCAGTAACATCCTGCAGTCCCTGTGCACTCTGATTATCCCAACCCCTGTCTTTGGGATTAGGAGCACTGGGATGCTCCAGGTTTTCCAGCCCCACATCCCTGAGACTTCAGCAACAAACCAGACCCCACCCCTGAAACGCCAAATCGAGGCCATTTCATTTAAAATCAGACAGGGTGGGGACTCACCTGCAGCTCTGTGGGGTGCAGGGACAGGACCCATCCAGCTGCATCCCCCTCTGGAATGCTGCATCCTCCCCCAGGGAGCTGGAGGGCACAGGGCTGCCATGGCACAGCATTCCTGGCCACGGGCAAAACCCTTGTGGGCATCGTTCTTGTACCGCTTGGATTTGCAGGTTTAACTCTTTAAATTTAGCAAAGTAAATTTAGCAAATTAAATTTAGCAAATTAATCCTTTGCTTAATTTAGAGGGGGGCTGAGGGGGAGGGAAATCACAGCAGGACTCTGAGTGATGGCACTGCCACCTCTTCTGGGGGCACAGGAGGGGACAGAGGTGCAGGACAGGGACAAGGGCAGCGTCCCAAAAATAATTCCTTTTAGGCCACGCTCAGCCTTTTGGGCTCTGGCAGCTCCCAGTCCTCCAAACTGGGATTTGATGATTGCTGGAATGGCTCCAGCTCTGCCAGGGCTTCCCTCACCCCCCGAACTTTTCCCCATGTCCTAAAACACCCAGAAAGTCCACGTTGTCTCCTTTCCTTTGGAAAAGCTGGGGGATGCAAGAGCTGCTCCTGCCCGGACTGGTTTTCCTCTAAATTATTTGCCCCGGGATGAATCACAAAATCATGGAATGGTTGGGTTGGAAAGGACCTTAAAGCCCATCCCATTCCCTATCCACAGGCAGGGACATCTTCCCCTATCCCAGGTTTCTCCCAGTCCTGTCCAACCTGTCCCAGTACAATTCCAGGGATGGAGCTGCTTCCATTGTGCCTGTCCTAGTCTGGAAGCACGAGAAGAACAGTAAAATCCTTGGAGTAAACAAAAGGAATCTCCTTATCTGTCCAGCAGCCTCTGGAATTCCGTGTAGTCATCAAGGCCAGGAGAAAAAAAAAGCTCTTTAATAAAGTTCTTTGGAAGGCATGTGGGGAAGGAATGTGAGCAGGGAAATAGCTGGAATATTTCAAATGCAAGAATCCACAGAGCCCTGCTGAATCTTAATTTTTATGTTGCTTCCTCTAAAGGCATTAACTCCCCAATTCCAGCGTGCCCAGGGAAGCTTTTGCACCGTTTCTCCCCAAAAATTCCTCCTTATCCTTCGGGTAGAGAGGAATCAGCCCCTTAAGGAAGTCTCGGCTTAATTAAGGATTGTGTTAATCACCTCGGGGACCTCTGGTTGTCACTGGGAGGGGCTGGAGTCCAACCAAAGCAGGGAGGAGCGTGCTCAGCTCCAGCAGAATCCGAGGGGATTCATCCCACCTGCCTGAGCTCAAGCCGGGAATGTTTGGAGGGAAAATCAACATTCAGGAATTTCTCCCAAGTTTTTTTTGCATCCTGGGTGATGCAGCTCACGGCCTGATTGAGGGCTGAGGATCGTAAATTTTCTGGGACTGCAGATATTTTACAGTGAACCATTTTTGGGTCCGAATCAGTTAAAGGAGAGGCACAGAAATTAATTTGGGAAAATAAAGTTTGGATATTCCTCCCACAATCTGCAGTCTCACGTGCACCGAGATTCCCTTTCCTGGCAGCACTGTCTGAGCCCAGCTCAGGGGTTGAGTCAGGTTACGGATAATTAATCCCAGCCTAAAGCAGCCAAAGCCTGGACACGGAGCGAGCCGGGAGAGGGGAAGGTGCAATTCCGGCTGGAAAGGAATTCCTGCTTCAAAGGGTGGGATCAAATCCCAGCAATCCGGTGAATTTTGAGCCAACAGCTGTTGCTGATTCCTGATTCCCATGAAGGACAATTCTCCTGTGCTGTTTCTGCTCCTTCAGAAGAATCCCGTTCCCATCAGGATCAGGAGCCATTCCCATTGGGATCAGGATCCGGTTCCCATCAGGATGGCTCAGCCCTGCTCCAGGGCGTTCTGCAGCTTTGCTTTCCCTGATGATTCCTGGGATCCTCAACCCTGACCAGGCCAGCTCAATAACCAGGCTCAGAGCAAACTGCTCTGAGTTTAGCTTTTGTTTTTCACTCTAAATCGCAGGGCCAGCCCCAAACTCCCTGCGCTGCCTTCTCCTGCCCTGTTTTCCTCTCATTTCTCTGCCAGAAGCAGAGCTGGGTGTGTGGGATAGTCCCTGGGATGGCCACAGCGCTCCCTGGGTGTCTGTGGGTGTTTCCCTGGCTCCCCTCCTGCTTTGGGGGTGAAAAGCTTGGATTTGATGGGCTGGGAAGGCTTTTCCAACCTTAATGATTTTAGGATTCCTTCCTTTAATGATTCTGGGTTTTTTTTTTTTTTCCTTAATGATTCTGGGATTCTTTTCCTTAATGATTCTGGGATTCCAAGAGCTGGTTTTGGGAAGGTATCACTGAGACCCCTGACCCATTTCTGGTGGCCTCCCTCAGCATCTCCCCTCAGTTATCCCCCAAACCTGGGGTGCTGTACCCATGGGACAGCCTCGAAGTCACAGAATTTCAGGATCAGAGGTTGGAAAAGCCCTTCAGGATCATCGAGCCCAGCCTGTGCCTGATCCTCACCTTGTCCCCAGCCCAGAGCTCTGAGCATCACATCCAGGAATTCCTCAGACACCTCCAAGGATGGGGAGTCCAAACTTTCCTGGGCAGCTCCTGCCAATGTTTAACAACCTTTCCATGGGGAAATTCCTGCTGCTGTCCAAGCTGAGCCTCCCCTGGCCCAGCCTGAGGCCGTTCCCTCTCCTCCTGTCCCTGTTCCCTGGGAGCTGCCCCCTCCTGTCAGGGACTGTGCAGAGCCACAAGGTCCCCCCTGAGCCTCCTTTGCTCCAGGCTGAGCCCCTTTCCCAGCTGCTCCTGCCAGGATTTTCTCTGAGGAAGCCAGAGGAGCAGCACATGAGCTCACAGAGGCAGCAGAGGGTGGCAGAAGTGCAGCACAGGCTCAGATTCCTTTCAGGCACTTCAGAATTGCTCTCCAAAATAGACAAGTGTGGAAAAGCCACTTGGGAGGGGGGAATTGCTGTGGGAAAGATTCCCTCCCCCAGCCCTTGGGATGCAGACTGCACTCAGGGAAAGGCAGGGAAAGCCATTCCTGTTATTCCCCCAAACACTCTGCACTATCCAAAGGCTCTCTCCTGGCTTTTCCCCTGCTGGGTTTTCCCAAACACACAGATGGCCAGAGGTTCCTCATGTGCCACATCAGGAATGTGGTCACCCAGCCCAGGGAAGTATTTTTACACTCATTTATATTCCAGGAAAGAAACACAACTTCAAAAAAAACCCCAAACTCCTTTTTGACACGCAAATCCAGGGAAAATAAAATCGGTGACTGCAGCAAATGGAGCAGTGAGGAAGGAGCTCTGCTCCCTGATGAGGAATTGTGCTTCACCCGCAACAGATGCAGCTCTTGATATTTATTTTCTGCATAAATCTACATTTTAGGCTGAAAGCAACTGCTCGGGCTTTGTCTTGCTCTGTTCCGTCCCTCACTGCTCTTTTCAGCTCGGTGCCTCACACAAACAGCTCCAGCTTGGGCTTTGCCAGCCCTAAAATCCCAACCAGGGAGACTCGGCCGTGGAATAACGTTGCTGCAGGGCTGGTGGAGCTCGGGATGTTCCTTTTCCCATGGTTATAAATTCCTGCCGGCAGGGATGGTCAATCCCAGCCCTCAGTGATGGGCAGAGCCCTCAGGGCTTGCAGCACCCAGGGGAGCAGGGAGGGAGCAGCTGGAGTGGGTGCTGTGCCTGCAGGATCAGAGCCGGAGATGGGAATTGCTGTGGGACATGGGGCTGGTGCTGCAACTTCAGAGAACCCCGGAATGGTTTGGGCTGGAAGGACCTTAAGTCCCAAACAGAGCAGACTCAGCTCCCTGCAGGAATTTCAGGATCTCTTGGACAAACTGGATTTCTTTAAATGCCTTAATAACCAACATACGCAGGTCAGGAGTGGGAGATTTAATCCAGCCCTCAAGAGCTTTATCCAGTTGTTTTCCAGGACCCTTGGAAGGGAGAAATTCCACCTCGAGCTGCTGCTCAGCTGCAGAGTGGCTGGGTTGGGAATTTCTGGTCGTTCTGTGTGGGCCCAACACTCCCATTCCCTGCCAGACAGAACAAGCAGCAGGGATCAGGCCCAGGGAATAAAGCTTGATCCCACATATGGAAGGAGAAACCCAAAGCCAACTCCCCAAACCAACCCAGACTACATTATAAATATATAATATGAGATATAAAGTTGCTTCCAACACCAACCATTCCATGATTCTTCCCATCACTCCATGATTCATGGCTCATATTGCAGCTAAGGCTTTGGGAATGGCCTCGTGCCGCCGGATTTCCCCCTGGAATGGGAAGTCAGGGGAACAGAAAGTGGATAATCCTCTTAGCAGGGCTGCCCTGGCCGTGCCAGGCTCCAATTAACACCGGAGGGTTTGGTATTAATTATGGGAATGAGGGAAATTGAAGATGCTTAGTGCTGGGAGAAAGGACAGGGCCCCAAGTAACTCCTGGGGAGGGAAAAAGGAATGGCCGGAAAGCAGCACTGGATCAGGGGTGGGGGATGGAGCCCTCCAGCCACCCCAGCAGTGACAGCAAATTCCCAGACACCTCCCAGACCTGGGACACTCCTGAAATCCCAAAGCTGCTTTTCCCTGGAGCTGGCAGGTCTGGGAATATCCAAGGTGTTGCCTTTTCCCTGAGAGTGTGATGGACTTTAACTCCACCGTGTTCAACCCTCCACAAAACCCGGCCCAAGCAGAGTTTTAAATCCAGCCAAGATGAGTCTGAAATCCAGGGAATGTCAGGGACACGAGCCAAACATTGATTGTCCAAACCTGTGAGGAACAGAGCCCAAACAGATCCAGAGGATTGGGGGGCTCCTGGGACGGACACCCCTTTCCCAGGCTCTGTGCTCCCCAATTCCCAAATTCCCATCCCTGTGGATGGATCGTGGCCGTGAGGAGCAGCACATCCATGGAGCAGCTCCTTCCCTCCCTCCTTCCCTCCCTTCTTCCCAGGGATGGGAAACAGTGGCTGGAGCAGCTCCTGAATCCAGGGATCATCTCGAGGGATCCAGGAAGGGATCCTGGATCCGGGGGTGCTGCAGAGGGGCTGCACATCCCACTGGATCCCAGAATTCCTGGACACCAAATCCTGCCTTTCCCTCCTCCCATCCATCCCTGAGTGGAAGATGCTGAGTCACAATCCCAGCCCAACATCCCAAATTCCCGTGAAATCCACAGCTCTGCTGCCAGGGTCTCACACTCCCAGCTTAAAAACATTCCTGGAATAATTCCCTATAAAATCCCCAGCCCCTCAAACTCCCTTCAGATCACCCCAAGGAATTTGTCCCCTACCCTTCACGCCCTCTTTGAGAAACAAACATGTAAAATTCATCAAATAAATCAAATTAAGGTTAAAAATAATGACCTAGGATCCATCAGGATCCCTCCCAAGGATCCAAGATTTGCTGGTGGAGCTGTTGTTTCTGCAGAGGAATAAAACCCATGGATATTTTTGGGCTGCTGGAGCCTGGGATGCATTTGGGGGTGTGGAGAACGAGCCAAGAAATTTATCACTACTATTATTATTATTATTGTTAATATTATTATTATTGAATGCTCTGCTCTGTATCCCTTAGAAACAAGAAATGGTCAACAAATAAATATCTTAATAAATAAATAAATAGTCTTAACGAATTAATAAATAAATATCTTAATAAATAAATAAATACATAAATGTCTTTATAATCCATGTCTTTGTGAGCTGCTGAGGTGGGTCCAGGCTGAGCCGGGCTCTGGAATCAGAATCCCTGGAGTTCTCCCCTATCCTTCAGCTCCTTCCCCAGTGCCTATAAAATCCTGCTCATTCCAGCAAGGTCCAAGAGGGGTTTTTTGGGAATCATTTAAAGGATCTGTCCCCAGATTGTGCCTCTCAGAGGAGACTGAGGTAAAAACGAGCAGGAGAGCAGAGCTGAGCCCAAGAGCAGCCGATTTTCGGGGTACTCACATTAATCTTCCACTCCCGGCTCCTTTCAGGCCATTTTGGTAGAAATCCCAGGGATTGGGGAGTCGGGATCCCGAGCCCCGCTACGGCCGCGCTCCCTCCTGCCCCTTGCCGCTGCCCATTCCTCCGGGATTTGCCCGTGGAGTTGAAAAATCCACTTTGAATTCCTCTGGCATCCGAGATTCCAGCCGAACTCTGCGCCCCGCAGACGGAGCCGCTTCCAAAATAAATCTCCCAAAATCCAGACGGTTCCTGGAGCCGCCTTAACCCTCGGGATGGACGGAGCTCTCTTCCCGAGGAAAGCAGGATGCTGCTCTCTCCAAAAACTTCCCCCCTTCACCAGCCTCGACCTTGCCAGGGAAATCCTGTCTGCCTTGAATTATTCATCCCTCTTCCAGTGCTGCTCCAGCCGACAATTCCAAGCATTAATATGCCATGACTTTTTTATCCTTTTGGGCTTTCCCCGCCTCTTTCCAAACTCACGCCGTGCTGGAGGTGTTCATCAGCATTCCTAGGACTCCCCAGCTCAAATCGGCGTCTCCAGCCTCTCGCCCGCCCTTCCCGGTGGGAATTAGCACAGGAACAGCTCCGGGAACAGGGAGAGCAGGGCTGGATCCAGCTGGAGCTCCTGCTTTTGGCAGCACTTCCCAGCCTGCCTGGGCATGGAATGCAGGGGAGGCTTCCAGCTCCGCCAGGAAAAACTCGGAGCGAGGGAACCGTGCTGGGAATTCCGGGAAAAACCGTGGGATTATCGTTTTTAAGGAATTCTGGTGGCAAATCCTGGCGGTGGTGGCCAGGCCGGGCTGTGGGCTGGGCGCATCCCTGTGGCTCCCAGGGGAATTTGTCCCTGGAATTTCGCTGTTTGTGGTAATCCCAGACCTGCTCCTGACTCTGGAAATGGATTAAAGTGTCCAGAGGATCCTCCTTCCTTCCACATGGAGACCAGGTTGGAATCTGAGATTCCTGAAGCTGCTCCACAGGGGCCAAACCCCGAATTCGCCCAGATCCGCTCCGTCCCATGGAAAACCCCTTTGCACTGAAGTGGGATGAGCAATTCGCTCACCGCTAACGCTTCCCTCTGCTCCCGCCGCTCAAAGCAGGAATTCCTGGGATTCCAGGGACTGGAAAAGCTGGAGTTGCTGCCCTGTTAGCTGAACTAAAGGACATTCCAGCAGCAGGGAACTCCAGCCAATGAATTCCCAGCCTCAATTCCTGGCGTTCATCACTCCTTGGACTCTTTTCCATATTTAAGGCGGGTTTGCTGCTACCGTGGGCTGTGTCTGAGCAGGGTGGAGGGTATCCCGAGCCATCCCAGCGTGGAATTCCCAGGCTCCTGCAGCTCCAGTTTATCCAAGACGGGAATTTCAACAAAATCCCCTCAATTCGCGGATTTTGGAAATAAGGGAATATTGGCAATATTTCCAATACAGCCGAGAACGTGAAGCTGCGCTTTGGGATGGGCTGTCCTTGGCTGGAGCAGGAGCCAGCTCTGGGATTGGGAACTTTTAAGAGTTTAGTGGGATTTTAAAATCCCTGATTTCACTTGGGGAAAAAAAAAAATTTAAAAAAATCGCTATTCCAGCATTGCTGAGAGCTGCATCCCGATCCTCCGGGAGGGGTGTCGCGTTTCACTGCGGCGAACTGCGAGCAGCTCTTGTAGAAACAGACGGCGGGGGACGAAATTAAGCCGAATGAAGCGAACATTGCATATTAGTAACGAAAAAAAAAAAAAATCAAAAGGAGCTAGGCTACTAAAGAGAGCTAGAATAGAGCAAGGGGAAGGAAGATGAGAGGGAGACAGAGGGGGGCAGTGCATTAGCAGCGGAGGCCGGGGAGCGCCATCGGTGTGCCCGAAGCATGGGGGGGACGCTGCCGGCCTGGGGATGGCTCCTGAGGCGAAGGGCGACCGGACACGAGGTGAGGGGACTCTCGGGCAGCCTGGACAGGGTGTGGGCAGTGGGCTGGCTCGGATGTGGGCAGGGTTGGACACAGGTGGCTCAGGGACACAGGAGGCAGCACAGGCGTGAGGGCGAGCAGGAGCCAGCGAGCGCAGCAGAGCGGAAAGGCGGGCTGGGCCCAGGGTAAAATAAGAATCAAAAAGCCCCGACTCAAAAGCAACTCTCAAAAAGCCAAAGCCTCTCGAATCACGGAAAAGCAAGTCTCAAAAAGCCTCTCGAATCACCAAAAAGCACAGCACCAAGCCAAAAGCCTGCACTGGAAAAGCAAGTTTGAAAAGCCCTCAGGTTCGTGACGCAGTTGCTTCTTGTGGGCCTGGCTCCTCCCCGCCGACAGGAGAGCCTTGGCCCAGGGCAATGTCCCACTGCAGGCCATTGGTGGGGACACTGTGCCACACTGCAGAGTGTCCCTGCAGGGGACAGTGTCCTTGGTGTCTCCTGCTGGCTGCCTGTCCCGTGGGAGACATGAAATGGGTGCCAGGCACAGTCCCCACACAGACAAGGCCTTCCTCCATCTTCTCCTCGGTGCCTCCTCCCTCACGGGCCTCTGACAGCCAGGGTTGGGACAAATCAAAATGAAATTGGGTTGATACAAATAAAAAAAAAAAAAGGAAATTGGCTTCTCACAAGGGGGTTAAAATGGGGTGTGGGAGCAGGACCTTGTGTTTTGTCCTTAGAAATCTGCTTCTCTTCCCTCAGATCCTCCCCCACCTTAGCCAGGACCACTTTGTCCCTGACTCCCTCAGAATTAATTAATTAATTAACTGCTACAACTCCAGGCACAAACAATTCCTTGTTTGTCCCTTAATCCCCCCTTTCCAATACAGGATTAGGATTTCCCCTAATGGGTTTCTGCTAATTCCTTATGAGATTGGAGCACAAACAAACACATCCCCGATTCCGCCTTCCTCTTCCCATTCCCATCCTTTGAACACATCTCTTGGAAAAGGACAGGAAAAGGGGGAATGGCTTCACAGTGCCAGAGGGATATTGGGATATTGGGAAGGAATTGTTCCCTGGGATGGTGGAATGGGTTTTCCCAAGGATGCCCCATCTCTGGAAGTGCCCAAGGCCAGGCTGGAACACCCTGGGGTAGTGGGAGGTGTCATAGAAGCTTAGAGATCATCCAAGAAAAATCTGGGAATATTTTAGCAGGAAGCTCAAAAATGGGGATTCATTCAGCACCAATCCTTGAAATCTGTCCATGAACTTCTCCTCTCCACTGGCTCTGTGGCTGGTGGAAAAAGGCAGGAAAAATCCCCCCTTTTTACCTGTCAAACCACAAATAAAGGGGAATATTCCACAAATCCCAGACCAATATTCCAACCCTTCCAACCCTTAGTTCCATTTGCCTTTTCTATTTTAACTTGTCATAATTCACTTTTCCACAATAAAGCTTGAAAATCTCACCCCCATGAGGAGTTATTCCCTTAAATAACCTGTCCTGAATGTTCAAATCCCAGTTCTTAATGGACTAAAAGGAGCTGTGAAATTTCCAGCAGCAGCTGTTGGGATGTTCTGCATCCTGACAGGAAATCCAGGCTGACACTTCCAGCAGGAGAAACCCAGGAGAGGCGTCCTCAGTGCCCTCCTTGAGTCTTTCTTCAGGTAAATTTTAATTTTTTTTCATGGATCAGCAGCTGAAAAATGGACACAAAGCACTCCCTTCAAGTCTCCCACAGGAAAAAAAATTGAAATAAAAATATATTTATTTTCTGTCTTTTTTCCCATTGCAGTTCCTCAGGGGTGTGTCAATCCTCAGAGGATTCCTCCCAGAAAGAGCCACAAGGTAAGAAATTCCTTCAAGGTTTAAAGAAAAAAAAGGTGAGGAATGTTCAAGTGAGAATTTTTAATTTTCAAGGATTAAATTATGCCTGGCTTAAACAAAAACAAGGGAAATAAATCCCAGAAAACAGAAATTGATCCCAGAATTTGGCATTCTAGGTCCATCTGCTGTTGGAAATATGGAAAGATCCTCAAGATATTTTGGGTGTAAATTACCTCCAGTAGGGGCAGATTGTGGGCAACCCTCCTGAGCAAAGCTGGAGTGAAAACCACACAGAGGGAGTGGAGGGAAGTGCAAAAAATGGGATGAAAATCATTAAAAAAGGAAAAAAACCCTGAAAAATCAGTGGAGATGGTGGCAAAAATTGGAGGGAAAAGGAAAAAAAAATAAGATTAAAGGGAAGAAATTGAGCAGACAGGAAAAAGGCCTGGGAAAAGTCCATGTAGGAGCTGAGTGACAGGAAAAAATACATCAAAAAGGGGAAAAGTGCACCAAAAAGTGGAAAAAATACTCCAGAAAGGGGGGAAAATGCAGCAAAATTATGGAAAAATACAACATTAAGTTAAAAACTGAAGTTATTTCTCCCCTGGGCAGTGGTAGAGCCTGAGCAGGGACAGGATCAGCCTCACTCCCTTTCCTTGTCACTGAAACCATGCTTGGAAAAAAGATTCCAGAGCAAGTGGGGCCATTACTTATTAATTAGCTGGGGAGAATTAAAATTAGAACAAAACCCTGGATAATTTAAAATAAACCTAAAGCAGAGCTGAGCTGCAGAGGGGGAGGGAGGGCTCTGGAAAAGCTGGGAAGAGCCGCTCCAGAGGGATAAATAATTCACAGGGCTTTTCATTTATTCAGCTTTCTTTACTTTCCTAATGTTCCAGGGAGGGAGGGAGGGAAGGATGGGGATGAGTGACTCAGGCAGGGGGAGAGGGAATGTGGAGAGCCCAGCAATCCCTCTCCTGCAATTCCAGCATTTCAGGACACATTTCAGTCCCTATTTTACACTAAAAGTGGCATTTTATTCCATTTATATCCATTTATATCCATGAGGTGGCTGAAATCAGGCCTTGTTAATTAAGTTATTCCTGGAGCTACAGGGCTGTGCCTTTCCTGGTGCCTCTGGAATAAGCACTGGGTATTCCCAACCTCCTTCTCCAGGTTCCTGAGTTTGGAATATCATGGGATGATGGGTTAGGAGCACTCCAGGCTCTCCCTGTTCTGGAGGGGATGTGGGAGCACAGGAGGAGAGGGAATGTGGAGCACCTGGGAGACCCCAGCAGAGCTGCTGCTTTCCCTCTCCTGCAATTCCAGCATTTCAGGACACACTTCAATCCCTATTTTATACTAAAAGTGGGATTTTACATCCATTTATATCCATGAGGTGGCTGAAATCAGCCCTCGTTAATTAAATTATTCCTGGAGCCACAGGGCTGTGCCTTTCCTGGTGCCTCTGGAATGAGCAGTGGGTATTCCCAAACTCCTGCTCTGAGTTTCTGTGTCTGGAATATCGTGGAATGATGGATTAGGAACACTCCAGGCTCTCCCTGTTCTGGAGGGGATGTGGGAGAACTCAGACAGGAGGAGAGGGAATGTGGAGAGCCCAGCAATCCCTGCCCTGCAATTCCAGCATTTCAGGACACATTTCAATCCCTATTTTACACTAAAAGCGGGATTTGATCTCCGTTTATATCCGTGAGGTGGCTGAAATCAGCCCTCACTAATGAAGTTATTCCTGGAGCCACAGGGATGAACCTGGATATTCCCACCCTCCTGCTCCTAATTTATTCCCCATCCCGTATTTATTTCTCAGGCTCCTTAATCAGGAGGAAACAAGTGATTAGCGCTGATGGGAGGCTAATCAAGAGATTATCAGCGAGGACAATAAAATCAGCGCTGGGAGACAAAAGGAATCCCTCCTGGAAATGCAAGCTCCAGCTGGGACAACAGTCGGATTCTGGGCTCTGACAAAGGGATAAATTTGGGTTGGTGGGGCTCAGGTGAGCTCGGAAAAGCAGAGTCAGCTTTAATTCCATGAGTTAATTTGCATTTTTAAGGTGACATCACTGGGCAGCGCTGACACAGCAAAATCAGCGATTTACTCATGGGTTTGGGAGAGCTCTTCACTCCCTGCAGGACAAGAGTGGGATGGGAAGGATGGAGCTGAACCCTGGAGTGAAGGGAAGGCTTGGAATTCACCCCAGCTGGGATTTTCCCAGTGGCAGGGAGAAAATCAGCCCCAGGAATTGCTCAGGTACCATGGAGCCATTCCCAAATCAGGAATTGGTTAAATTCCTTAAATCATCCCTCAAAAACCATCCTGGAGAAGCTGTCCCACATTTCCTGAAGGATTTCCTGACGGGTCTCACAGCAGCATCCAAAATTCCCTGTGCTCTATGCCAGTTCTGATCCCAGATTCTGCTCCCTAAGGACAAATGCAGCTGGGAGGGAGCAATTCCTGGCTTTGATAATGAGTTTTTTAAAACACCAATAATTCCTGTGGGTCATTTTCTGCATTGCAGGTCAGGGAATTGAAGGGCTGAGTGAAATTGGTGGAGACCAGGCCCAAATTGCAAAGGAATCCAGGAATCTGGATCCGTGCAGGGCCTGATCAGGTTGTTACAAACTCATTTATTGAGTAAATCTGTGATAAGAGATAAGAACATCACAGCAAATAAACATCTGCCCACAAAGGTTAAACTTCAGGCCGCCTCATTTGGTGAAAATGATTGTTTTCCTAAAATAAGCAACCCATGAAAGTGGGAAATAGCAGGAATAATTCCTGGAAAAGCTTCCATAGCTCTCTTTATTGGCAGCCAGGGGAGCATGGCCCCCTAATGGAACAATTTAAATGCATAACAGCTCCAATAAACTCCTTAAAGGGTGTCCCCACATTCCTTATGTTGACCGTGGCTTTCCTAGAAAATCCTGGATGACTCACAGGCCTTTAAAGCAGGAAAAATATTGTCCTGCCTTACTCAGGCTGGGCCATAACCAGTTCTGCCCTTAAAGATAGGATGGGTAGTGTGGGAGGCAAAACTCAACTTCACCTTTCCTTCCACAGGGCCCCGTTTTAAACAAAACTAAAAAAACCCCAAAACTGTTTCTGGGACCACATCAACTCCCCCGAAATAAAGAACAGTAACCTGCAGTGATGGGGGAAAATGCAAAATTTGGGAGAGCATCTGTGAGAGGAAAAGGCAAGGATTTCATATTTTGGGGGAAAATTCCTTGGGAGCAGCTCCTATTTGTTGGATAGTTTGAAGGCCACCCAAAATTGAACAATTTGGGTGCCCAGTCTCTCCTGAACACCAGGAGCTTTCAATTGCTCCTGATCAGATTGTCCAAGACCAGTTCAGTTTTTCCTGATCCTATTGTCCAAATTTCCCTGAGGCTGTCATTAATCTGTCAGGTTAATTAGGCTCTGTTTTCTACTTATTTAATTTTTCCCCAGTTTTTGTGTTGAGGTAACAATTATCTGAGATTTAACAGCACCTCCAAATATTTCATCACTCCCAATCTTTCCCCACTGGGATTTTGCTCCTCACAAATTTCAGCCATGGCTGAAATGCCCAATTTTCTCCTGGAAAATTAAAAAGTGGGCCCTGGCTTTGCTCAGCGGCAAGACTTGAGGTAAATTAACTTTCACTTTGGGTTTTGATGGATGTTTAATGAACCCAGTATTGTTCAGCTGGAAATCTTGGAGCTATTTTTCATCCCAAACCTCTCCTGAGCAGCGCCTTTGACAGGTTATTAAGATTTTAGTGTCACTGTGGAAACATTTTTCCAGGCTGTGATCAGGAGAGGTTCACTGCTCCTTCTCCATCTGCTGATCTCCCAAACCAGCTCAGTTTAAAAATCCAGCTTTTATTTTTTTGGGGAATATTTAATAAGCAACGATTTCCAATCCTGTATTCTTCATCCTAATGAAGCAAGGCTTTTCCAATATTTAATTGAGGTGCTGAAGGGGAGGAAGTTGAGTTGTCAGTCACTGGGAAAGGTCAGGCTGCTCTGATGAATCTCCAAATTATGGAGGAGGGAGAGGCTCATTTAGGGACTGATCCCTCTGCCAAGGGATGCAGGAGTTGGGATGCAGATGGGTGTTGGATATTTGTGTTTTGTACTTGTCCATCCAGCTTTTATGGAACAGGAAAACCTCTGGATCATGCAGTTATAAATTACTTCATATATGGAAATACTTATATTAGGATACATCTGCACTTCCCAATTGTTTACATCAAGGTGAATTCCCAAAAACTCAGGTGATTTCATGTTTTAAGTGAAATTCCACAGGATTTAAATTCATCTCCGGCACTGATTTAACCAAGGAAATAAACAACATTTTGGGACAACTTCCCCATCTCTGGGAGTGTCCAAGGCTGGGTTGGACGGGGCTTGGAGCACTTTGGGACAGTGGAAGGTGTCCCTGGAGGGATGAGATGGGATTTAAGGTCCCCTTCCCACCCAAACTATCCTGGAATTGTAGGAAAACAGGAGGAGCAGAAGATCCAAAACATTGAGGGTTCACTTTTAGCCATCCACGTTTCTTATGTGGATCAATTCAGAATATCCATTCCTGCAGCCAAACCAGTGCTGGAATTGCAAACACAGCTCATTCCCACTGGTTTGGCTGCTCCATGACTGCAGGAGACACTAAAAACACCTTTGACAGGAAAATACACCATAAACCAATCTCATACTCAAGTTCCTGTTTAGCCGTAATTAAGAGGAAAAAAAGAACATCAGGTTATGCTAAAAATGACTTTTAATTAATTTAAAAAAAAGATTTGATTTAGTTGGAATTTAGACTTGCACAAGACTAAACTTAGACGTGAACATTTTAAAAGAATCCCTCTTGCAAGAGCCAGAGTTTGTGACTAAACCCAGATTTACCTGAATTAAACCTGCTGCAACCTCATTTGTTCTGTCACACTCTAAGCAAGATCTTTCTCCAACCTTCCCTCTCTTTATGCTCCTGTTGCTGTAATAAAACATTATTTACTGAGGCTGATGTGTCCCAAAAGAAATTCCCTGAGTTTTTAGGACTTTTTCCACCATTGGCATCAACCCTTCCAGCACACAGAGTTCCATTGTGTGGCAAAGGCTGGGAACAAAGGACAGTGGTGCTGTAAAACCCCAAATAAAGCCCTTCAGTGCTGCTGGAAAATGCATCCATTGACAGCCAGGAGCTCTGCAATTCCTTTCTCATGGAGAGAGGAGTCAGTGACAGCCTCTCATTCCTTTGCCATGATTATCTCATGTTGGGAACGGCCTTTCATAAATGAAATAATTATCTTTTTTTGTGTGTCAAAGAGCTGGGTTTTAGATAAAAGCATGGAAAAGATAAATCCCAAGAACAAGGACAGCTGAAAGGACATTGCCACGGAAGGTCTGAGTTTATGCTCTGAGGGAAATTAAGTGGGAACATTTGGAATTAAAATATCTCCTCACTTGGAAAAAAAGTGAATATTCTTAATTTTCTGGATCATTAAACTCCTCCTGGAAGGCAAGTTCAGGAACTCTGGGTTATTTTTACAGCATCGAGTTGATTTTGGGGATTTCTGATGATGTGATGAGTCCGGCTCAGATTTGCAGGGAATCAGTGCCCTCCCAAAGATTTCTCCGAGAGGGAGCAAGAATCCTTAGGGAAAGGTCACAATCCCTGCACAAAGTTGTCCAATTCACTTTTTTTTGGGATAAGGAGGAGCAAAGGATCTGTTTCATTGGAAAGGAATGAAGGAGTTGCTGCAGATGGATTTCCAAAGAAGTGTATCAGGAGTAAAGGCATGGAATGGAAATTGAGACGTGAAAAAGCCAGGCTGGGATTTTCACGTGCAAATTCCAAGCTCCTCTGAGCCTCACTGCTGTCCTAGAGGAGATTCAGGGCTCAATCAAAGGTTTGGGGCTTTTTCTTCCCAGGAATTGGAAGGGACAGACAAAGGTCCAGCCCTGCCCTATAGCCACCCATGAAACTCCACCCTACAAAGCGAATTCAGATTTATTTTGGAAGAAAATCTGGGAAATATTTGGCTGTTGGGAAGAGAAACATCTGAATGGACCCCAAGTGGGCAAGACGCCATAGCAAGATTCCCAGTCTTGGGAAGAGACTTGGCCATCATTTCATGGAATCACAGAATCCTTAAGGTTGGAAAAGACTCCCAAGATCAAGTCTAAACATCAGCCCACGTTCACCACTAAATAATATCCTCAAGTGCTACATCCACACATTTTTGGAACACTTCCAGGGATGGTGAATCCAGGAATCCACCACTTCCTGGGCAGCCTATTTTAAGTCCTCTACATCCCAAAAAACACAGCTCTGGACTAAAAATACTGAATTCCCCATGGCACTTCCATATTCACTTTCCATTTCCTTCGAAGTAGGAAATCAGTTCCTGAAATATGGCTTCAAGATTTCACATTTAAGTTTGCATCCCAATTTTGCAACATTAAACATGGGAGACAAGAGAAATTCCCGGCGTTCTGGGAAGCACAGCAGGTTTGTACAGGAGAGGGGGAAACAGCACTGCAGTGTTCATAAATACCACGAAGTCAGCACGGGAAATATTATGACATCTTCATCTAATTTACATAATTTACATAAAAATAAAATTACAGGGGAGTATTCAATTCCTGCATGCAAAACCTTCTCTTCCTTTCCCTCCCTGAATGAGATCCTCCTTTTGCTTCTCAGCGGATCTGATCCAATATCTGGGATTTCTGGACACTGACATAATCAAATCTAACAATAATTTGATTTTCTTCCGAGCTCCTCAAAGCACCAAAGCAATTTTATTATTCTGAAGACAGTTTGAAAGTATCTTTATTGAAGGCCCATAAATGTCTTTAAAGCTATCTCGGTGCCAATGGATCAAGAACACTCCTGAAATTCCTTGTTATGCCTTGTACCTGAAAAATCCATTTGGAACAGCTTCTCCTGTATTGAATTCTTGTCTGGCCCAGCTGATTTAAGCAGCTGATAGAGGATGGCAGGTGGCCCGTTCATTGTGTTATCATTTTATACACTCTGTCCATAAAGCCCCCAGGAGAAGGATGGACTGTCTGGCCATGAAAAATAATCCACTGGCTGAGGTTTATTGGAACAGCGATGGAATTTTAAATACCTTGGAAAAGCCAAAGCGTGGCTGCTGACATGATGGGAGCAGCATTTTCCCAGCTCCACGGCCGCGTTCAGGCTCGGAACGAGGGGGATTAATGCAATTAAAGCAGCACTTTAATTAGGAACTTGAAGCAAGGGTTTAGCTGGAAAAACAAAAGCTCCTAAATGTTCAAATAATGAAGGAGTAGTGCACACACAGTGTGGGGAATGCGTTATCAGAACAGCAGGGAAATGTCAAATATGATGAACCACAGGAATATTCCACAGTTCACCTCTGGCTCTGCTGTTTCCAGGTGGGAACTGCTCAGCTCCCAGCATTTCCCAGCATTTTTCCAACAGGAGGAAAAATATTTAATTCAGTGTTGGAAAAAATGGGTAAAATAAGGTCAAAATTGCAGAAGTCTAGAGTGAAATAAAGTTCAAAGCGCAGTCGAAGGGATAAGGACACAACTGGGGTGTGAGGCGATCCTGGCACTGCTAAACAAAATCTTACTGGAGAGAAGAGCATGAGATGGGAACAAGAAATGGGAAATTCCTTCAAAATTCACTGTTACTGGGTAGGACAGAGGAATTTGGGAGAATTTGGGGGTTCATGAAGGTTGATATTTTAGAGGAAAGGGAGAAAGAGCTCAGAAATTAAAAAAAAAAAAAAAAAGAACAGCCAAATGATGCAATCAGACAAATAATGGAAATAATGAATCATCCAGAATTGTAGAGTTTGCGGGTCGGTTTCAGACAGCCAGGAGAGACGAGGGATCTCTGCAGTCGGGTTGTAGAGCATGAGGTTTATTGTGAAAGAACATTAATGTAGGAGACCTGCTGAGAGCTGCCAGACACAGCCCAGAGCAGGGCAGAGAGACGAGAAGAGCTAAGAGCGAGGATCTGAGAGAGCTGAGAGTGAAGGTCTAAGAGAGCGAGCTTGTCGCTTACAATACAATAAATCATCTTCTGTTCTGAATATTTTAATTTTCATTAACCAATCTAGAACAAGCTACAAATCTTATACCATTTGCATCCAGCCTATGAGAACTATTGCATTACCATACAGTTTTATATTTTAAACCCTAAAAGCTGCTTTTTGGAGCCTCTGCCAGGTTGGTGGGGTCTGCTCTGAGCCTTGGGCCTGTCTGCAAGCAGAGGGGATTGTTTAATCCAAGGGGGATCAGCTGCAGTGGCCATGCCATTGTTTTCCAGTTGTTCAGTAACTGGGGTTTGGGATCTCAAAGCTTGTCTTCATTTCAATCTCGCTTATAGTTTCTACATTCTCAGCATCTTTTACTAGGTAATCATATTGATAAGGTTTTCCTGTTTCATCTTCCCCAACAAGAATAAATCCCAAAGTTCACTGCTGGACTTAAATCTCTTAAAGACCTTTGCTAAAGGGTGGCTTTGCCAAAAATTATTGGTATGAGAGACGGGGTTGGGAGAAAATCTGAAGATCTGAATAACTCCAACGTGGGGTCTCCACTGACACAGGATTTAATCAGGTTTTGGTAAAGATCTGAGTAACTCCAACGAGTGAATCTCCGTTAAAATGGGATAGAAGGAGGTGGTTTTGAGGAGCAAAGCTGCCCAACCTTCCTCCCAAAAGCTTTACCCGTGGTGGGACTCAGCTCCAGGATGGGCAGAGCAGGTGGGACATGAAAAACCACCACCAGGCCAGTTCCCTGCTGCTCACTTTGGGCTCTTTGTTAAAATTAAAATGGCCTTTTTTTACCCCCACTGTGAAATTTTCACTCCCTTGAAGAAATTCCCGAAGAAAATACGGCTTTTTCCTTAAAATGTCATTTATGTCTTCCCAATCTACTTTAGCTGACCCTAAGAAGTAATTTCAGAGGTGGAAAATTGCCTCCAAAAATGGGAGGTATTGAAACAGAGTCAGAATCTCCCCAAAACCAGAATAATGATCATTATTTGCTTAAATTCCAAGCAGTGAAATAGCTCAGATCATATTTATTCCCACAATAATGTACTTTTATGGTGTATTTACTCTGAAAATTCATTTTACGAGCAGAAATCAATACTGTGCCCTTTGGGAGGAGATGATCTGGATATATTTGGGAAGATCCACTGTTCTGTAATAGAGCCCATTAAAGTGCTGCTGCCACATTTCAGTGGTGATAGAGCCACTAAAGTAATTTAATGGTTCGGGATAGGGCAATTTCCATCGGATTTTCCCTCTATCCCAGTAAGTTTCTATTAAATACATTTTATACATCTAAGTCCTTCTGGTCTGATCATGACTTTATTGTCCATTACTTAAATTTCTTGTATTTCCCCCTCTTTTTTGGTCCCATCAAAATAGAATTCTTTCTAGCCAGTGAAGATAATTCCTTGTGGGAAACCTGTGGTTGGAAATCTGGTTTCAAATAATTCCGTGTTCCATTCCCACTCTTTCTTTCCCATTCCAAATCCATTCCCATTTCCTGCACTGCTCCAACATTTCAGTCTGGATTGAGCTATTGAATCTCTGCCATCGGTGAGAACAAAAGGTCTCCTAATTCTAATAATTCCTAGGAATTATTGGTGTGTTCTGCTGTGTCCTCTCCTCATCCATGCCCAGCTCTCAAGCCACCAACACCCAAAATTGATCCCAGAGGGTCTCCTTGGAAACTCAGTGTATTTTAGGATATTTTAGCTGTGCACCCTAAACAGCAGGAAAAGATGGGATCTTTTCCAGCCTGATGAATTCAGGCCATTGTCATCATTCCTAAATACCATCAGCAAAGCTCACTGCTCACAGAATGGTTGGAAGAACCATGGAATGGTTGGGTTGGAAGGGACCTCAAAGATCATCCAGTCCCACAACTTCCACCATCCCAGGATGCTCCAAACCCTGTCCAGCCTGGCCTTGGACACTTCCAGGGATCCAGGGGCAGCCACAGCTGCTCTTGGGAATTTCATCCCAGCCCCTCCCCACCCTCCCAGTCAGGAATTCCTTCCCAACATCCCATCCATACCTGTCCTCCAGAAGTTCCTCAGACAAAGGAAAATCTGGATTTTGAGTGTGTTATCGTGGGGCTGGAGAGAAACCCCCCAAGAACTTTCTGTGATGGTGCAAACCTGCTCTGCACCCCCCTGCTTAATTAACCATTAAAGTCTTCATTAATATTACTATTTTCATTTTAGGGCCTGGCTTTATAAAAGGAAGGTGATGCCATGGGAATAAATGAGATATTGGAGATAAAATTAGCTTAGAAACAACTTATGAAGGATTCAGCCAAATTTCCTGTAGTGGGACATAAAATAAAACTGTTTTTGAGACCTCTCATCGATTCCCACCAGGGCCATCCTTTTGAGAATGCTCACAGAGCTAAACTCACCTCTGAGCTCAACAAAACTGTTCCCAAGTGTCTCAAGCAGCCAAATATTCCCACAGAAACATCATCAGAGATGTCTTATCTGACATTTTATCATCAACCAAGATCATTCCCGGATTGATTTTGCTGCTGCTAAACCACAACAACCCAAATTGGCATCAATAATCACACCAATACCAAAGCTTCAATACTCACAACAAAAAAAAAAGAAGGAATTATTGATGTTCTGCTCCGACCAGCAGAAAGGATCAAGTGGTCCTTTTGTATCCCAGCAGAGAAAAACCCATGGGGTAATATTTGTGAGAGAGTTAAACGTGGATAATCATTCTGGATGATTACAAATAAACACAAACACAAAAATTATTTCTCCATTAAAAAACCATTTAAAAGATAAATTCCATGTCAGGCCACAGCACTGTGAATTCCCTGCTCACATTTAGAGCTGAGATTATCCAAAGCCAATGAAAGGGATTGAAAACATTTTTTCCCATGTTCCCTTCATTCCAAGTGTTATCTGACAGCCACATCAGCGTTAATGTTTCTCCCCAGCCCATCAAATATTTGATTTCTAATTAAGGCCTTTTCATCTCAGTAGGATTTGTCTCCCTCATCTTTAATTATGTTTCCATCCATGCTGCTCAACAGCAAGGATTTGCATTTTTCACATTATATAGAAACCACATTGTAAATATTTATCAGATGGTTCCCTCTCTGCTGCTCGTGGATTTGGGAATTCAGGCTTACAGGAAAGAGGGAATGTTCCCCATATTAACACCCCACTGCTTGTTAGGATTTCACTGCCTCCCATACATTGCTATTCCCTCCCTCAACTTGCCATCGCTTCTGCAGGTGCAAAACACATCTGGGAATGTCCCAGACACCAGTGGGAAAATGGGATTCTCCCAGGAGTTCTAGCAACACACAAAGGCTGTGGAGAGATTTTGTTCTATTTTAGAACCAAACCTTAATAAATCACTGAGAAAAGTCCCAGCTTTGGAGGTACCACATGGGGCAGGAAAAACGAAAAAACTGAGGTTTGGGGGCAGAGGAGCTCAGTCCTGGCTCTTTTCCCCACTGGATATTTCTGTGGCATCAACCAATGGAGAAAAGGTGGGAAAACAACCATTTGGAAAGGCAGGGTTTGTGTGGTTATACCTCTAAAAAAAGCATTTCTTGGTGGAAAGTCGCCTATTGGAGCACTTGGCTCAAGGAAAAAAAAGGGAGTTTTACAGAATCGGTGCCACTCTCATGAGCATTCCAATGATTTTTAGGTTAGGAAAAGAAGTGCTTGGCCAGGATGGGAGGTCAGGAGCGACAGGGTTGAGGAAAGATCCTTGTTAAAAAGCAGCGAGTCCCGAGTCCCGGCCGAGGAGCGGGAGAACCGCGCCTCTGTCCGCGGTGCTGAGCGGCCCCGGCCCCGCCGCTGCCCGCGGTGCTGAACGCCCGAGCTCCGCCACCGCATCCCGGGGACTCCCGCTGCTCTCCCGGGCAGCCCAGCAGGGTGGGAGCCGGGATAACACATCCTCCTAGGCATGGAACGCTTCCTGAGAGCCCGCCTGGAAGGCTGCGCCTGGTTCTGGTGTTCCCACAGTAAGAAGGACACGGAACTGTTGGAGCAAGTCTAGAACGGGCCGTGAGGTTGATGAGGGGACTGGAGAACTTCCCCTATGGAGACAGGCTGGGAAAACTGGGGCTGTCCAGCCTGGAGATAGGAAATCTGTGTGGAGACCTCAGAGCACCTTCGAGAATCTGAATGGGGCTGTGAGGGACACAAAGAGAGAGTCCTCATTGGGAACTGGAGTGATGGGACGAGGGGATGTCTTCAAACTGAAGGAGTTGGAGTTTAGATCGGATTTTGGGAAGGAATTCCTGGCTGGGAGGGTGGGGAGGCCCTGGCACAGGGTGCCCAGAGCAGCTGTGGCTGCCCCTGGATCCCTGGCAGTGCCCAAGGCCAGGCTGGACAGGGCTTGGAGCAGCCTGGGACAGTGGAAGGTGTCCCTGCCCATGGCAGGGGTGGGAATAGGATGAGCTTGAAAGTCCCTTTCAACCCAAACCATTCAGTGATTTTGGAGGAGAAAAAGCAGAAACCCACACAGGGAGGGAAATTTTGCCACCTTTCTACACAGTAACAAAAATTAAAGCATTTACAAGGAAGAACACGATTTCAAATCTGTTATACATATGTCTTCTAAATCTTTTTAACAAAAATTAGTGTGCTAAAGGAAAATGAAAAAATGAAGACAACACAGCTGCAGCTTGTGCTCCTCATGCCATAATCTGATCAGTGATCAATAAAAGACCTTTTCCTACTGTTTAAAAACTGTTTGTACCACACACACACACACACACACACACACACACAGGCCAACCTTTCTTTGCTACAAAGCAGCAGCCAAACAAGAATTCTCCATTTCCCATCTCATCCCTCAAGCTCTGACATCCATCAGTTCTCTCCGTGAGGAAGGCCCAGGGGGACCCCGTGTTCTGCCCCACAAACACTCAGAATTGAGCCATCACTGTCTCCCCACAAATACAGAACTCCCAGATGCCCGTATTGAACTCCCAGACATCCCCAAAGCATCATTTTCCAAACGAGATTAGTGCTGGAGAAGCTCTGAAGTGTCTCTGCGCAGGGTACGAGGGACCTCTGGTGGAAGCAGATTCCAGTGGCAGATAAACTTTTATATCCTCACTTATTACTCTAATTAAAGGCACCAAGCCCCTTTAATCCATGAAAAATCAGTGGCTAACTCAATATTTCAGCTCACTTTATCCTCCTGCTCTCCAGCTCACAACTAAAAATAAAGCCCTGAGGAATATTTTATTAAATTCTGTCAGGCACTGCATCCCAAAATAAACCTGCTGGGAACAGCTTCACTTCGGGCTTGGATCAACACTTGGATCAACATGGGAAAGAGTCAAATTATCCCCAAAATTCCAAGATCAGAATTTTTTGCGTGGAAAAGCTCTGTTTGATCAGAGCTCTGGGCTTTACGAGACTAAAATCACTCCAGCTTTACAACTCAAGGCAGAATTAAATGTATTCAGCTCGAAGAACACCACTAACAGTGATTCCCAAATTTTTGTACGGATTCAGAAGCCTCCAAATGCTGTCCTGTGAATGCCAACAGCCACTGACAGTGAGGGTCCAGCCAACCTGTTCCCTCCTCAGGAGCAGGGAGATGCCTCCTGCTCCACCACACACCACGACAGTTCCTGCTCCTGCAATTCCTGAATTACTCCGTACATTCCAGTCTGGAATTCCCTCAAATCTTGTCTTCTGTCACAAAGTTGAAAACAACATTTCCAGGCTCTGTATTTATTTATTGACCTAAAAATCCCAATTCAGAGATAGTCACAGAGCTGTTTGTATTCCAAAAATGGGATCTGTATTTGGGGTTTATTTAGGGTAACTTTAAAAAGAGGAATTCAGTCTCCAGCCACTAGTCAAGGTGGAATATTTATTTCATAATCAAATTTAATTTTGAACCCCTAAATCAACTTCTCAGCATCTCTTTTAGCAAATATAAAAATCAACAAAACAAAACCAAAAACCAACCAAGAAACTGCATTTCTTTACATGAAAACCACCCCAATTTGGGGTTTTTTGGGAACACAATATCCTAAACACACAGAACACAAAACCATTTGGAAGCACCTTTTTTCCAGCAAGAACACCTCCAATATGTGCAGAAATCCAGCCACTCATCCTGATGAGCCTACAGGAGTCACCTCTGCCTGGGGTCGTTTGAGACACCTAAAAATCCCTTTTTAACCCATTATCAACACATTGAACCCACAACTGAGCTTTCACTGATCCCAGATTCCAGAAAGGAAGCCAGAAAAGGAGAAGGAGGAATTGCAGTGGGACTCACGGAGGTGCTGCTGTCAGAGAAGGTGTTCATGCTGATGGACCTGCTCATCTTGCCCGAGGTCGGCGACGTTGGGGACGCTGGGGATGCTGGGGACGTTGGGGACGTTGAGGACGTTGGGGACATTGAGGATGGGCTGTCCTTGTCATGCAGCTCCGGGGATGGGGACAGGTCCTGGCGCTGCAGGTGCTCACGCCATGCTCGCTGGATGCTGAGGGAACAAAGGATTTCAGTGCAGATCCCTGGCTCAAAACATTGGGATTGGGGGATTCCTGTTTTTTTTCTGCTATCTGGGTAAGGATCACATGGAACTATCTCTGTAGGGTTTGTATAAGAGATAATTTAGGAGATTTATTAAGGAGAATCAGGGAATTCTGGAGTGGTTTGGGTTGGAAAGGACCTTAAAGATCATCTGGTTCCAAACTCTTTCCACATTACTCAGAGTCCAACCCAATCCCAAAACCTGTGGAAGTGATTTTAGTTGAGACCGTCCAGAACTCAGAATTTCTTCTACATCCCCCAGTCAAAATAAAAATATCCATTTGTCCATTTAAAAGACTTAACAACCCTCAACATTTTATATTTATATTGCATTGCAGATTATAATTCAGATGCAGCTGGAATTTGAGAGCCAGACCAGTATCATGGAATTATAGAATCCCAGAACTGTTTGGGTTTGAAAATATCATCTCATTCCATCCTCTGGTCTGGGCAGGGACACCTTCCACTATCCCAGGTTGCTCCAAGCCACTTCCAGCATCCACAGCTTCTCGTAGGAAGAGCTCCTTGTAGGATTTTTAAGCAATTGAGGGTTTATTCACTGGGACAAGCAGTATTTACATATTTATATTTACATATTTATATTTACATGGATTTGTATTTTAAAGCTGCAGAATAGACTGAATAGATTTAACTCATAATTACCCTTCTAGAAAGCTCCCTGAAAATGGATTCTCTCATCTGGATTTTATTTGCATGACTAAAAGACACTGGGTTTTAATTTGAAATTTTGTGTCCTTTTAATATTTTAATATGCATTAATATTTGAATGGCCTGGAAGTGTTTGCTGGATGGAGGTGATTTCTGCACCAGGGCTGGAGGATCCGCGCTGAGAGAGGCTCCAAAAGGAATCCTGGGCTCTGATAAACAAGTGGGGAAGTTTTAATTATTCAAAATCCAGACTTTTAGAATAACTGATCCCAGGGGAAATGTGCTTAAATATCAAGAACTTAATTAATTTGCTAATTGAAAGCTCCTTTATCCAGTTACACAGAAATCCAGGGTGGATCCAGTGTGGATCCTGCAGCCCAGGAACTGGACACCCTCAGCTGCATTCCAAGGCAGAGCCAACACTTTTCCTTACTCACATTTTCACTTTGGATTCCAAGGGCTGGAGGTTGATGGGATATTCCTGGATATTATTTTCCTCATCCATGGTGAGCTGGTGGCTACGGGAAGCAAAAGGAAATGAGCTGAACGTGTCCCAGGCTGACATTCCTGCAATCCTGTGAATGAATTCCATAATCTGGACAAGAACAAACAAGAGCTGCTGATCACAAGGTGTTGCTGTCTTTGGAGGAAGCTATCTGGACCTTTGTATCCAACTGCCCCCAAAAATGGGAATTTGGATCCAGTTTTCCAGTGGGAACCTGCCTGAATCGCTGTTTTAGCCTCGCAGCTGCCACAGCTCCAGGAATAGGCACAGCCAGCAAAGGAGATGCTGTAAATAATAATAATAAAAAATAATCCTGACAAATCTAACAGATATTCCTGCTAAACGAACTCCCATCCCCACGGCAACACTGGAAAAGCTGGAGAGGGAAATGAGAAGGAGCAATGGGAATTCTGGCAGCAAATGAGTTACAGTCTCAAGAACCAACACCAGTACAGCTCTGTCTGTACTCGATGGTGTAGCCACGGTGGGGGTGAAGAATAAATTCTTTGTAATAAATGAGGACCGAGGTGTTGCTGCTGGGAACTGAGGGCTTGGAGAAAGCAAACTGAAAATGTTGGAATATCCAAATCCAGCATCTGGGAACGCTGCCCTGGATGGGAGCTGTAGCATGGATGGAATGGCAGCTCTTGGCAGGGAGAACGGGAGATCAGACCCCAACCTGGGGAGTTGTTTTGAGACTTTACCGGGCACTCAATGACATCATTGTCAGAAATTACCCTCCTGTACCTAAAAATAGGGATTGTTTGTGGCAGAACGGCAAAATTTGGGATATTGTCTGTGTCAAAGAAGATCCCTCAGCAAAGGTTTCATAGCTTTAAATCCATTTCACTTTCTCATGGCTGAGATATTTTGGGAAGGGCACCTTTACCTTTGGAGCAAGTCTTTGCCATCATTGACCTGTTCCACGGTGTGCTGGAGCCTCCTGAGTTCTTCCTGCAAGGAGAGAAAAAAAATCCATTATTTTTATGGGAAGCCCTTGGATGACATTGGAGATTCTCTCTCAGCCTCAAGACAAAACAAGGTTTTAGCCAGCCCCAAAACAAAACAATCCATCAGATGCCACCAATGAGATTTGAAACTTAGAAATCCAAAATAATGACAAAGAAACTGATATTTTATTGATAATCCAGCTCAAGTTTGAAAGGAAACATCAGAGCTACAAAAATACTGCACAGAGTAAAAGAGGGAAGCTTTCTTTCCTATCTAGGGTGTCTTTGATTCCAGAGGTGTTTTTGGGAAAAGCACCAGCTCCTGCTTCCAGAATCTTCTTTTTCTGCAATCAAATCTTATTCAGGCTCTTAATTAAGAGAATTCCAGCCTTCACCAGCTCCTGCTCCAGCAGCAGAGGTGGCACCAGTTTAATGTGGCAGATGTGGAGCTGGGAATCCCCACATCCATGGGAATTCCCAGGAAAAATCCACCCCTGACGTTCAACACAGAGGGTTGGCTTCAAGAACGGAAATTCAGAGATAACCACCCAACCTTTCCTTCTCCCACATTCTCCCCCTGGCCGTTTTTGCAGCCTCCTCCAGAGCTGGGTACAGTCATTTGGAATGTGAAAACAATTTGCGATTGACTTTATCTATAGCTCAGGGTGCCCAGAGCTGCCTGACTTCCATAAATCACTGCTGGTGTTTGACATCATTTTCTATTAACCCCGGGGTGAAGGCTGAGCAGAGAACAAAAAAGCAAAAGCCGAAATTGGCTGTGACGTTTTTGACTGTTCTGGATGAAACATCACTGGGCAGTGCCTCTGAAAGCTGGGATAAAAGGCAGCTCTGGAAGGGCCACGGCGAAGTTTGCTTAATTGGGAAGAGGAGGAGACAGGAAATCGATCCTAATTTCAGTTGGGCCTCATTAACCGCGGAATATTGATCGGTGCTGCTCGAAACGGGATTTATGGAGCTGCCCGTGGTGCTGAGCCCGTGCAAACGGGGTTGGAGGCTGCAGGGACACCGGGGGGACAGGGACAGCCAGGATGGTGCCACCCCGAGCTCCACATCCCGCCTGGAGCGACCTAGCTGCAAACTCCGACTCCAGGGAATTACATTGGAAGGGATCCACGCTCCTGGTGGAATCCAGAGTGAGTTACGGTGCCTCTCTGAGCCAGGATATTACAATGATATTGTGAAACTTCTGGGCTTTTCTTTTCCCTCCTTCAGCTGGACACAAACACGGACAGGGATTGGGCAGCTCCAAACATGCAGACACTGAGGGAAAAAAAGCCAGGAAAGCTTGAGGAGCACATTCAGAGCAACCCCAAAATGTCTTTTCCTAGTCCTCAACGTGCTCATTCCATTTACCCATTAATTGTTTTTCAGCCCCAGCATCCTGGGGTTCGTTAATTTTATATTTTTTCATTTTTTATTGCTTTAATTGCACAATGCACTTGAGTCTGGATTGCTTTGGAGAGGAATGTGAGGAGATTGTAGCACAGGCAGGGTGAATTCCTACACGGCAGGGAGGGGCAGGTGGGGGAAAATCTCACATGTCAAATCCATTTCTGAATTCCCAGGAGAGGGGTTTTCCCCAGAAAAAGCAGGGAGCTCTTTTTATAGCTGTTAATTCTAGTGACAACAACAGAGGAGTGTTTGAAAACTGAGAGGAAATCTATTAATCCAATTTTCAGCTTTCCAGGATGAGGGAATGTCTGTGATTTTCACAAAAGAGGGATGAACTAATTTGGGAATCAGAAGGTTCCTGTAAAAAATAACTATCCCATCTGTGAGAAAATATTGTTTCTATTTTATTTTCTTCCTGGGATTTTAGGAGGAGACCAGAGGAGTCTGGGGGGTGGAGGAAGCTCAGAGGGGATCCTGTGGGTCTGCACAACTCCCTGACAGGAGGGGGCAGCCGGGTTGGGATTGGGATCTGCTCCAGGGAACAGGGACAGGAGGAGAGGAGACAGCCTCAGGCTGGGCCAGGGCAGGCTCAGGGTGGAATCAGCAGGAATTTTTTCATGAAAGGGGTGGTCAGGCCTTGGAGCTGCCCAGGGAGGTTTGGAGTGCCCATCCCTGGAAGTGTCCAGTGAATTCCTGGGTGTGGCGCTCAGTGACCAGGTGGGGATCGGTCACAGGTGGGGTCTGTGATCCTGGAGGGCTTTTCCAGCCTCGGTGATCCCGGGATTCTGGGGATGTGCAAAAATCACAGCACTGGAGAGGAAAAAAAACCCTGCCAAGCTTTCCAGGTGAGGCGAGCACAGATGGGAAGGAGGAGGCTCCGGAGCTGCTGAGCAGTGAAATCTCCACTCGCAGACGCCGCCGATGACTCCGAAGATGTTTTTAATTGCGGGAGGTTGCTCGGCAACAGCATCCTGAGTGTGGCAGCAGCGCTCCTCACCTGGAGCGGGGAAACACCGGGATGGCTCCTCGGAAACACTGGGATGGCTCCTCACAAACACCGGGATGGCTCCTCGGGAACATCGGGATGGCTCCTCACAAACCTGAGCAGGACCAGGAAACGACAGCAACAAGCCGCGAGTGCTCCTCCTCAAGCTGTGCCTCTGGTGCCCAGCAGGAGGAAAAGCCAAGGAAACTCAACTGCAGGCGGAACTCATCTCTCCTCGTCCTCCTCCTTCCCACCAAACCAGTCTGGAATTCCATGGCATGAGAGTGCCCCGGTGTCCATGGGGTGTGGAGATGCTGCTCGTGTTGGAGGCTGGTGGGGTGTGGAATGCCAAGGAAGCCTTGGAGCACACACTGAAGTTCATCCCAATCCTGGATCTGTTTTCCCTGTCCTGGATCTGTTTTCCCATTCCTATTTAACACAACCTAAGCAGGTTTCAAGTGGCAGCTGAAGCAGAAGGGTTTTGAACTGGGATCTTAAATCCCATCTCATTCCATAAACTGGGATGCTCCTGTTAATCTGACACAGGGATTGGGGTGCATGAGATCCTTAAAATCAACAAAGAACTAAAATATTAAACTCTTTTCCCTTGGAGGTCACATTCCAAAGTCAAAGCAGAACCACAGCATCATTCCCAAGGTTTCTCGTTCTTCAGTCGTCCCATTCCCATTCCCGTTCCCATTCCCATTCCCATTCCCATTCCCATTCCCATTCCCACAGCTGCCTCGTGTGCTGTGGGAAGCGCTGGGAAAACCTGAAATGCAAACAAAAAAAGCAGCACGGGAAGCCCTGAGATGGGAACTGGTCACATTCAATGTGGGAAAGCAAAGAGCTCCTCTTGGTATGAATAATTCACAAACAGCCTCAGACAAATGAGCTCAGGTCTAGAAGGAAATGGGAAAACCTCTGGAGGCTGCAGCTCTTTTTATTCCTGCCTGGTTCCTGCTGAATGCTGTTTTCTCTGGGGTTATTTTTTACTCTTTTTTTAAAAAAAAATATATATGGATATCTAAACAGTCAGCTCAGATGTTCAGATAACACAGCAAACCCCAGAGAAATCCTTTCATTTTATATTCTCTGGCTGGTAAATTATTCATTAACAGGGATCACACAATGGGGGGAAAATTAAAAATTGGTGAATTAGTTTTCATTTGTTGACGTTAATTATTTAGTGTTCTTGCCTTTATTAGAGAAAACACAGAGGGGGTTTAGTCTTGTTCTGACACTCCGAGTTTGCTCCCCAGACAACTCCCAAATTAGCATTGCTGGGGCTCCTTCTGTGGGAAATCCATGGGAATGTGACTCCAGTGCTGAGATGTTGGGGCAGAGCTGGATTTCTGAATTCCAGAGAAAACTTTGGGTAGTTTTCAACAGCGCTTTGAAAAAAAATAGGTTGGTGGGGCTTTATTTGCAGATATCACCCATGGCATTAATGGAGATCCCATTAATTATTCTCCCTGAGCTCAGCCACAGCCACCCAACATTCCCATCAACCTCATTAGTGTTCAGCTAATAAAGAAATGTCCTGGTGTTTAATGGGCAGTGGAATGGAATTGTCTCCGGAGCAATTTGGGTTGGATTTTGCAGCTTCGCTGCCCTGAAGAACGAGAGGCAGGAGAAGATCATCACAAATACTGGGGGCAGACTAAAACCGAGCTTTGCTGCCCCAGTCTCCAGCTCTGCCTAATCCTGCTCCTCAGCTCACAGGAGCTGCCAGGAGAACTCGTTCAACGCCTCATCCAATTTTTCTTCCTTCTAATTTTGGTGGCTGCTCCATCCTGAAAAGCTGGGAAAGCTTTGACTCCCCCCAGCTTTTCTACCCAGGCAGCCACACAACTCCCAGGCTCAACTCCGATTTTTCTGGAATACTCTGCAAGTGAAACCTGCCATGGGGCCCTCATTTATATAAATGTGTATAAAATAATAAAAAAATAATGATTAAAACCCCAGCTGGCTTTGTGGGAGTCCCCATTAGGACCAAAATACACCAATTTCAAGTTTTTTAACAAGTTCCTAAGAGATAAAACTGCTCTTGGGAGCAAATAATCCCAGCTGAGCCTTTCCAGGGAAGTTTGATCCTTCAATCACAGAGCCAAAATCCTGGTTTTCTGCAGCAGCTGCTCCTGCTCCACTGAATTTTCTTGCTGGGAAATGTGCAGGTGACCCCAGGACCTGCAGCAACCTCAGTTAATTCAGTCAGATGGGGTCAGTTTATAATGAACTGAATTAAACAATATTGGCTTGATTGGGTCGTTAATCCTGCCCTCCCTGGCTGAGGTTTTTGGGGCATTTTTCCAGGGGGAAGGGGCCTTTTCCCAGTCCCAGTTTCCTTCAAACACAATCCTTGGGAGGCTTTCAAAGACTGATCCACCAGGACAGAAAATTAAAGGTCTCAACTCCCAGACATCACAAGATCAGATCAGAAACCAAATCAAATCCTGGTGTTCACAAACAAAGCCTGGGATAATGAAAGGAGGCCCTGGCCATGAGAGGGGGGTGGAACTACATCAATTTAAGGGTAGGATCAGCAGGGCTGGGTCTTGCTTAGATCTCATAGAAAATGGCTCAGTCTTGCTCTAAAACTCCATTTCCACTCTTTTATTGTCACAGAACAGAATCCCAGGATCACTGAGGCTGGGAGAGACCTCCAGGATCATCGAGTCCCAGCTGTTCCCGACCCCCACCTTGTCCCCAGCCTGGAGCACTGAGTGCCACCTCCAGGTGTTCCTTTGACTCCAAACCTCCCTGGGCAGCCCTGCCATTTCCTGACCACCCTTTCCATGAAAAAATTCCTGCTGATCTCCACCCTGAGCCTCCCCTGGCCCAGCCTGAGGCCGTTCCCTCTCCTCCTGTCCCTGTTCCCTGGCAGCAGAGCCCGACCCCCCCTGAGCCCCCTCCTGTCAGGGGCTGTGCAGAGCCACAAGGTCCCCCCTGAGCCTCCTTTGCTCCGGGCTCAGCTCCTCTCCTGGGCTCCTGCCAGGATTTACTCTCCAGACCCTTTCCCAGCTTTGTTGCCCTTCCAGGACCTTTGTCCAAACGAAACAAAAATTCTGCCCAATTATTCGGAGTAAAAGAACCCCCTAAAGTGACAAGAACCCGCCTTCCCTCACTGTCTGCTCTCCCTGCAGTCTCTGCCATGAAGGAAGGGCCTCTACTTTGGGTTTCCAAGACTAAAACCGAATTCAAATGTCAGGAAGAGCAGCAGCAAAACCCTTCCTTTGGAATGTCTCCATCCAAGGGGCAGAAAGGACAAAAAACTCAATTCACCAGGACAAAAAACTCACCAGAGCTTTGAACTTTTCTGCCATCCAAAAGCAAGGCAGAGCCCTTGGGCTCCCCCAAGGCAGAGCCTCACTGATTAAATCTCTTCTTTTCCAGATGCTTTTAGAACACCTTTAATTTTCAAAAGTCCCAACAATGCCCAAGACCTTTCACAGCCGAGCCCGAGAGTGAAACATCCCATTTTTGCCAGGTTTAATGCTGCAGGAATGTCAGGAGCACCACAGAAACCACACACAGCCACTGCCAAGCTGCACTGAAGTCACAGGAGTGAACTTCATCGACTGAGAAGCTGCAGAAAAGGTCGAACGGGCACAAGGAGTCGCATCCCTGTGGATTCTGTGCGTGGGGGAGGCTGGAAGGAAATGTTCTGGAAATGTTACATTGGAGATGCTGCTTTAGTGCTGTGCTTGGGCCTCTGGCAGCTGCAGCATTCACAGGAGGGATCTGTCACAATCTGGCTTAAAAAAATACAAATGTTGGTGCTGGGTGTTCTCCTGCTGCCTCTGTCAGGGATTGCTGGAGCTGGGAAAGGTCAGATCACGGCTCCCACAGGAAAGGCTTTCCAGGGAAATCAGCTCTGCCCATAGGAAGGAAAGGTCAGGTGGGAGATGCTGTGTGATCTCTGGGAGCCAGGCAGAGCTCAGTGTTGGAAAGGATGCAGAGAAGCTTTGGCTGCTGGGGTGTTTGGGTGAATTCCTGTCACAGGGAGGAATTTCATCCTGTCCACCCCTGTGCCGGGCTCTCCGGTGGGACACGGAGCTGGCATGGGGGAATTTGAAGCACACGGTTCTCAATCCTACATAATCTCCATCTCCTGTATGAAGCTTTGCAAACCCCCACAAAACCCCAGCCCGAAATTTAGGGATTAAGCCCAGGAGGATCAAGTGGGTCCCTGGTTCAGTGAGCACCTCCTTGTTGGAAAATCCATTTTTATGGACAGAGAAAGCCAAGAAAAAACTCCAAAGCACCAGGACTGCAAAGCTGTGTCATCCCAATCCAAGGAACTCCAGAGAGCCAAGCTCTCCTGCTGGAGAACCCCAGGATGGTTTGGGTTGGAAGGATCCCAAATGCCATCCAATTCCACTTGGACACCTCCCTCTATGCCAGGGTGTTCCATGTCCTGTCCAACCTGGCCTTGGACACTTCCAGGGGTCCAGGGGCAGCCACAGCAAATCTGGGAATTCCATCCCAGCTCCTCCCCACCCTCCCAGGGAACAATTCCTTCCCAAGATCCCATCAACCAGAGCAGCTCCATGGAAAGAGGAAAAGCACTCCCAGCTTAGTTCTGAGGACAGTGAGCAAAAATAAACCAGCACCAAAGTGTTGCTCCCTTCATCACACAAATAATTAGGAATACATGGGCTTGTGTGATGCTTTTTGAATAGGATCTCGTGCTGCTTATGGGAATACAGTTCCATGGCAATAGTTTATCCTGGGAAGTCAGCTCAGTGGGGTTACAGCGTGCCAAGTTGAAATGGGAACCATTTGTCTCCCGTCTGCATTGCAGCAGGAGCTGGCAGGGGTTTTATGGAGCATCCCTGACAGCCTCCAGCTGTTATTTTTCCAAATTAACGCCGTGCCCGTGGAGTTAATGGGAGTGCAGGCAGTGAGGGGTCTCTCCCCGGCCCTGTCATCGTGCTCAGGATCCTCTGCAGGAGCAGAGAATAAAATCTGACAGAGCTGTCTGTAATTACTGCTCTGCTCCCCGGGATGTCACCAAACACAGCCTGTGCCGCTCTGGTGACAAAGGACACGGCGCCACTGCTGCTACCGCAAACTGAGGACACAAAAAAGCCTCAGTGGACACGTGGAAGTGGATTTTTTGAAAAGCCAAGACGTTTTATATTTTTGAGGGTGTGGAGAACCAACCTCTGCCTTTCCAGGGAGTTCCATAAGTCCTTGACTGCACCAACATTGATTTCTGGAGAGGGCTCTGCAGTTTTACCTGGGGACATCCTGGGGGCACAAGGAAAGGCAATTCCTGCTCATAAAGGGATGGATTGCCCATGAACCTCACACCTGTGTTGCAATTCCAAGATGAACATTCCTCCTGCCATGGGAGCTCTGGCTTTGGGAAAGAAGGAGTCACACAAGTCTGCTCTGATGGACAACAGAGAATCCTGGAATATCCTCAGCTGGAAGGGATCATCCAGTCCAACCCCTGGCCTTGCACAGACACCCCAACAATCCCACCCTGTGCATCCCTGGCAGCGGTTTCCAAACACCCCTGGAGCTCGGGCAGGTTTGGGAATGTGCCCATTCCATGCTCAGTGCCCACCACCCTCTGGGGGAAGAACCTTTCCCTGATCTCCTAGAGAGGCAGCAAATCCTGCACCCTTTAACCTCTCCAATTCCCATTTATTCCAGCAATATTCCATGTTGGAATATTGGACTCCAGGACTTACCCTGTGCTCCAAAATTTCCAGGCCGCATCTCCTCTCTCAGCTCCCCCCCTTTCATTGCTGATCCCTGCCCACCTCCAGCTCTGGAAGTGCCACCCTTCCCTTGGGCTCCTCCTTTCCCTCCTAACCTGCATTTTATCCATCCTGAAAACAAGGAATTCTTCCAGCTCCAAAGCAGCTTTAAACAATTATTTTAGCTCTACTGTATTAATCTGGCTCCTACAGAACAGCAGCTTTGCCACTGGACTGGAGCAAGGGAATCAATTTTCCAGGAGCAGTTTGTTTTTATTCCATCAGCTCTCCCTTCCCAATGATCCCTCATCCCTCACTTTGCCCGGACAGATTTTTGCACGCAGAACTTTTTCCAGACGGCAGATTTGGTGCAGACAGCAATTTGCATAATTTAAATCTGCTTCCTGGCATAAATTACAGCACAACACACCGCGGGCTTTGGTTTTCAGCTCCTCACAGCCAGGTCAGGGCAGTGCCCAGGAACTGCAGGTGACTCTGGAAAACCCTGGCTCAGCCATGGCACGGGGAAGAGCTGAAATCAGAAATACTTCCTCATGGAAATAATAATTCCCAGGGGAATGTGCTCCAAACAGACCATTGCAGTGAACTCCCGCAGCTCAGTGGCTGCTCAGGAGTGAGAAGGTCAAGGAGAGCTCCTGGTGACAAAATTGGGTTTTCCCACAAGGACAAACACAACTTTGGGAGCGTTCCAAGAGGGCTGAGTGGAACACAGGGTCAGTGAATCTCTTTTTCTCCTGACCTCCCAGTCCCCAGGAGCCGGGCTGAGAGCAGGAATCACCTCTTTGGGATTCCCAGCACACACGGATCCCAAACATGAGCGGTCACTTGGGCTGCAACTCCTCCCAACAGGAGCCTCCTGCCAAACATGGATTATTCACCTTCCAGAGGCTCCAGTTCATACCAAACACAACTTTCTGTCCCCAAATACACCCAGGAACAACTGAGAGATGGAAGCACTCGGAGCAGAATGTGCTGGCAAACACAGAATGCAAACAGATCCCTCTTCCGGAGAGCCTCGCAACAGAAGCCTGAATCCCAAAATAATCCAGCTAAAACACACACAACTCCCAGATCCTGCCTTGCTTCCTTCAGTTTGGTGGCACGGTGGAGCCGTTCCCACCCTTGGCATGGGCACTGCACTGGAGCTGGCCAGAACTGAACATCCCTTTGTTCATTTGGCACCAGGAGAGCCACAATGGACCCAAACTCCACAATCTGCAGCCATCTGGGAGGCTGAAAACAGCAATAAACTCCAAAAGTGCTGGTTTTATCTGTCAGCAACCCGAGCAAGCCAATGTCTTCAAACATTTGTGCCTCTACTGTTTCAATTAATTAATGCTTTTAATGTCTGCACCAAGTGTTTGCAGCCTTCTCTCTCCATTAGAGGAGCAGTAATTTGGGCTCCCTGAGCCCCATTTCCACTGTCAGAACTCATGTTTAGGAATGTCAGATCCTAAATTCCTTAATTCCTAAATTCCTTAATTCCATTGTTTGGGGTTGTGACAGGCCCCACAAGTCTGAGGCCACTTCATCCCCAGGCAGGGAACACCTCCATCCTTTCATGAATTGACTGAAATTCCACACAATTAAGGCCATATTTTCGGTTGAAATTTGCCTTGGAATATTCACAGGCTGTAATTCCTTCCCCCAGCCCTGTGTGGCTGCGTTTGCTCTGTCCTGGTGGTGAATTCCCATCAACTTTCTGCCAGGGAAAAACCCTGAAGGCTCCTCAGTGGGAATCACATCCGTCACCCTCAGGCCTCTGCTCCACTTTTAATTACAACACTCAGGACCCTTCAAATCCTAAACCTGAGGAGAGAGGAGCTTTTAATTTGCACAACACCCTGAAATTCCCTGCTCCAGAGATTCCCTCGCTTTCCCTTTTCCCATGAAAGCTGAGTTTGCCCACAGTCACAATCATTTAAAATCACTTGTATTTTGTCCCCACTCTGAATTATAAGGATCATTTTCCATCAGCAGCTGTGCTTGTAAATGGATAATTCAGGCTCGTTTTTCCTGGGATATTTTGCAGTTTGGACACTTTGGTTTAATTTTAATTATGCCCAGTTTGGGTCTTTATTTTAAGCAGATCCCATTTTTGGCAGAACTTCGGGATGAGGAGTTTGACACAAATCAGCTGCTGAAATGCTGACCTAAAATAGACCTGAGAGGGGCTTACACAGACCCCTTCCCCCCTTTAGGCTGAGCCTAAACCCCACCAACATTCCCAGATTCCTCTGGCATCTGTCCCTTTGCGAGTGGATTTTCCATCAGGACTCCAATCAATCACCACCACAACAGTGTCCCTGTCCGATGGAAAATTCCTGTCAGGGCTGCTGGGCTCATCAAATTCCCCATGGAGAGAAGGAAAGGGATGGGATAAAAGCTTGGGATGCTTTGTGGAGAGTGAAAACAAGACAGAAGATTTAAAATCACCCTGAAATTCAGGCACCTGGGAAAACGTAACGCTCCACGCTTCTCATTCAGTTATTAGCACATAAAAACCACTTTAAATGCTTGATAATTGAAGGAATTTAAAGGATTAACAGGAAATTAATTAATAAAAGACCCTCATCTGTGTCTTTCTGGAAGCAGCTGCTCCACATTGTTGCGAAAGACACCAAGTTGAACATTCTCCAACTGCTTTTTAATAAATGTAAATAATATTCCGAAGCAGGGACAAAATGCCAGCAGTTGAGGGGTGGCTGAGCCATCCATGGCATGTAAATGAATTCCCTGCCTGGATATCAGGATGTGGATGTGCAGCCTTCAGGAATCAAATGAGCCAAACTTGCACAGCTTGAAAAGAGCTTCCCAGAGCTCCCAAAAATCCCTTTCATTATTGATGTGGGAAAAGCAGAGGAGCAGCAAGGGGGAAGAGCTGTAGGTGACACCAGGATTCAGTGAAACCTGACAGAAAATGCTGAGTTTTGGTGAAATTGAGGGCAAATAAATTAATCATGAACAAGGGAAATGCAGAAAACATTGGAGGATGTAATTGGATTTACACACAAAACTAATGGCAGCATTCCTGCAGCGGGGAGAGCAGATCCAGCTTCCTTCAGCGGGAATCATGAAATTATTGAAGTTGGGAAAGGCCTCAAAGGTTTTCCTAAATCCATCAGAACTGTCTGGAATTTAGGAATCTTCTCCCATTCCTAAGGGATGGGAGCTCCTCTCTGCTTTGTTCCCAACAGTTCAGCCTGGATCATCCAGTGGGGCTCACTGGCCCAGTTCAGTGTCAGGTTGGTTCTCAAATCCCCACTTTCCCGCAGTTTTCCTGTTTCCAGCTCTGTTTCCACTCCCCTGACATCCCTTTAAATGAGGGACTGTCCCAGTTCCATCTCCAAATCTCACAGAGAAGATCTGAGCATTCCTTTTCCTTGTGGATATTTCCCCAGCTCTGTTTTTTCCTCAAAACCACTTTTTAGACCCTTCAAAGGCTCTGACCTCATTAAATGGAAACGTCCCCACATCAAGGTCCTGCTGAAAACTGGGGATGAGCAGAGCTGCCCAAACTCCAGTTAAACCTCGGGAAAGATCCTTGTTTCAGGAGGCATTGCCATGTTTCCTCTGGGGGATTTTACTCTCTGTATTTACTCTCTCTATTCACTCATCCAGCCTGTTGGAGAGGAGGGAGTTTGAGCTGCCCTGTTCTCAGGGGACAGCACAGAAACCTGGGACAGCGCCTGGAGGTGTCCCCCTGCTCCTGCCCTCCCGAATCCAGGATGCTGCAATCAGCTTTTCCAGCTGCAGAAAATAAGGAATATTTGCTTTGCTGTGTTTTCCCAGCTGGAATCAGGACTCCGAGAGCCACGGGTCCCCTGAAACAGGAACATTTCCCTTTCAGAGAGCTCATCCCAACCAGTTTGTCATTTATTCCTGTGTTTCCTTTGGCATCCAGGGAAATTGCTGGAAGTACAAACATTCCCTGCCGTTTGATCTCCTCCCTGTGTTTCAGGTCTGTGCAAGCTTTCGCACACAAAGCCAGGCTTTAGCCCTAGGGCACACGAAGAGTCTCCCTGGTTTTATTGGGATTCCAGGATTCCCCAGGCTGCCAGAGCAGGAAGCTGCAGGAGCCTCATGACAGAAGATCTGAGTTTTAAGAGATTTAAAAGCAGGGAAAAGACTCCAATTCTGTCTGTGCTTACCCAGGGAAAGCAGGGGAGAAAAGCACTGGACACAATTCCAGAAGTTTGACAGTGCTGCATTGGGAACATGAAGTGAATCCCAGCACCCACAGCTCAGGGAAATTCTTCTGGGTTTATTTTATTTACAAGAGTCCTCTAGAGCTACTCCAGCCTTTTGGGAAGCTGAAAAACTTGAACCAGCAAAGGGGATCCAAATAAATTCAGCTTCAGGTATGTGAGATATTCCTACTGCAGCCTTTTTTTCCCTGTGCAATTTAACAAATGAGTTCGCAGTGTCTGACAAGTTATCCTGGAAAACAGAGGAGCTCGGATTAATCGCAGCTTGGGAGAAAGGATAATTCAGTATTTGGTGATTTCCAGCCACCCAGTCTGGAGCTCAGAGCCGTGGAGGATCCATCAATCCCAGTGCGTTCATCCCCCTCCTCCTGTGAGGAATGGGATGTGCAGGATGGATCCTCACCTGAGGATCCATCCAGTGCCCTTGAAATTCCTGAGGAACCACTCCCAATTCCCTGTGTTGCCTCCGGGTGTCTCTCCCTGTTTAATTTCCACCCTCAGGTGTTGATACACGCTCACTCCCATCCATCACATCCTTGGATGGCCTTGGAATGAGGTTTGGAAAAGCCCTGTGGGCTGCCCGTGCCCTGTGCAGAGGGGATGGAGTTTGGGATGGAAGGAACTCCCCTGTGGAATCTCCTCCTGAGGGAATCTCTGCCCCGGCGTGCCGGGAATGAGCCTGGATGCCCAACCCAGCCCTCCCTGATCCAACCGCTCCGGCAGGATCGCCAAAAATAAACAATCAATCCGGCACCGAGGGATTATCTCAGCCCCGTGCCCACTGCCAGAGCCCGGATTGGTCCCGCAGCATTCCCGGGATGACTTCATCGGGATCCAGCCCCGAGCCGGCAGCGCCGGCAGCTTTTCCATGTTGACAAACAGCTGAACTCCGGTTCCAGGAGCCCGTCACCCATCCTCCGGCTATTCCAGCGCTTGGATCGCTGAAATCCCTGCGGAATTCCGAGCCTCGGAGCCGCGGGCTGTTCCCCCCAGGAGGTACAGCCTCCTTTTTTTCTCCCGGCAATTGCACAGCAAAAAGCAAAAGGCGGTGAAATCCAGGGAAACCCTGGCACAGCAGCCCGGCCGCTGCTCGGCAGAGCCCTGAGAATCCCTGAGAATCCTCAGGCATCTTTTCCAAGCGCTGTGTGGAATTGTTGTCACCCGGAGATGATTCCCCCTTTCCCAAGCACAGAACCCACCCTGAATTCCTTTAATAAACTCCCGGCACGTCAGGAATCGCATGGCGTTTGCTCCAGCCTCCTCCCGAGGCAGAAGTGCCGCTGGATCCCAGATTCCTTAAGGAATTCTGCCTGCGCATCCCTGCCTGGCGGCTCACCAGCAACATCCGTGTCCCGGGGGGGAACCCACACCCCCAGAATCCCTTCCCTGCATCATTCCCGAGGGAGCTGCTCCATCCCGGGGCGTTTCTTTAGGAATTCAGTCCCTTACCAGCCGCATGGCGAAGTTTCCCAGGAAAAGGAGGCAGGAACGCGGCTCCTCCCGGCGCTGGCTCCTGTGGAATAGCAGGGAAGCCGCAAAGCTTGGAGTTGAGCTCACTCTAAAGGCACCAGAAAAACCTCAAAGAGAGGGGGGAAAAAAATGGGAAGAGCCAGAGCGGGAGCGAGCAGCCCACAGGCAGCGAGATGAGAAACTCCTGGCACGGCTCCAGCGCAGGGATGGATCCGCTGGCATTCCCAGCCGCGCAGCCATGGGAATGGGGGGAAATTCGGATTTACGGGCGGCTCTGGAGCCGGCTCTGAGCGCTGCAAGGAGCCTTTTATAGAGAATCCAGCAGGGAATGGTGCTGGGTCCAAAAGGGAATGGCGGGGTGGGTGTGTACAGAAATACATCCGTTAGATATTATTTCATATACTCTATTTGATCTATTCTATGTTATATACTCTATTTTATATATTTTATTTTCGATATTCTATCTTCTATCAATCTATATTCCATCTTCTGTCTTCTATATTTTATTTTATATATTCTATTTTATATATTTCATTTTATAAATTCTATAGTCTATTTAATATATTCTGTTTTATATATTTTATTTTATACATTCTATATTCTATTTTCTATTTTATGTTTTATATGAATAAGCCCAGGTGCCAGCAAAACTCTGACCAGCTCATTCCCTCAGCTGCTCGATGGGAATTTTATTATACACAACTCCCAACCCCAAATCTGCATCCAAGTGGCTCTGCTGGGGTTTATGATGCTCTTCAGGCACCTTGACAAATTCCTTAAGGGGTTTTTCCCTAGAATTGCCAAAAATCCATTTTCCAGAGGTAATTCCAAGGATTTCAAGCATGTGGTGAAAATGTTGGTGCTCTGAACCTGAACTCGTGCAAAGATTTCTGCTTTGGCAGGCAATAAAAGGGAATAATAAAATAATAAATCAAAATAGCAATAATTGCCAAATTCTCGCAGGCCAAAAAACCCTGTAAGGCTCAGACAAACAGCCCTTGGTGCTCCCTCACACCTCCAAACCCCAGTTTTTGAGGGAATTATTTGGTCTCCTGAGCTCCAGGCCCTCTCCCTCCCCTCTCCATGCAGGAAAATCCTTCCCAGGAGCCGGGGTCGTCCTTCCCTGAGCTCCCAGGGTTGATCCTAAGGGTTTGGAGGATGGCCCTGGGCCAGCAGCTGGGAAGGGAGAGGAGCTGTTCCTGCTGCTCAAGAGAACAGGGAGGACACAGTGAGCTCTGTCTGGGAAAGCAGGATCTAGGAATGTTCCCTGAATCCAGGCTGCTGCATTCCTGCTGGATTCCGGAATAATGAGCTCTCCCTGCCCAACCAACAGCTTCTAATGCAGCCAAAACCCAGGAGCTGCTGCATTCCCAGAACTGCCTGGGAACCCTCTTGTAAACAGCCCTAAACCCAGGAATTCAATCAGGAATTAAACCCACAAAGCTCAAGGGATCATTTTCCTCACCCTACTGATTAGTGGGGTCTGAGATTGCAATGTGATCTCAATACCCAGCCAGCCCCACACATCCACACATGGAATTTCAGCTGGATCAGGATGGTTTAACCAGGTTTTTCCAGAGGAGCAATTCCCACCTGCTTGATTTAACCATGCATTTGCAGGGTTTTAGGAGCTGTGGGGATTTGGCCCTCAGGGTCAGGTCAGGGGTTGTGTGGGGTGATCCAGACAAAGCAGGGAGGTCCATTTGGAACAGGATGGTCCCTCTGGAGCAGGATGGGCCCTCTGGAACGGGGTGCTCCATCCAGCCGATGATGCTCCCCAACATCTTTTTCCATGGAGACACTGCAGAATTCCAGCCCCACCTGTGGCTCCATCCTTCTCCATGGAGACACCAGAGAATTCCAGGCCCACTGTGGCCCCATCCTTTTCCATGGGGACACTGCAGAATTCCAACCCCAGCCCTGCCAGCAGCACCCAACCCACCAGGAAATGAGGGATACAAAACCCAACCTGAGCCCAGCCCCCATCCCAAACCTGCTCCCCATCCCAGAGATGAAGGCAGCACATTCCCATTTTTAATGGATTCTGGGAATATTCATGTGGGCTCTGTCCCATTTCTCGTGGTTAATTCCTCTGCCTTCTCCTCCCGGATCGATTTGTGCAGGGGTTTATGAGCAGTAATTAATATCTGGGCAGAGTGAAGGAGAGCAGGGTTCCCACTGCAGGGAGATGTTGATTATTTATTCCTCTTTAAGCCTTGTTAGATTAATCTATTTTAAATTACCACATGCTGCCAGGCACAATTATTGTAATTTATTGGGATCATTCCGGTGCTTTATTTCTCTCGGATGTGAGGTGGGGGTTGCTTTTCCAGGGCTCCCAGGAAGGAGCTGGAGCAGCATTCCCTTCTCCAGGGGGAGCAACCTCCAGCTCAGGCCTCAGGCCACAACAATTCCTTTTATTCTCAGCAGAGAGGAATGATGGAATCCTGGAATGGTTTGGGAGCTTAAATCTCATTCTATCCCCTGTGTAGGGACACCTTCCCCCATATCCCAGGGTGCTCTAAGCCCCTTCCAGCCTGACCTTGGACACTTCCAGGGATTTGGCAGCCACAGGGCAAGGACAGAATTCCTGAATCCCTGAACCTTCTATTTCCTGGCTCCTGGAAATTGCTCCTCCTCAGACATTCCTCAGCTTTTCCAGGAGTGGCACTTACACAGAAACCTGGAAAAAAAGCCTCCAGCTCCAGCTGTGTCAAAGACTTCACCTCATTTCTTTAGGAAAACCCCACATTTTTCCTTAAAAGCTGCAGTTACATTATTACATTTAATTGATGCCCTCAGGGGCTCAAATCGAGCCAGGCTGGGCTGAAATTGAATTATTTCCCACCAGGGCTCATGAGGTAAAGCTGCAATTAAAGCAGGAGGGGCTGGTGCTGACTCCCAGAAAATGAACCTGGAGGGGCTGGAGATGGGAAGGGAAAGGAAGGGAAAGAAGTTGGGGAAGGGGTGGGAGCAGCTGAGGGAGCTGGGAGAGGGGTTCAGCCTGGGGAAAAGGAGGCTCAGGGGGGGACCCTGTGGCTCTGCACAGTCCCTGACAGGAGGGGGCAGCCGGAGGGGATTTGGGATTTTATCCCAGGGAAGGGGGACAGGAGGAGAGGGAACAGAGAAGGTTCAGGTTGGATATCGGGAAAATTCCTTTATGGAAAGGGGTGTCCAGCCTGGCACAGCTGCCCAGGAGGGGTTTAGCTGCCCTGGGGATGTGGCACCTGGGGACAGGGGCAGGGATGGCCCTGGCAGAGCTGGGCAGGGTTGGACTCAGTGACCTTGGAGGGTTTTCCCTCCTGAGCCATTCCAGGATCCCGTTATCCAGCAGGGCCAAAGCTGGGGCAGGGCTGGGGCTCTCCCCCTCCCCAGGTGGGCTCTGGGCACCTCCTTCCCACCCCAACGAAATGGGGGCAACAAAACCTGCACGAGGGGCTGGGACTCCATCGACGGCTGCTTCAAATAACAGCACCTTAAAAATATCAGTTTAAATAACATCACTTTAAAAATATCACTTCAAAATATCACCTTAAATAGGAACACTTTCAATGACATCACCTTAAATAATATCACTTTAAATAATATAACTTTTAAAAATATCACCTTAAAAAATATCACTTTAAAAATATCACTTTAAATAACATCACCTTCAATAATATCACTTAAAAAGATCAATTTCAATAACATCACTTTAAAAAATACCACTTTAAATAACACCACCTTAAATAATATCACTTTAAATGATATATTTTTTAAAAATATCACTTGAAATAACATTTTCTCCCCTTGGAAAGGGCCCCTGGCTTCTCCCAGTGCCAGGGCAGAGCCTCCAAAGTGCTGCTGCAGGAGGAGGGAGGCAGAGGCTGCTTTGAAGCCCCAGCACCCCCACGGATCCCCCTCCCCAAATGCCTGCACTGTTTGAACCCAAGTGTTTAATCAGGAGCTCCCAGGAGGAAATGCAGCCGTGAGGAAAAAAAAGAGCAACTTTTTAATAGAGACAGAAAAAAAGGGGCTCTTTGGAGTAAAACAAATGATTCTCTACCAAAGGATGGCCCGGGGACAGAGAGACAATGGGGAGCTTTTGATGCCACAATCCTGCGCTGAGATTAATTCAGAGTTTTACCCCAATTATAAATCTCCCTCAGCAAGTCAGGAGACAGAATTCAGCCTCCTTGAAGAGCAGATAAATTCCAGCCTTTCTCTGTGAGTTCTCAGCTCTGGAGCTCAGGAACAATCGAACAAAATTATCTCATTTCTGCTTTCATCAAATCTCTGTTATGTGAATAGTTTGGTTTTTAGGCCAAGCCTAAATAATACCGGGATATTCCCACTTTCCTGCCATTTACAGAGCTCTCCATCCATGTCCTCTCCTTCCATGAGCAGAGGGGGAAACGCTGGAGTCACCAGGGGCAAACTCCCAACAGGGAAAAAACAACATTAAACTTTATTCATTATTTATTATTATTATTATCCATTATCTTTCCCAAGCTCTGATTGTGCTGTTGAGGTCTCTCCACGACCCTTGGGAATGGAAAAATTTCCTTTCCATGGATAACCAGGTTATCCAGCACAGCCCAGCATTCCAGGGACATCCCACGAACATCTGGGAGTGCTGCAGGTTGAGTCCCTGTGTTTGTGGTAAAATCACCAAAAACCAGAAGGAAACCAAAATTCCAGCAGTGTAGAAGCACACGATGGAATCCCTCACACTCCTCAAGCTCTCAGAGTTCCCCTGGCAATCCAAATCTCTGCTTTCAGCTTCTGCTTTTGCCTCTGGAATATTTGACCACAACCCTATCCAATACTTTTGACACCTGGCAGATTAAGGCCTCGTGTTTACACTGAAATAACCAAAAACCAAAACAAACGAAAATTCCAGCAGTGTAGAACTAAGGGACAGAATCCCTCCTGCTCCTCAAGCTCTCAACTCCTGCTTTTTCCCTCTGGGATATTTGACCACCTCCTGCTAGATCAAGTAACTTTCTGCTTTTTCCCTCTGGGATATTTGACCACAACCCAGATCCAGTATTTCTGACACCTGTCACACTGGGACCTTTTGTTTACAGTGAAATGACCAAAACCAAGGAGAAACCAAAATTCCAGCAGTGTAGAACTACAGGATAGAACCCTTGACACTCCTCAAACCCTCAAAATTCCCTTGGAAATCCAAATCTCTGCTTTCAGCTCCTGCTTTTCCCTCTGGGTGTTTGACCCAGCCAGCTCAGCCCAATCCAACATTCCTGACACCCGGCACCTTGTTATTTTAAACACACTTCCAATAAACTCCCAAAGTTGATACAGTTGGAGGCCTGCAAATAAACGAGCTCATTAAACACCTCTGGCACTTAGCAGGGATCTCTGGTGGCCAATCCCAGCTCGGGCAGGGCTGTAATTTATAACATTTAATCTGCTCATAACCATCAATCTCTGATTTTTATTGCCCCGTTCTGCAGCCTGAGCAGAAAAGCTGCTCCAATCAGCCCCCCCCAGAGCGACTCTCACAAATAAACACCAAATTTAATATTCCACAGCACAATTCCCTGGGATCTATTTTTGATTTAAGCACCACTGGAGGTTTGTGATAGCAAAACCACCCCCAGAGGGCTGGGGAGCAGCAGCTGGGGAGCAGGAACTGCTCGGGGACAGCACAGATGTCACCTGGAGGTTGTGGAGGGTGGCCCAAATTCTGTGTGATATTCCATCAAATTCTGTGTGACATTCCATCACTCACCCTTAGGAATGATGGGAGATCCCATTGGACTCTGTTGGCTCCAGGTCCTCGTTCAGCACTCAGGGAAGTGGAGTGGTTGGGGATGATGCATGGAGAGGGAGGAGCTGCCAGGAAAAATCAATCAGAGCCAGCTCGTTAACACCTAATGATGCCAGGCTGCCATTAATCCATCCCCGGTGCGAGGGGCTGTTAAACGAGGCACTGCAATGATGTTTTTCCTCTGGATTTCAGCTTGGCTCAGAGCTGGGGTTTGCACCCACTGCAGCATCAGAGCCTTTCTGCAAGGTTCTCATGGGAAAGGACATTTCCCACTGAAATCAGAATTAAGGGTGATTATCCCAGTCCCAGGTGAAGAACTCAGAGACTGTCCCAGTCTCTCCCCACATTCCTGTCAGAGCCAAGGGAGTGGCAGCAGCCAGAACATGGAAAACTGCTGGTCTCAGTTTTCACAGGATTTGCTGGGTTTCTGCTGCATGGAAGGAAATTTAAATCTACAGTTTATTGTCCAAGAATTCTAATAGAAAGATGATCTGTAGGGGGAAAACCTCATTTTGTCTTCACTTGCCACTTCTGTTTCCCTGAAAAACCAAGACAAATGAATCCTGGAACGTCCTGAGCTGGAAGGGAGCCACAGGAATCATCCAGTGCAACCCCAGGCCCTGCCCAGACACCCCAACAATCCCACCCTGGGCATCCCTGAGAGCACTGTCCAAATATTCCTGGAGCTCTGGAAGCCTTGGGAATGTAGCCATTCCCTGGGGAGCCTGGGAAATAGTGGAGCAAGGAACATTTCCCTGTCAGGAAAGGCTGAAATGAGTTTTTATACCAAAATTCACACAAATTCCAGAGAAGTCTGAGCAAATGGAAAGTTTCATGGAGTCCCCATCCCTGGAATTGTTCAGAAAACATGGAAGTGACACTTGAGGGTGTGCTTTAGTTGGGAAGATGGAGGTGCTGGGTTGAGAGTTGGATTGATGACTTTAAAGATCTTTTCCAACTGTAACAATCCTGGAATTCCATGATTCTATGAAACTCTTCCAAGCCCTGGGATCTGGCAGGTGCCTGAGCCAGCCCAGGGACTGATCCCTGATCCCAAGGCTTGGCCACCCCTGTTTGTGGCCAGGACAAAGCTCCATCCATCCCCACCCATGATCTGTGCTAAGGATCCCCTTGGAGCTCACTCAGCCCTGGGGAGCTTTGCTTCCCTGAAAAATGCATCAGCTTTGTCCCAAGCAAGGAAAACAGAGGGAGGCACTGAAATTCCTGCCTTTCAGCCCTGCAGCTCCGGGAATGCATCGAGTTCCTGATTCCAGGAGCTGCAGCTCCTCAAAGGGAAGCTCTCTGGTGTGTCCATGAAGCAGCTGGGACAGGGATCAGCAGTTCTGGAAGTGCTGCATTAAACCCAGGCAGAGTTTTCCACCTCAAGACAAAAAAAATGTAGTTGAATCCCCCAGCAAAGCCATGCCCTGGGAATGTGAAACATTCCTGGCAGCATTGGGGGATCTGGGGTGTTCCTGGCAGGAAGGAGCTCCTGAAGCCAGGATGTGATCCAGACTGGAATGAGCTCCTGAATCCAGAACGTGATGCTGGCTGGAATGAGCTCCTGAAGCCAGGATGTGATCCTGGCTGGAATGAGCTCCTGAAGCCAGAATGTGATCCTGACTGGAATGAGCTCCTGAAGCCAGAACGTGATGCTGGCTGGAATGAGCTCCTGAAGCCAGAATGTGATCCTGGCTGGAATGAGCTCCTGAAGCCAGAACGTGATCCTGGCTGGAATGAGCTCCTGAAGCCAGAACGTGATCCTGGCTGGAATGAGCTCCTGAAGCCAGGATGTGTTCCTGGCTGGAATAAGCTCCCGAATCCCTGGCTGGAATGAGCTGCTGAATCTGGGATGTGATCCTGGCTGGAATGAGCTCCTGAATCTGGGATGTGTTCCTGGCTGGAATGAGCTGCTGAATCTGGGATGTGATCCTGGCTGGAATGAGCTCCTGAATCTGGGATGTGTTCCTGGCTGGAATGAGCTCCTGAATCTGTTTGGTTCACAGGGAGGCCAATTGCTAACTCTGTTAGGGAATATTCCCATGATGGATATCAAAGGGATGTGCAGGGTAATCAGGCTTTGTTCCTGAGGGCAGTAATTGGGTTAAGCTCAGGAATAAACCCTTCAGAGCAGAGCCTGGGTGACGGGAGAGCAGGAAATGCGGGAGGAAAGGAGAAGGGAAAAAATTATTCCATGCAAAGGGGAAAATTTGAGTCTGTGGGTTGTGCTCTTCATCTGAAACCTTTAAAATTATTCATGGGAATAGAAATGGCACCAAAATGTATGGATAGACAATTATGGAAGTGACTACAATGACCTTAAAGCCCATCCAGTGCCATCCCCTCCATGGGCAGGGACACCTCCCTGGTTGCTCCAAGCCCCATCCAACCTGGCATTGGATACTGCCAGGGATGGGGCATCCTCAGGGAAATCCATCCCAGGCCCTCCCCACCCTCCCAGGCAGGAATTCCTTCCCACATCCCATCCAATCCTACCCCTGGCACTGGTCCCACTCAAGGTCCCACCCAAGGGCTGAGAGCTCAGGACACCCCAAACCATGGGATGTGCTCCCTCCTCAGCCTCCTGCTGCCCTGAAAATGCCCAAAACAATCCCAGCACATGGAATGCCTCGAGCCCGCTCACCTGCTCCCATTCCCTCATTTTCAGAGCCATTCCAAAAGGAAAGGGTGCTGGATTTGCTTCCCCTGCAGCAGAACAAAGCCCGGAATTCCAAATTCCAGCACTAGCAGTGAGAGATTTTTCCTGGAGTCAGCTCTGAAATAATATTGACATTACAGGCAATCCATTAAATATCTCTGTATTGGTGTCAGAATGCACTGGCAGGGAAATCAATCCATCCAAACACAGAGCTGTTGGATTTCAGTGGAGCCTGGGAATGCCACCTCTCCCCTCCAGTTTTCCTTCAGCTCTTCCTGTGTGAATCCATCATTCCTCACACCTTTCCTGAGCTGGGATGCCACCTCCAGTCTCACTACAAACTGCTGGGAGGGATTTGTTTAATCTGAAATCCTGGGAAATTTACTTCAGGGAGCTCTTCTAAGCAATGCAGTTTCTGATGGATGAAAAAGTCAAGGTTTGCTCTGAATTTCATCTTTATGGGGGGTCTGGAATGCAGGATGGGCCACCCCAAAAACTTCCTCTGGTCCAACAAATCGAAGCTGATTTGTTCCTACTGCTGCACTACAAAACAAACCCTAAAATCCCTATCTAAAAATATCAAGTAATATTAGAAATCCACACAATGCTCAACCTGCAGAGATTCTGGGAATGAAGTGGGATTTTTAACAAAGTGCTGAAGTCTGAAGTTGAAGGGAATTTCCAATAGGATTTCAGGGACACCTGAGATGTCCCTCTGGGTTTTTTCTAGCCCTAAATGAGCATTTCCTCCCAGCTGCCACGAGGCTGCTCCTTCCCTCACCTTTATTTGATGTTCCATCCTCATTCCAGCTGCCAGGAGGAATCTGGGATGTGCCAGCTCCAGCAGGGCTCAATTCCTGCCATGCCCAGCTGTGCCAACACACAGAGCTTTGTAGACACATAAACAACTCCATTAATTAAGGGCTAACGTTGATTGGGATCATTTGAGGAGCAACCCCATGTTTGTAGATCACAGCTGTGAAATCCAAATCCCAGGAGGAGCAGCTTGGGGTCAGGGGAAACAGAGCAGGGATTTTTTTCCTTCCTTCTGTTTCCTGGGAGCCACCTTTGGCTTGAGGAACAAAGAGATTCCAGCCCCAAATCCCAAAGGGGTGAGGGAGTTTTCCTGAAAAAGTCAGGTCCAGCTGGATCAGACAAAGCTGATCCCCAAAAGCTCCTCAAAGCACTCAGTAACACATGGAATAACCACAGAATCCTGGGATCACTGAGGTTGGAAAAGCCCTCTGAGGCCAAGCTGCCCCCAGCTTGTCCCCAGCCCAGAGCACTGAATGCCACATAGTGCCACATCCAGGAATTCCTCGGACACCTCCAGGGATGGGGACTCCGAACGTCTCTGGACAGCCCCTGCCAAGCCCTGAGCACCCTTTCCATGGGGAAATTCCAGCTGATGTCCAACCTGGTAAAACCTTGAAGAACACCAAGAATTCACCCACCTTGGAAATCAATTCAGTCGAAGAGAACTGAGGGGCTGAGGTGCTTTTCCCAAAGACTGGACTCTGTTCCATGGAATCCCAGATTGGTTTGGGTTGGAAGGACCTTAAAGCCCATCCCGTGCCACCCTGCCATGGGCAGGGACACCTTCCACTGTCCCAGGGTGCTCTGAGCCCCGTCCAGCCTGGCCTGGGACATTCCAGGGAAGGAGAACCAAAACAAACCCCAGTAGCTGCAGCCTTGGAGGTTTTTATCCCAATTCTCCAACATTCCCGGTTCAGCAGCGCTGCAGTGCTGACCTCTAGTGAGAGATCCCTGGAAAAGGGAGGATTTGTCGGGATAACGCTCCCTTCCCACCTGCTCCCGATCTCATCCCCTGCCCCACCTCCTAAAGGGCTCCTCAACCACCTGGGGCAGTGGCACAAAGCAGATTCTGAGGAGATGGGTCCGATAAATTCCTGATTTTGAGATGCTTCCAATCGATGTTTCCATCAGTACCCAGTGAGGGTTAAAGCCTTTTTCCACAATCAGCCAGACCCTGCCTGGAGGGGGTGCAGCTCACAGGGGAATTTGCTCCATTTGCAGAAGGAGCAGGATCCTCAAGGGTGCAGAGAATTCAGGAACTGAAACCAAAGCTCGTGAAAACAGGAACTTCAGGGCTGGATCACGCATGAAATGCCAGCCTAGAGGGAACAGCACAGGAGTTTCTCCAACCAAATCGTGTCAGGGTTCAAGAGAAGCAGGAGATGAAGAGCAAAATTCAATTTAATTCTGCCCCCATGAAGCCAGTAGTGGGGGCAGCTTTGCCTTTGGATCCTCAAAGAGAATTTTCCCCCAAACTCTCCACCCTTCTCAGGGAAAAAATGCCCCAACAACCCCCAAAGGCAACACCAGAACCCTCAACAGCCAAAACCCACAGGTGCCAGTGTCCATTGAATGGTTTTATTTTAAAACATCCAAAATTTACCAGCTACAGCAAAAAAAAAAACCCCACCAAGCCCTCAGTGTTGGTTCTGAGGAGGCCAGAAAGGACCAGCAAAAACCAGCACAGCTCAGGGGGGCAGAAGTTCCCAAGCTGCTGCTTTGGTTTCCCACACTGTCCTTCAGAATCCAGAACTTCCACCCAAAAAGTCCTTCAGGTAGATAAGAAAATCAAAGAAATCTCCACTGCAAAGTCTCTTTTAAAACCAGCTTTAAGAGTGTGAGTTCTGCTTAAATTAAAAATATTAAATCAAGAATATTCTACATCAAATGTAGCATTTTTATTCTAACAAACTCCTCTGTCTGCAGCCAAGGTTCATCAAAGGCTCCTGAGCTTTTTGTAGCACGTGAGGATTCCCTGAAACATCCCAGGAATATTCCCTGGGCTCCACAAACCTCCTGCTCCTGCCCTTTAAAGCAAGAGCAGCTCAGTTCAGGGGTAATTGATCCAATTAATTTGAGGAGTAATTAACCCAAAGCCAAATGCACTCTGCAGGAGCTCTGGGAACTCCCTGTTCAGCAAGGAGCCTCCCACTGAAACAAAGGGAAAATGCTGAGTTTCACCATGGAATTTGAGGCTTTTCCCTCTGGAAGCAAAATCCAGCTCTTGCTTTAACTCTTCTTATAGTTTTAAAAAATAAATCTTATAAAATCTTAAAAATAAATAAGTTTTCACATTATTCAGGCTTGCAGAGGTTATTGCTGCTCCTGACCTGGGATCAGTTCCAGGGTGAGCACTTTTTGTACTGCTGGAATTGGAGTTTCCTCTGAAATAATCACTTGGGGGTTTTTCCTCCCCCTTTTTCTCCCAGAAAAATGAAACAGAGCAGCCCAGGTGTCCAAGAGGAGGGGCTGGGAAAGCTGCACCTCCATCCAGGCACATCCCAGCAATTTAATTATTGATTTTTTCCCATTTCCCACTCAGATCAAACCCTGGCCCCTGACTTAGCTACTCACAGAGCATTTGAGGCTGCAGCAGGGACTGAGCTTCCTCCAGAGCCACAATTCCCCAGCAGGAGCTCTGAGCTGCTCAGGAAGGAGGAGTTGCAGGCAATATTTGAAATCTGGGATCTAGGCTGGCAGCAAAGCACGGAGCATCTGCTGGTGCTGGGCTCTGTGGCCCAGGAAATTCAGTGTATTCCTGCTTTTCCAGGGCCAAGCTGCTATTTCAGCACACTTCTGTGGGCCAGGGTTGAGAAACAGGAGGAGTAGTGAGCTGGGAGCTGCAAAAAAATAAAATTAAGACATTCCTCAAATTCTGGGGTGGGCCAAGCATTGATCCCTTTCCTTCATTAGATTTTTAATTATTGGGAGATTTCTTTCTGAGAGCAAACCCCAGGAATTTCACTCAGAGGTGGAGTTGCTGGCTATTAAAACCAGCCAAATTAAACAAACCCCTCATTATTCTAGTTTTTAATTGTCTGTGAACCCCTGTTGGTGATACCTGAGCTCCAAGTCTGGACAGGTATTTATTCCTTAAACTAAAGGCATCAGCTTTTGGCAGCAATTTGGCCAAATCATCTTCGTTCTGCTGTCTGAGCCTCTCCTGCTCTTCTGCTCTGCAAAAGAAAAGTGGCTTCAGATGTTTGCCCTGAGGGAAAGCCCTGCCAAGCAGGGAAATATTGTTATTTTGATATAATTTAATATTTTTATATTGTTGTTGTTATTTGAATCCCTAGGAAATGTTTAGGGGTAGCAGGTGAATGAGCCTGAGGTGTCATATATTAAATAATCAATAATTCAGTGTAAAGAAAGAGAGAGGCTGATTGCTGCAGGTTCCTTTTTTATTTCATTCCAAGATTTCAGTAGAAAGAGAAACCTTTTGGTTTTTCCCAGGTTCCTTTTTTATTTCATTCCAAGTTTTCAGTAGAAAGAGAAACCTTTTGGTTTTTCCCAGATTCCAAGGTGCTCAGGGAGCTCCTGTAACAGCTTTTATACCTATTAAACATCCCTTAAAATAAACATCACAGTACAAAGAGAACCAAGAAGGCAAAAAAAGACTGCTCAGCAGCCTCAGAATTCAGAAATCTCCTACAAAAAAAAAAAAAAGTCCATTGGAGCATCTGTGGCTCTTTTTCCATCGTGTTGAAAGGAAACAAACCCAAAGTTGTAAATCCGTTTTAAAAAGTGGTTTTTGCATGAAGACAGTGACAAAAGCAGCAGCAGTGACCTGTGGGGAGCTCTGGGTGAGAACAAAAAATGCTTTTGGGTCAGAAAGCTCCACCCTAGGAGCACAGGAGGGGTTTGAGCTCAGGCTTCACTCCAGGTGTCTGTGGGGTTGCAGAGCTCAGCCAGGGCCCTCACCCCACAAAAAAAAGGAATTTTGGCATTGTTAAAACAAAGCGGGAGCTGAGGCAGTCCTGGAACCCCCAGGTGTGAATGGATCTTCCAGAGCTACAGAGCAACCTCAACTCCTTCTTCCAGCTGGGCTGCTGCTGCTGCAGCGCTCCCACCTCGGGAGGGGCTCTGCCACTCAACTTTCCTTTCTGCAAGAAACAGGGGGACAACAATTACTGCAAACCCTGCCTGCCTGGGGCACCCCAAACCCCACGGAATCCACAGGAATCCCTGCAATTGTTACAGGGAACAAACCCTGGGCTGGGGCACCCCCAAATCCCCCAGAACCCCTGGCATTGTTACACATGGGTGAGGAAGCAGCTCTGTTTGGACCCAGAATTCCAAAGTCTGGGATGGTTTGGGGTGTTTGCATTTAAAAAAATGGATTAAAAATCCTTTTGGCTCAAGGAGACCCATCCCAATTAAGGTTTTAATCTCCTTGAGCTTTCCTCAAGGTTGATGTGTGGAAAAACCAAGAAAAAACCCATATTAAACCTCATAAATCCCCTTTGCTCATAGATTTTTTGGGATTAATTTAAGTAGCATCATATGGACACAGTCCAGTTTTACAGGAGCCCATAAATTCATTTACAGAAAATATCTTATTAGCAAATTATTTATCTGCATCTAACAGACACTCTATTATAAAATATATTCCATAAAGATATATCTGCAGGTGAGATGGAATTACCTATTAAAAAATAAAGAATTCCAACAAAATTAAAGGGAATGAAAGGAAAATTAAATCCCTCCAAGATGTGAGGGAGCTGCTGAGCTGAATGAGGTGAGAACAGGGAGCATTCCAAAGGTAAAATTCCGTGTTCTTCACATCCCAGCAGCTGGGATTCTACAGGTGTGGTTTTGAAAGCTGTGATTTACCACACACATGGATTTATTATTTCACATAAAAATGTTAAATTAAGAATAATTAAATGTATTTTAATTGGATGAACCAAACTGGTCTGTGGAGCTGTCCCTGCCCATGGCAGGGCTGGGAACTGGGTGGACTTCAAGGTCTCTCCCAACCCAAACTGCTCCATGAACCTTGTTCCAACCATTCCTGCCACCTCAAGTGCTCCATTTCCTTTTAAAGGAAGTGAATCCCATTTTACTGGAAAGTCCTGCCCCGTTTTCTTCCTAAAAATAAAAACTTCTCACTGTAACAGGAGCATCTGTGACAGATCTGACCCCAAAACTGGGTTTCCCATCACTGCTGGGATCTACACTCAAATTGCCACATTTTCCACCACATTTCAGTTGTGAGGACACTGAAACAAAAGAAAATAGAGAGGAAAAGTGGCAGGAAAGGACACCTGGATAATGCTCCTTCAATTACTGATTCACAGGAGGCAGAGATATGAAATCCTACAACAGACTGGTGAGAAAATAAATCCAACATAAACCAGACTGGAGAAACGTTCTCCTTAATCCCTTCAGGACAAACATTTCCCGAGGCCTCTGACATTTCCTGGCTCTGTACTCACTCCGAAGCAGCTGCTTTTTGCAGTTTTGCCCTCTTCTTTGCAGACCAGTTGAGATCACCACCTGTAACAGCAGCAAGATGCACTCTGAAACCTCAAAAGTTGGGATTTTTGTGGCTCTGATATCAAAGTTCCCCAGAGAAGTTCTCAGAGAACTGAGAAACCAGAGGAATGATTTTAAAGAAGTAGAAATTGAGGTAAAGAGAGGCTGCAAACACTCACCTGCGAGGTGATTCACGAAGTACAGCATGACCACAGCTATCAGTGACACTGCAAAGGGAAAGGCACAGTTTTACTGACAATAAATGAACAGGTCTAACCCACAGCCAAGATTTTTATGGTGGTTGTAACTCAGAGGTTTCTGCTTTTGTAAATCCCCCTGTGCTCACAGCATGTGATAATTCAGAAAGGATTTTCATTTTAAACTTCTAACTTGCACTTTAAAAGTATTATTCAGAAATTATTTTAATTTTAAACTTATAATTTAGACTTTAATATTATTATTTGCCTGTTTTTTACTCACTTTTTTAAACACTAGAACTCTTCACACTTCAAAGAAAACCCCAAATCACTTCACTGGTTCTAAGTTCATCCCAACATTGCCCCAGCTGCCACCTCTGGAAGAGGAATTATTTCTGTTTTCCAGGAAATATAAAGCCAAAAATCCCAAAGAAGTTCCCTGGGTGCATTCCCAGTGTGTCCCACACTCACAGCAAACACAGGCACTGAAGAAGACCTCCAGGAACAGGTATCCCCTGGTGTCCAGGATCATGCCAGCTGCAATGGCAATCACTGCCAGCCCCAGGTTCTGGATGGACTGCATGCTAGGACAGAGCAGAAACACCACTGATTTATTTTCTTAGGAAAATGGATTTTGATTCCTCAGGAAAAGCTCCTCAGTGGCACTGAGCTACCAAGAGATGAACTTTCCCCCTTCTGTTGGGACACGTGACAGTCAGGGCGCAGTTTTGCAGAAGTTCCTGTGCCTCCCCCCAGCCTCGTGCTGTGCCCCAAAGCCACATCCCCAGAGCAGCCAGGAATTCCTGCTCCTGGAGGAGCTGGGAACCAGGAATGGGTTGGATCTGCTCAGGTTCAGTGGTTCAAGAGTGTCAGGAGTCAGGAATGGTTTGGGATGGAAGGGACATTAAAGCTCACCCAGTCCCATGGCAGGGACACCTTCCACTGTCCCAGGCTGCTCCAGCCTGGCCTTGGGCACTGCCAGGGATCCAGGGGCAGCCACAGCAAATCGGGGAATTCCATCCCAGCCCCTCCCCACCCTCCCAGGGAACAATTCCCTCCCAAGATCCCATCTAAATCTCTCTTCCTTCAGTCTAAAGCCATTCCTCCTTGTCCTGGCACTCCAGCTCCTTGTCCAAGGTCCCTCTCCAGCCCTTTCAGGCTCCCTTCACTGGAATCCCAGCCCAGCCAGGAATCCCTTCCCACTCTCCCATCCATCCCTGCCCTCTGGCAGTGGGAAGCCATTCCCTGTGTCCTGTCCCTCCATCCCTTGCCCCCAGTCCCTCTCCAGGTCACCCCAAAGCTCCTCCTCTCCAGGCTGGACAATCCCAGCAGGGCTGCCCCTTTCCCTGCTCCTGCAGGAGCTCTGGATGTGCACAAATCCCTGGGAATACTCACAAGCCATAGGCAGTTCCCAGCTGGTGCTCAGGGACCACAAAGGCCACCATGGGCCACAGGGCACAGGCCAGCAGGGAATAGGCCACCCCCAGCAGGCACTGGGGACACAGGGACAAGCACACAGGGTTAGAGCACAGGCACCTTTGCTGTAAATTCTAATAAATGAACAAATTCCCCTTCCCTTTCTCCCAAAATTGACAAAAAAAGGGCTCAAATAATGCTTTGTGCAATAAAATCTAAATAAATATCCACATTTAGAACTTCTTCCAGGAATGACCCCCAAAATAAACTCTATTAATTGAAATTAAAGAGCCTGACTGAACACCCAGAGCTGCACCTCACCAGAAAAACACCTAAAATTTAAAGTTTTGAATCCCTGCCCCACTGGTGAGCACCATAATCCTCAGCTCCAAACAAGTATTTCAGGGAATCTGCCCTCAATAATGCAGATTTTTATGGAGGTTCAATCCAGCACATCAAAGGCAGTTTGAGTAACAGTTATAAACTCCAGAAATAAACTAAAGTAACAAGTTTTTAGGAGAAAAGAGAGCAGTTTGAGTAATAAACTTTATAAATTAATTAAAAGAGTAATTTTTAGAAGGAAAGTGAGCAGTTTGAGTAATAAACTTCAGAAAGAAATTAAAATAACGATTTTAAGGAGAAAAGGAGCAGTTTGGTAACAGCTAAAAACTTCAGAAATAAATGACAAGAACCATTTCTAGGAGGAAAGTGAGCATCTGGCACAGGAGTTCAGTAACGGAATGAGAAATCTTTTCCACCTCACAACACCCAGAGTGATTCAGCATTGACCCCACTGCTTATTTCAGATTTCTGAAATAACTATCAGATCTTTGTCCTTAGGTGCCAATGGCAGCAGCTGAGGTTACCATGGCTATCCAGGGGTTCCAGAAGGTGAAGGCCAGCATGATGTGCGAGGCCAGCGTGGTGAGCACAGCACACAGCACCCAGATGATGTTCTTGCCAACCTTGTCCACCAGCAGCCCAAACACGGGGGACATGGGGGCTGAGATGATGTACACGATGCTGCAGAGAGGGAAGTTAAAGGTTTAACACTCCCACAGCCCTGGGTTAGCTCTGAGGCCAGGAAAATAAACCACCCCAAAAAAATCCCAATAATTTGGAATTCCCAGAAGGTTTGGGGACAGGAAATGCTCAGCATCCAAGGAAACAGTGACAGACCCAGAGCTTTGTGATCACAGCCCAGCAATGGCTTTCTTGGGGTTTTATTTATTTGCCACATCACAAATTCATCCTCAAACTACCAAAACTGAGTTCCTTTAGTGCTGTTATTAAGCTGCTTTTATCACTCAGAAAAGAATCACTAAATACTAAAATAAAACCCTTCAGAGCTTTTTCTTTCCAGTGTGAATATCTGTTTTGAATAAAAAAATACAGTCACACTTCCCAGTTATTCCTTGGGTCATGAGAAATTATTTCTCCACTTAAAAGCAGCACACAGGAGATCCCAAGTCTCTTTTCACCTGCTCAGAGCCCAAAAATATATCCTAAAATTTGGCAATGTTCCTTATTAAATCAATGTTCCTTATTAAATCAATCACAACATACCTGTTAATTGCACTGGCTTCTTGAGGGGAAAATCTGAATTTTTCAATAAAGAAAACCCTGAGGGAAGGAAAAAAAACTATTTAGGAAAATGCAGATTTGAAGGACATGAAATCAAAATTAAGTTAGACAAGACACAAGAATCTCAGTAACAAGAAAATTAAATAAGCTTTGACATCAATATCAGAGATTCTCATTTACAATTAATTTAGGAGCTTGTTATCGGACTCCACAGATTTTATTTAAAGGAAAATTTAAATTATACTTTGGGGAAAACACAAAAAGTCCATGACCAACATTTAATTCAAATAATGATATTGGGTTGTAAATATGGAAGGGATTTTACAGGACACCAAATTCCACCGCATGTTTTAAGCTTGTATCCAGTTTTAATCAGGAAATCAACCATTCCTGATGCTCCTGAGCTCTGACAACTCACAGTGGTAATTCCCACCAAGCTCAGCAGGTAAATGTGAAGTTTTAAAGCTTTTTGGTTAAAAGCCTGGCCAAATTCCAAGGGAATTGCTGGAAAAGTGAGTGGCACTTACTTGCCAAGGCCAATGAAAGGGAAAACTGCAGCATAGTAACAGACACAGATGACAAAGATGAGCCACAGGGACAAGGAGAAATCCTTCACATCTGTCAGCTTGATCACTTCTCCTGCAGGGAATCAGTCAGGATAAACAAATCTGGGATTCATCCCCACTGCAGAACATCCAGCTGATGCCAAATCCCTCCCAAAGCACATCCCTGCCTCTGCTTGGAGGTTAAAGGTCCCTTCCATCCCAAACCGGTCTGGGATTCCACTGGGTCTCATTTTAGTTTATTTTTAATTGGCTGGAGCTCTCCCATAGAGAAAAATTCAACCCCCCACACACTGACAGGGAAGAGCTCCCTGGGTTTGCACCCTGCTAAAGGAAATCAAGGAAACACAGAACCAGTGGCAATGGCACAAATTGGTGCAAACTTTTATTTCTATAAATAAAGCAGGTGACAGTGCATCTGCCTCTTGAACTGGTGTTTAAAACTAAAAATTCATATTAAAATGAGCCAAAAACTATGATTATAGCAGTGAGGATGCTGAGCAGCAGCCACTGAATTAGCTGAGATGCAAACCTGCCCTGTGCAGGGTAACCGGAAGGGTCTGTTCCAGCTCAGCCCCAGCACTCACCTGTTTTTCCCTGCTCTTTACAGAGCAGCTTCTCTGCTCTCCTGTCCAGGTAACCCAGGATTAAAGCACAGCTCAGTGAGAAGAGACAAGTGACTCCACCTGAAGAAGGTAACACCACATGGTTAGCTCACAATGCAAAGAGCAATTTGTTTTTTCAGCCCAATTAGTGCAGTCTTTGTTGGACATGTCAAGGCACACCAAGTTTAACACCACCTTTAAGGCTGAAGAGTTGCACAACTCAAGAGATTCAGGTGTAAAACTGAAGCCCAACATGTGGCACACGCCTGCCTTGGGGCACAAACACGCAAATAAATTTATTTTATTTAAAACATCGCCAACACTCCCCCTCAGCACAGCCAAGCTCCTCATCTGCATGGTGCAATACCAGAAACAAAGTCTGGCATAATTCCCAACACCAAAATCTCCATGCCCTTGGCTCTGAGGGAAAGGAACACACTCCAAAATCGTTCAAATTCCACTTTTACAATCAGACAACCACAGGAAAGCTCTGACACCCCTCAGAAAATTTTTAAGCATGTCCTTTGCTCAGAAAATGTGAAAAATTTCATCCTCCACAAGACACCAACTTGAAATTTGGCAATGGCAAAAACATCACAGCATTTTAGAAGCTGAGAGAAAATGAGAATATGATACAAAAGGTGTTAGAATTACTCAAACATCAAAAAGATGCTATTTTTAAGTGGTTAATAAAAGCTTTTAAGTGGTTAATAAATCATGAACACACACACAGGTGACACCAAGCCAAACCATCACTGACCTATGAGGAGAGCCAGGCCAAGGGTGCTGGGACCAGCGTAGCCCAGGAGATCCTGAACTCTGGAATAGATCCATCCCATAATATTCATGTTCACTGTGCTCCCCTGGGCAGAACAGAGCCATGTGAAGAACTCAGCATTTCCCAAATCCAGGGATTCACCAGGAACACCAGTGTTTATTACTGAAATGCTACCCAGGGAACTTAACCCAGCAGGGAAAAGGATACAAATGATCTCCTGCTGGGCTGGTAACAAATTAACCATTGCAGCAAGGCTGTAACAGCACAAACTGAAATTTTATACAAATCTGGAAGAGAATGCATAAACCCACACGCATGAGCTCACCCACTGAGCCGAATTTAATGTATTGTTTATAATGCAGTATTATATTTAATATATTTGATCAAACAGGATTCCCACTTGACAGGCACCAGGAAAAAGCACTTTTCCCCCTCCATTTGCCCCCAGAGAAGGATCCAAGGCTGTCACCAGTTAAGAACACTTCAGTTGAGAGGAGGCAGCTGCTAAAGAGCATCAGGCTGAACATCCCTCAGCCCCAGCTGAGAACAGCTCACTGCTCCACCAGGTTAAAAATACCACAAACTGCCCAAGCTGAGGAGCACAACTCCTCCCTTCATTCCCAGCTGTGCAGACTCACAATTCTGGCCATGCTGAGCTGCAGCCCAAACACCAGGTTTAGCTCCTTGCCCTTGAACCAGCTCACTGCATATGTGTTCTGGGCCACTGCCAGGGACTCCCCACCTATCCTGGAAAATAAAACAAAACATCTCAAATGAAGCAGGCAGAGCAGCAAAAGCAGAATTTCAGAGAAATCTGGCTGTGTACAGGCAGATTTAATCCATATTTATATACACAAGGCAAGAGAAATCAAAGACTGAAAAATGGAACTGCAGTGATTGAAAAAGAATCGCTGGGTCCACAGTTTTTTGATTCAGCTTTTGACACCTGTAAAGTCCTGGGTTTTGCTCTCTAAATTACACAAGGAAAAGAAGTGGAGATCCTACATTCCTCAGCTTCAGAGGGCTCAGAATCCAACAGTTTTGTCTCCTAGTGGCAGCACTTCTCTAGGGGAGTTTTCCAGGGTTGGTTTTTGTGGTTTTCTAGATGGCCTTACCTCAGAGAGCACCAATCTGCCCTTCCAGACTCACCCAAATATGAACCTGCCCACTTCCATCAGCCAGAACGTGTTGAACAGAGCTCCCAGAGCAAACACCACCTGCAAACAGCAGCAAAGGAAAATTATAACTGCATTTCGGGCATGGAACAAAGCAGAACTGTCTGAAAACAGGAACAAAAACTCTTTTCCCAGAAACAGATCACATCCAAATCCTGCTCTGGTTTTTTAGTTTTTGCTCCTTGTGCTGTTCATCATGGCCCACCTGGGACTGTGTCATCCTCAGCCAATTCCACATCAAACCCACAAAAAATGTGGATCCTTCCCATGATTTCACTCCCATTCCAAGGTTCCTTTTCCCAGCACAACCCAGGGTTCTCCCATTCCAGCTCTCACCTGTCTGATGTGAAACACAAATTGCAGACCCAGATCATCCCTCACCCCTCCCTTGCACTCACCTGCCCAACACACACGAAGATGCTGAATATCACAGTGCCCAACCTGGAAATAAAATAAAATCACTTCATGCACAACCAGAATCCTTTTTTTTCTTACAAAACACTACTTTAGACCTGCAACAGGGAAACAAGGGGAGGGGGATGTGCAGTAAAAGATCCCAAATAAACTGCGCAGTTCCCATAGAAAACAGGTAGTACAGGGTGGTGTTTTTGAACCTAATGTTTTTAAATTATAAAGGAAAGGAAACTCATTTATATTGTTAAAAAATCCTAAATTGTGTGGGGAAAAGACTGAAAAGGTTCATTATAATGGGGAAAAAATTGTAACATAAAGCCTAAACTTCCCATGCATTTTTAGCTCACCATTCCCTGCACATGAGTGACACAAACACTGCACTCACCGGATTCCAAACACTCTGTCTATCAGGAAACCTCCAAAGAAGCACAGCACCACGTTGGGCCAGGAATACCAGGCATAGAGTGCCATGAACTGGGCTGTGTTCACCCTCATGTCCTGCACAACACAGGGGAATTATAAACGTGATTATTCCTGAGCTAACTGCAGGGACACAGACTAAACATCCAGGAAGAACCATGTAGGAACAAGTGCATTTTCTATAATCCACAGAATTCACAGATGGGTTGGGATGGAAGGGACTTGAAGTCCATTTTGTTCCAACCCCAGGGACACCTTCCACTATCCCAGGGTGCTCCAGTCTGGCCTTGGGCACTGCCACAGATCCAGGAGTAGCCACAGCTTCTCTGGGAATTCCATCCCGGCCCCTTGCCACCCTCACAAGGAACAATTCCTCCCCCTGTGCCAGTGGGAGCCATTCCCCCTCCCCCGTTCCTCCATGCCCGTGGAAAGGTCACTGTCCCTGTTTCCCAAAGCCTCCTGGCAGCCACTCACCCGCTGAACCTGTGTTTGGAGGGCGGCTGGGTTGTCATAGCAGAAGTAGCTGCCTGCAGGGAGAAGGGGATGGCTCAGGGCTCTGTCCTGGCACCCTCACACCCGAACCCCCTCACACCCGAACCCCGTCAAACCCGAACCCCCTCACACCCGAACATCCCCCACACCCGAACCCCCTCACACCCGAACCCCCCCACACCCGAACATCCCCCACACCCGAACATCCCCCACACCCGAACCCCCTCACACCCGAACCCCCCCACACCCGAACACCCCCACACCCGAACACCCCCACACCCAGGGCACTTTACACGGAACCCCTCACGAGAACCCCCACCCAGACCCCCTCACACCCAGAGCATCCCCACACCCAGACCCCCTCACGCCGGGCGACTTCCCACACCCGAACCCCCTCACACCCGAACGGCATCCCCACACCCGGACCCCCTCACACCCGAACCCCCACACCCGAGACATCCCCCCACGCAGACATCCCCCACACCGGACCCCTCACCCGAACCCCACGCGAACACCCCACGCGAACACTTACCCAGACACCCCACACCCAAGACCCCTCACACCCAGAGCCCCCACACCCAGACCCCCCTCACACCCAAACGACATCCCCACACCCAGACCCTCACCAGACATCCCCCACACCCAGACATCCCCCCACACCCAGACCCCCCTCTCCACGCAGGCATTCCCCACACCCCGAACCCCCTCACGCCCGAACTTGTCCCCCACACCCAGACCCCCCTCACACCCAGACATCCCCCCCACACCCGGAACCCCCTCACACCCAGACCCCACTCACCAGACATCCCCCACGCCCAGACCCCCTCACACCCAGACCCTCACGCAGACCACTCACACCCGAGCCCCTCACACCCCAGACATCCTCCACACCCAGACCCCCTCCGCACCCGAACCCCCTCACACCCAGACCAACCCCCTCACACCCGAACATCCACACACACTTGAACCCCTCACACCCGGTCCCCCCCTCACCCAGACATCCCCCCACACCCGGACCCCCTCACCCAGACCTCACACCCAGCGGGCATTCCCCACCCAGACACATTCCCCACACCCGAACCCCTCACCCGAGACCTCCCCTAACCAGGGGGCCCCGAGCCTCATCACGCACCAGATCCCAGGAGCACATGGGGCCGGGACGAACAGGCGGTGCGGAGGCGGCAGGTCACCGAGGGCGGCGGGCGGGGCGCGGGGGAGGGGCAGGGGAACCGGCGATTGCCATCCGCCGCCATCGGCGCCAGCAGCGCCCGCTCCTCCTCGCCATCGCGCCTCCGTGAGCGCCCCGCACGTGACCGCCGTCACGTGGGACCCGCCCACTTCCACGTCACCCGTTGCCATGGCAGCGGCTGGGGCTGAGCCTAGGGCCTGGGGCCCTGGAAACAAGAAAATAAATATATAAACCTGGAATAATATTTAAAATGTATGTGTAATATATGATGTATATATGTAATAATATATAAATTATATATTCGTAATATATAAATATATATTATGGTCATATATTTTTAAATATATATAAAATAAATTTATATAAATATAAATAACAAATAAGAAAATAAATATAAATATAAATACTGTGATAAATACCAAGTGCACGTCAATAATGTCAGTGTCCATGTCAATAAATGTCAATAATGTCAATGAAGTTTGAGGGGCCCAGCTGCAACCAGCCCTCAATAGGGATCAGGACTGCGGTAGCTTGAAAAATCGCTCCATTCTCTTTTATTTTGGGTGTTATTTTTGGGTGTTAAAAAGTCATGGGATCCATGGAATAATAGTATGGTTTGGGTTGGAGGGATCATTAAAGAGACTCAACCTCATCCATGGCAGGGACACCTCCCACTGTCCCAGGCTGCTCCCAGCCCCAGTGTCCAGCGCCTGGCCTTGGGCACTGCCAGGGATCAGGGGGGCGGCTCCCACCGAAGCAAATCTGGGAATTCCATCCCAGCCCCCTCCCACCCTCCCAGCCAGAATTCCCTCCCAATATCCATCCATCCCTGTCCTCCTGGCGGTGGAAACCATTCCCCTTGTCCAGGCATTTCCAGTTCCTCTCCAGCTTCCCCATAACTCCCTTCAGACACTGGAGATCTCTCTTCTCAAAGGATTATTTTCTCGGAGTCAAAGGTTTTCTTGCTCTAAAGGAGTTCTTCCCATACTAGACAAACCCTTGAAAAGCTACTTTTTACTGTAAAGACCTTCAGTCTTCCATCAAATTTCATCTTCTTGCACCAAAAATGACCTGAAGGCTGCGTGCACATCACCAATTGCTTTTTGATTAAAATGTGCTATTTTTGAATAAAATGTGCTCTTAATGAGACAAAACCACTTGTGATTTAAGGTAAATTATTTATTTCCCTGTTCAAGGTGTAGAATGGGCTGAGTTTTACCTGAATGCTGAACAACACATTCACTTTTCAGCTACTCTGGCACGAATTTGATAAGGAGCCATAGAAGAAAGTCAAAACAACTTCTCAAAACATGCAGGTATCGCGTTGTGAATCAGCTGCAAACTCCTCCTGCACATGAAATGCTTCGTTTCACTTGATACGTGTCTCTTCAGAGACCTGTCAAGAGAGAACTGTTATTAAACGAGTCATTTTCACCTGCTCCAAACTGGTTTCGATTCCTTGAAATCCGAGCGTCTCAGTTCACTGCGGCTGCTGAGATAAACATGGTCTTGAATTACATGGCTTCCTTGGAAAAGCAGTTGTGCAACAAACTGGAGAGTTCCTGTGACAAACTCAAGGGTTTCAGTGACAAACTCCAGGGGATTTGTAAAAAAAAAATCGAGGGTTTCTGTGACAAACTCGAGAGGTTTTGTAAAAATCTGGAGGATTTCAGACACAAACTCGAGGATTTCTGAGACGAACTCCAAGGTTTTTGTAAAAAACTCGACGATTTCTGTGACAAACTCCAAGGATTCACGGCCACTTGAGGGAGCTCAAAGATAATTGACCTTGCAGAGCACCTCGGGTTTCCTAATTCCAGGGAGACAATTTATATCCGCAGATGAAAGGGATAACTTTGGAAAGCAAAGCTGTATCCAGGGAAATTTTAACACCAACACCTTGATTTTATTCTTTAAACTGTTCGCATATGGATTTCAAAGAGAGCTGATGTGTAACTCAGACGGGCAGTGACAAGATGCCAACACTTTGGCAAAAGGATCAATTTTATCATTATTTAAAGGAAGATCCAGAAAAGCACATTTTATCTCCCCAAGTCTCACAAAGGCTTTTTCACCCTATAAGCAAAGCAATAGATAAACCCACATTGTGAATAAACATATTAAACTGCAATTTCTGATGTGGGATGAGAATATTTTGGCCTGGATTCAGCCGTGTGTTCCAAGGGAAAGCATGGAAGTGAACAGCTGCTAAAAGTTTTAGGGATTTCCTCACCACAACTCTTGTTAGGCAGAATTAATTTAATCAATTAACCAAAAACTCCACAATCTTGTGGATCAGGATTTCGCCCTGCAAATTTTTGGCACAGAGTTTTGTACACTGAAGAGCCAAAAATTCACTCTGGAAAACTTCTGAAAAATTCACTCTGCAAAAACACTGAAAAAATCACTCTGCAAAAATACTAAAAAAATCACTCTGCAAAAATACTAAAAAATTCACTCTGCAAAAATACTTTTGAGATCTTTCAACAGCCCTGGGGGATTGGCTGCGCCAAGTGCAATGATAGAGGATTCCTGGAAAAATAAATCCTGAGCCTCAGCAGTATCACCAGGAGGATTTTGAGCACTGGTTTATTATGTTCCTGTCCCATTTGAGTTTATTAAATCCCTGTAGCACTACAGTGCAAGGTTTCCTTGTGCAAGAAATTCCCTGTGTCACTCTTGTATCAACTTGTAACAAAGGTAAAAAACCAGAATCTCCTCCCTTCTCCCGCAGAAAGAGTGGGACAAAACCAAAGGACCTCAAAGGGTGAATGTTGTTTAGATTGCTCACATTTTATCATTTAAATTAGCCTTTTTTATTTCAGTCATTGCCCAAGTGAGTTGTGCTGCCTTCAGGCTTGTGGTTTCATTATGTCATGGGGTTTTTTTGTCCTCTCTTCTGGCTTCCCTTGGCAGACCAGAGATTCATCTGAATTTGCTTATTCTAAGTGTCTTTCTTATTTTTCAGAAATAAATGGATGAGTGTTACTGTCCCTCTCTGTCATTCATCCCTAATCATTTCAATTTCATTCATGCCACACTCCCACACTGTTACGCTCATACAAAAGCATGTGAAGGTGGAAGGACTAAACTATTTAAACTGTTTAAAATCTACTTCAATCAGTTAAAAATTATTACCTTTGTTGCTCCTAATCATCCATTGAGCATCATTAATTCAGTACCAGAATTGCCAGTGGTTCTTCATGTGGAGCAAAGCTGAGCAGGTTCCAGAACCACAAAGGGTTCCTGTGCTTTCACTCATCCAGGAGGGAGTTTTCATGAACCTGAAACACATGCCATTTTATTAAATTTATTTCCAAAGCTCTCAGTGGGTTTTTCATGTTCTTTTCATGGCTCAAATACTTCCTATTAAACGAGCCTGGGGTTGTATTTATCTTGTTCTGTGTAACTCTTCATAGGAGAGTAAGAAATGACAGCCATGCATGCAGAATATTGAACAGGACAAAAAGGCTGCTCTCCATTTACTCTTCCCCAATATTTGCCTTTCTCCCCAGCCACTTCCACCTTCACCTTGGCTCTGACCTTGCAGTGCCTGAAGCTCATGGCTGTGATGTTCCTATGGGTTAAACCCAGGCTGATTCCCACATGCATTGCAGGTGGGTGTTTATGTCCCAAATAAATACAGTGGATTGCTCTTAAACTCAGGCTTTAGAATGTTTATTACAGATGCAATTGCTGCCTGCCCATAAATCAGAGCACTTAAAGTGCCATATGATCCCAACTGCTGTTTAACAGCAGCAAATGGAGGAAAAGCTGTGTACAGGACTTTATGGGGGCTATAAAATCCTTGTGCCTGTGGCCTCCCCGGATCAATCAGGTGCAGGGAGCTCTCAGCACAGTAAATACTCCCAGGAAACAAGGATGAGCTTCAGGGTTCAGCTCCTCTGAGCTATTGCCATCTTTGGGAAGAGGCTTCAAAACTGCAACGAAGCAGGAGCTGCATTTCACATTATTAAATTGACTCCACTATCATTACTTCATTATCCACTTTCTGAAGGAAAAATTTCGTACTTTTCCCCCCAAAGGATGAAGGGTCTGTCACACACAGACTGCAAACAGTTTTTAATCACTCCATGTGCTGAGGAATGGGTTATTACAAACCTCAGTGTCTCACTCAAATATCATTGGGCTTTTCTGCACTATCCCAAGCCAAGTCTGATTTCTGCTGGGAAAGGCTAAGAACGCCTCTCTGCCCCATAAATCTCCCTGAGAGCAAAGATCCCAGCCTGAGGAAGCTCCTGTGGCTGGAAGGGATCCTGTGCCAAAGCAAACAGCTCCTGCCCTCTGCTGAGTCACACAAACACTGAGCAGTGTGGGTTTATGGCTCCTTGTCCTGCACTGTTCAATACTGTTTTGCATCTTCCCAAAATTCACAGCTCTTCCCGAGGGCAGCTGGTGCCAGGCTCATTCTCCAACAGCCAGCTCAGGTAAGGGTGTGAAAAACAGCCCCAGGGAGAGTGCAGGAGCACCATTAATGATGTGCAGCTTCTCAGCCACACCAGGGCTTTCAGGAGGATTTTTTGGTGTCCCAGGCCAGGTTGGATGGGGCTTGGAGCAGCCTGGGCCAGTGGAAGGAGCACTGCCCGTGGCAGGGGTGGAAGGAGATGATTTTAAGGTCCCTTGTCACCCAAATCAGTCTGGGATTCCGTGATTCTGGGAATTCAGAGCTCTGGGGACTATACCTGAATTTCTAGCTAACACTTGAACTTGGCTCCATGCACAACTTTCCCTTTGTGCCTGTTTTCATCAGGATACACCAATTCCTGGTGGATGGTAGCTGTGCTAAGTGTTATAAATCTCCAGGTTGTTTGGTAGAAATACAGAACACCTACAGCTGCCTGAGAGCCACTGCAGCAAAGCATTTCCTGGATATCTCATCTTTGAGAAGATGCATTCTCATAACATTTAAACTTCTTAAAACTTTATCCTAGCGGGATGGACATGAAGGATTTCATAGCTGAGCCCTGGAACTTCGGGAGGAAGCTTTGATCCTGAATCAAGTGCTGAAGGTTGGTGCCACCCAGCCTCAGTGCCCTGGAAATGAAGGAAGTTCCCACCCTGCATGAAGGCTCAGCTTCCCTCCTCTGGCTGAAGGCCAAGGAGAGCTCTTTGTCACCAGGGCTCCTCGTTCTCTGGAAAAGGGAGTGGATGGAAACACAGGAATGGATGGGAGAGGGAACTGCTCCCCACTGACTCTGTGGCAGGGCTGCAGTGTCCCCCTGGCACCCCAGAAATCCTCCTGGTCCCAACTCCAGGCTGTTCCCACCACCAGGCTGTGGGACATTCCAAGGATCCAGCAGATCCTCCTCTCTCCAGTCTCCTGCTGCCCCTCTCAGCTCTGTTCTCTCCCTCAGCTCCTTTATTCCAAGAGCAGATCTCCTGTCAGGCTCCTGCTTTTCCCTGCCCAAGGCTGAGCATTTCTGCACACCCAGCAGTTCCTCCTCAGGCATTTCCTCTGCCCTCAAGTGGCTGAACTTTCCTGGAGACTTTGCAGGACCTGGCTAAGGTGGGATGGGTTGCTGTCCTTCTCTCTGCTGCAGCCTGGAGAACTTTCCAAGCAAGAAATTTGATTCAGCAGTCCCTTTGTTCCCTGAACTTTAAATCCTTTGCTGATACACCTGATCCTTCATTTTCAAATTAATCCCTCCCCTCTCTGGAATTCCTTCTCACCAGCTCTCCTAGGCCTTGGATCTGAGGAAATTAAATTCTATCCCTGTAGCTGACATGGTCATGTTAAATATTCTCATTGGGTTGAGATCATTTAAAAATCGCAATTATTCCAATAATCCTGAGCCATCTCCACATATCCAGCTTTATCTCAGAGTATGAGGCTTTGTTGCATAACCCAAGAAAGTGATACCATGGGGAAAATTACAAAAGGCTCTAATTTAGAGGAAAAGAGAAAAGGGGAAGCATAATCATTTCTTTACAAGCAAGGAATTGGAAACAAACTGGAGAGGGCAGGAAAAATCCATTTCAAAACTGATAATTCAAATTAGAGCACAAGAAATTTTGCCAAACTATTTGTTAAAGTAAGGGGCTGAAGAGGAAGATGAAATGCAATTTTCTTTTTTATTTCCTTCAAAGGGAATGAAAAATTATTCTGCTCAGCAAAAAACCCCCAGTCACTTGTGATCTAATTCTGAAAACATATTGTTTCCTTTAGAAGCATCTTGCTCAATGCTTGATTTCACAGTTTCACTCACAGATTACAATTCTTTGCATTTTTATAGCCCTGAGTTCCCCACCTTGTGGTTTCCACGTGCAAACAATTTAATCAATATTATTCATGACCTGGGAGAAGGAAACAAGTGGGTTCATGTTGCTCCCCATAAATGACACGTGAATAAATACAAGTCCTACAGGTGAGTAACTGAAATATTCCCCTCCCCATTCCTGGCACCACAGCCAGCTCATCCCACTGAGCAAATGGCAATGGAATTATTCCTAGCCCAGAGTTTCAAGGAAAGGTCATTTGTTGGCTTTGAGAATTTTGTCATTTCTTAGGGGATCTCCAGGACTCACCTTCTTCCCACAAGGCAGGAAAAACAGTGCTGTGCCTTCACCACCTGAGTCAGAGCTGCTCCTGGCCTCCACATGTTCCCTGAAAAGGAGGAAAGAACAGAATTCTCTGAAAATAACCTGGTTTGAGCAGGAGGAAATTGGTAAAGCAAAGTTCTCAGACGGTTTTAGTGGAAATTGTGCTGGGCTTGGAGAATCTTTCCCTCACAGCTTGGTTTGTTTCTATATTTGCCTCTTCCATTTGGGCAAATCCTGAATTCCATCCACCAGCACAAGGAAGGAATGGATCCCAGAGACACAGGAAGGCCATGTGTGATTTTACCTCTCCCTGCTTTCATTTGGAACAACATTCCCAATGATATCAATATTTAAATGACTGGAATTGGACACATAAACCAACTTCTCCTTGGATGGGGAAGGAAATCCCACCACGCTGACCTGGCCATGGGCATCTCCTGTGGAATCTGCTTTGGTTACACTCAGAGGAGCTGAAACCCTTTTGAGCTACAAGTTTCTTGTCCTTTTAGAATCATCCCAGAATCCCTGAAGTTGGAAAAGACCTCCAAGCCCATCAGTCCAGCTGTTCACCCACCACTAAACCACATCCACAGGATTTTTAAACACTTCTAGGGAGGGGGACTCCACCACTCCCTGCATGGTAACGAGGAGATGAAGTCAGATTAGAAGAAATTGAAGAGAAAATAAATAAAGTTTTCTTTTTTTTCTCTTATCTGGAAGGCAAATACAACACTTTTTCCCCCTGGAAATTTGAGATCCACAACCACAAAGCATTCACAGAAAATAGCTCCAAGTTCAAATATCTGACATCTGACAACAAGTGCCAAGTGCACGGCTCTGGAAAGCGATAGGGAATGGAAAATGGGGGGAGAAAACTGAACTCAGGAAAGGGAACAGATAAAAATCCTGCTTTTGAGAGCCACGCCAAGTCAGAACATCCCATCCTGCAGCTGGAGTGTTTGCTTCCTTGTTTGAGTTTGTTGGCAAACCACAAACTCACACTTCTTGTGTTCCACTCCAACAATGAATGCTTTGGGGCAGGCCTTGGCTCCAGGATCTGCAGCTGAATTCCCTGTGTCCAGTTTATGTGGAGCCTGCTGGGGAACTGACTCCTCATTCCTTTGGGAATGCACCCCTCGGGCTCTGTCCAGGCCCTGGGAACCACTGGGGTGTTTTGCGTGGCTTCTCTGGGTTTATATCCCCACCAAAAGAGGAGAAACAACTGATGAGGGCTTTTAGAACTCCATAAAATCTGATTATTCCAGGGAATCACAGCCAGCAGATGCACTGGAGATAAGGGGTGGGACATCTGAGCACATCTGAGCACATCTGAGCCCTGCTCTGGTGTTGCTGGGCAGGAGGGATGGCACCCCCACCAAACTCAAATCACAGCTCTGATAGTCAAGGTTCCAAATCTGCATCCCCAGGAGCCAAAATCCTTCTTTTCCAAAGTCAGTTTTCCAAAGTCACACTGCAAACTGATCATAATTAATCAGCTTTGTATAATTTTTTTTGTCTAGTATTTACATGTTCAAGTTTTCCCTTTAAGGCTGCCTGTTCCTTCCCTGCTGAGCATTCCTGCCTCCAGCCCGAGCTATCCCAACATAATCTCAGCTCCTACTCCCCACATTCCCAGCCCATTTTCCTGCACTTTCTGCTCACCAAGCAAGAATGGAGCTTTTTATAAGCTCCTTACGCTGGCACCTGAGAGAGCAGTGCTGCTGTCAGCACATTCCCAGCCTTTCTTCCCTGGGAATATTTCCCACTGCCAGCCTCACACCCTGCATGCCCCAGAGGAAAAGTGATTTCCCTACAAAGCTGGAGGGCTGGGATTTTCAGGGAGTTCCACCCTGAGAGTGGCTGTGGACGGAGTCCAGCAGCTCCTCGTGGCCCAGCAACCTTCCCCAAACACCGAATGCTTCCAGGAAATGGGAAAGAAAGGCACATCCCACGGGACCGGGAACAGGGGCTGGATGAATCACTGCTCCCCACGCACATCTTTAGGAAATCAGGGAAAATAAAATAGCTAAACTGGCTCTGTGGGGGTTTATCCTATAGCCACAGCATCCCAGTCCCAATAGATGCAGTGCCTGGCTCAGTCCCAGTGTGGGGCTGGAAGAAAAGCTCCAATAAACAGCTCTGCTGACGCAGCAGCCTGTGGTGGATCTGTCAGAAAACCTTTGTGCTCTTGCAATGTTTTCCCTGTTGCTTTGTGCACTCTGCAAACAGCTTTGGCAAGCAGGCATTGTTACCCTGGGATCCTCCTGCAGCGTTTATTTGGGGTGTTTAATACCTGCCACAGCCACCCTGCATTTCTCTGAGCTGGCACCAAGTACTGGCCCTGGAGTGACAATTTATTGTTGGGTCTGTTGTCTCAGGAGAAGTCACAAAGCCAATAAAAATCATCAAAAGTTCCACTGCCAGGGCTTGGGGATGCTCCTGCTGGTTGTCCCCATCACCTCAGCTAAAGGACAGGCAAGACAAAACAGGGATAAAATGCCTGAAATTCCTGCTCTGACCAACAGCTGTGAAGGTGCTTTAGCCCCCAGACCCTGCTGGCTCCATAACCAGCTTGGTTTTGGGTTGGAATCATGGAATGGTTTGGGATGAAGGGACCTTAAATCCCATCCAGCCCCACCCCTGCCAAGGCAGGGACACCTCCCACTGTCCCAGGCTGCTCCAAGCCCCATCCAACCTGGCCTTGGGCACTGCCAGGGATCCAGGGGCAGCCACAGCAAATCTGGGAATTCCATCCCAGCCCTCCCCACCCTCCCAGGGAACAGTTCCTTCCCCAGATCCCATCTAAATCTCTCCTCCTTTAGTTTGAAGCCATTCCCCCTTGTCCTGGCACTCCAGCTCCTTGTCCAAGGTCCCTCTCCCTTCAGGTCTTGGAAGGCCCCAATTAAATCTCCCCAGATCCTTCTCTTCTCCAGGTTAAACACCCTCAGCCCTCAGCCTTTAGTCGGAGAAGTCTCCTGTAGCCAACTATGCAAAAATGCAAAAATATGCACCAACTTCTTCAATCCTGCATTTTTAGTTAATTAAAGAGATTGATCAGGGAAACCCAAACTGCTTTATCATCAAGACTGGCCTGACCCAGACTCTCCCAAACTCCTGCCTCTTCCTTGCTCTGGAAGGGAAACACAGCAAAAACAACAGAAGGAAGAATTAATTTGGTTTGAGTTTTGGTATTGATCTTCTACCACCTCACATTTCTTTTAACACACCTATTTCTGTTTCCTTCTCCAGCTCATTGAAACCTTCTCTAATTGCAGTGATGTCACCTCCTGAGCCAGGCTTCCCTTTCTTTGTGTAAGAAGTGCTTCTGTTCCATTCATGGTGAGCAATTAGGTCATTCCTGCCAAAAACCTGGGTGAGTTCAGCACAGGTGCCCGTGACTGTTTCCCTGGAACTGCCAGGCATTTCCTCTCCCAACCACATGAAATATTAATATCACACACTCCCTTTTAAATGTCCTGTTAAGAAATGGCAATTTATACCTAAATCAGATTTACTCTGCTGCCTCTCAAACCCTGCAATCGCTACCAACATGCAAAGTTGATCATTAGATTAAACAAGGCTGAGGAAATAATTAAATAATTGAAATAATTGAAAATAAATCTGTGACCTTTTGAGCTGTTCAAGTCAGTGCAACTCCCCCAGCAGCATCTTCTGAATGCACCCAAAAAGTGGATCCTGGGCCTTGGATGAGGTTTCCTTGTTTCCAACATTGCCACTGGAATACAGGAGTTTTCCATGTTGTTAACAATTCCCTTAGGGAAGAGGCTCGTGGATCCAGGGGCCTGGAGCCCAGCCAGAGGATTTTCCAGGGGAAGGAAAAGGCTCTGTGGTGATGGGAGCCTTTCCCATGATTGTGCTTTAAATAAGCTCAGCCTCGCTCCCCTCCCATTGTTCTCCTCTGGAATCAAGGGCAGCCAAGATTAGGGAATAAAAGGAAACCAAAATGTCAATACAGGTTGGAGCTTTCTGCAGGGAAACTCTCCAATGGCTTACACTGAAGAAAGGGAAAGTTCTCCCTTCTTCCTTCATGCAAGGATTTCCCTTAAACTTTCTGTATTTGTTTGGACAATTAAATCCTACCCTCAATTAAAAATCCCTTGAGAGGGAAAGGTGGATGATATCAGGGGTTCAGCCACAATATTACTTCAGTCATGGGTTACACCTCTCTCACTATATATATATATATATATATATATATTTATTTATATATGCATTTATAATTGATATACATGTGGCACTGTGTGTTGTTTGTGAACAAATTGCCAATCTAAAGAAATCTCTACTTAATAAAAAAATTATAGCACCAGGCTCTTAACTGGCAGCAAATTATTTTATCTGGGATAATTGCATTCATTTCATCCATACAAATAGTTCAGTATATTCTATAAAAGGAATACCTGGAAGAATAAAATTCTACAATTCTGAAGGCATTTTTTTCTTTGAAAAAAAAAATTAACAGACCTACCCTGGACATGGTTTTATATGCTAACCCAAACCCAAATACTATAACCCAAATTCCTCCCTGTGAGGGTGGGGAGGGGCTGGAATGGAACTCCCAGATTTGCTGTGGCTGCCCCTGGATCCCTGGCAGTGCCCAAGGCCAGGCTGGAGCAATCTGGGATAGTGGAAGGTGTCCCTGCCCATGGCAGGGGGTGGAATGAGAGATTTAAGGCCCCTTCCAACCCATCCAGTCTGGAATTCTATGATTCTGTGAACATTTGAAGGCACCAAAGGCTCATTTTCCTAGCCAGAAGCACCATTTAGACATTAAATAAACACTTAGACATTAAATAGTCATTTAGACATTAAATAAATACTTAGACATGAAACTTTTCCCATTTTCATTTGCTGTTTCTCCTAAAAACTCTCAATCTAAAGGAAAAGTACTAAACATTGATACCCATTGCAGCACTCCTGATCCATTTTTCCAGTGGAACCCAGGGAATGGAGAGCACAGAGGGTCACTCCCTCTCTGGGATGGGGCTGTTTATGTGGTGGGGGAGTTCTGCCAGATCCCACAAACTCCCTCCCCTTTCCCAGGGATGAAAGTGGAAGAGCTTTCATCTCCTTGTAGTCCCTCCAACTGGAATTAAGGCTGCTGGGAATGGCTGAGCCCCTCTCCTGCTCTCCACAAACTGTTCCTTGAGCTCTGAATGTTTGGAAATCTTCCGCGCAGTTGATGACTGGATCAGAGCCACACTGAGCTCACGGCTCTCGCCTGTCCCTTGGAGTTTGTACAGAATAAACACTGCTCAGGCACTCCAGTGCTCATGAAAAGCACCACACTGAACTTGAAAAAACTCCTATTTCACCAGATTTTCTTAATCCAAATGTTCAGTTGGACTCCCCCATCCTGCTGCTGGTTAAAGCCAACGCGGAGAAATAAACAGAGTGCTTCTGATACATTTCATGAGGCAACAAGGCCATGTTTGTCAAAACACCGTGACTAATCCAGGGAAAATGATCATTTTCTCAGAAGTTCTGGGAACACACAGTGATGCAGAAAAGAACAAAGGAGGAGTTATTCCGAATCAAAACCAAGCAAACGAGATTATGGCGAGATAACTCACTGACCACTGAGGGATGAGAGTAACCAAACCATCCATCAGTATGGAAATGAGATTTTATATACATTAATTACTGAAAGAACTGGACATAGCTGCTCTGATGATCTGATTCTGTCTAACAGTTAGATTAAAATGTAATTATAGTTGATTTTTAAGTCTCAGAAGTGGTGTCTACAATAACCAAATATGAATTTTGCAATACAAATAAATCACAACGTGGATTTTGATTTGTTCTTTGAAATAACTGTAGGGATTCCTGAAGAATAATCTGCCCTTCCTGCTGTCAGGGGGCTCAATCTGCTTCAATCAGAAAACCCTGTAGAAAAGTAAAATTAAAAATCAGCAAATTGTCAGCACACACTTTATAGGGTGAGCTGAAAATTGGGTAATAGAATCCCAGAATCATTAAAAGAAATGTTGGAAAATATCTCCAACACCATCGAGTTCAATGAATAATTCCATGAATAATTTCTATATCTACTTACATAAATACAGGTTAGAAGTGTTTAACTTGGAGCAAACCTTTAGAAAACCAAAGTACAAAATTCACATGTGAAGATAAAATGCCACATTTAAGTTAATTAAACTCCCTGCAACACAAATTCTTCTCACCAGAGAATTAACAAAAAATTCTACCTGTTTTCCACTCTAAATAACATCCCCAGGTACTCAAGGAAGGTCTCAGTGAGGAATATTTTGGTGTGTTTTATTTTAAGAGATGTTAAAAATTAGGAAATGAAAAATGCTGGGATGAGGTGTGCCCAGAGCAGTGCAGCTCTGTCCCCAGAGGGGTTTGTGTCCCTTCTGGGTTTTGATGAAAGGAACCTCAGAGCTCAGCATCCCCAGCTCCTGGAAAGGGTCACAGAGAGGGGACAAAGAGGGGACAAAGGTGAGGATCCAGTGAGCAGGACATGGAAAATTGCTTCCTCTCTGAGGGGCCAGTGTCACCTCGCAGGAGAGACAATGCTGAGGAATTTCGGTGAGAATCCCTCTCCTGTCCTCACCTGATTTCAAACAGCCCCTGAGCCCTCACCCCTTGTTGTGCAAATATTTAATGCTTTCATCAAACATTGTGCAACCAAACACCTCCCAAGTTATTGTGCTGTTGCAATCCTCTTTCACAGGGACGTGCACTGAATCTTCACAGAATCAGTGTCAAAAAGTCAGTAATTCAAGGGGATTTTTATTGCTATCAGGTAAGTAAATGTTAGCCTCAAACAAATTAAAATTGTTTGTGGGGTGAGGGGTTGTGCCACATCCATGATCTGCCAGGAATTTCATTTGAACAGTGTTTTAGAGGCTTTGTTTTAGATTCCCATCTTTCAGGGATCTGCCCAAACATCTCTGGAGAGGCACAACTGCTCCAAGAGCTGTCCAACAACCAAACATCCCAGCTGAGCTCCCCTGTGGCAGCCATCAGGCACTCCAAAAAGCAAATATTCCCCTCAGCAGCTCAGCTCCAAAGGGCTGCTTTAACTGCTGTTTGTTTTCAAGCAGGCCTGAGCATGATCCCACAAGCATTTGTTGCAGTTTCCCAAGGCAGCACGGTGATTTCAGGTGATTAACAGGGATTATTACTGGCCATGTTTATTCCTGGCTCTGAGTGATGGGATCTCACTGGATATGGATGGGGTTTGTTTGGCTGGAAAGGATTCAGCTCCAGAATGAAAAGGAAATTATCCAAAAAGGGGTTTACCAAATATTCTGTGTCTCTGTCCAACGTCAGAATCACAGTGATCATCTGCAGTGATTGACTCCCTGTTTATAATCCATGTCCTTTCACTTTCCTGGGATTAGATCATGGCAGATTTATTCCCATTTCCTTGCAAAACAACTTTTGGGGAAGTGCAGTAAAAGAGGATCCTGTAAATGCTCACATGCTTGGGAGTTTCTGTGCTTCTCTGTTTCGCTGGGTTCACAAAGGGGTTTTCTGCATGGAAATGTCTGACACAGCAAAAGTATTGATTTGATACAGTAAAAACAGCAAATTGAATGAAATGGGGCACTGAAGGTGACTTTACACCATCAACCTCCAGGCTGGAGGAGCCTCCAAGCAGCAGGAGCAGAGGTGCTGATGGATAATTCACTGGAAAAGCAGGAAAGAGAGCTCTGAAACTCCTTGGTGCCATTTCCATTGTTCAGGTGTTGACACACGTTTTAAACCCAACATAAAAACAAACTAATGGAAACAGCATCAATCAACTTGGTTTTGGCCAGAAGGGGTTACCAGACCTTCCTGGCTGACTTAAATATTCTCCATTGAAAGTCAAGGCCCAACAATGGCCTTCCAGTACCTGAAAGGAGCTACAGGAAGGATGAGAGAGACAATTTGCAAGGGCCTGAAGTGCCAGAACTGCCACTGACACAAAATACAAATGTTTCTCTCCAAATAAAAATCCTATCCGTGATTTAAAAATAATCAGAAGCCTTCACACCCAAATTTTCCAGGAAAAAATGAGCCACACTAAATCAATACCCATATTTTATTCCTATAGATAAGGTCACCCCAGCAATGCATTAGAAGGCCACCTATTCTTGATTTATCCAGCAAAATATTTGGAGATTAATTAAAAATAAATTCTTGGGATTAATTATTGAGAATAAGGCCCAAATCAGTTAAAATCAAGTAAGAGAACTTGTTCTTAACTACAGCAAGATGGTGAAGTTAAAACTGGAAAAGTTGCACAACCAAATAAACTGAATTTTGTCCAAATTCACTGGATTAAATTACAGTCATCTGGTAATGATTGTGAGCCAGTGAGGTCTGGTGTGTAAAAGGGATATAGAAACAGCCTCCAAATATGAAACAAATCAGGAATAATTGGCCTCTAAACAAGCACTTGATGTATGAAAAAGGAAAATGCAAACCTCAGAATGCTTTTTAGAGCCACTGCCTGAACCAAGCCTCATCTCCAGTTCCAAAGAGTCCAAGTCAGCTGTGACAAAAGTGCGATGCAAACCAGCTTGGGAAGCTTCCAAAAGGTCCTGGATCCTACAGGGGAACAGAAGGGGAAAGGGAGGGAGGCTCTGTGAGATGGAACTGACACCAGCACTGTCCTCATTGGGGCTGGAGCAAATTATGTGTAATGAGAGGGGAAAAATAAAGGACAAAACCTCCATGTACTACATTCTAATTAGACACAATATACAGAATCATGGAATGGCTTGGGTTGGAAAGGGCCTTAAAGCCCATCCAGCCCCACCCCTGCCATGGGCAGGGACACTTTCCACCATCCCAGGCTGCTCCAAGCCCCAATGTCCAGCCTGGCCTTGGGCACTGCCAGGGATCCAGGGGCAGCCACAGCAAATCTGGGAATTCCATCCCAGCCCCTCCCCACCCTCCCAGCCAGGAATTCCTTCCCCAGATCCCATCCATCCCTGCTCTCTGGCAGTGGAAACCATTCCCTGTGTCCTGTCCCTCCATCCCTTGTCAATAATCCCTCTCCATCTTTCTTGCAGCCCCTTCAGATGAGGCCACAATGAGGTCACTCCAAAGCTTCTCCAGGCTGAACAATCCCAGTTCTTCAGCCTTTCCTCCCAGCAGAACTGTTCCATCCCTCTGACCACCCTGGTCCCTCCTCTGGACTCTCTCCTGCAGTAGATGCATCCTTTCAGGTTAAGTAATTCACTTCAGCTCCTTTGGTTCAGCTCTAACACAAGCAGAGCTTCATTTCACCCTCACCAAAGAGCCTGAAGCAACCTCGGCTCTCAGAGCATGCACTTCCAGCTTTTAAAGGTCCAAAACCTCCAGAGCTTAAAATAAATACATTTCCTAAATGTTGTGGAAGCACAAAACCTCGTGCTTGTACACATTTGCAAACATCCCCCAGCCTTGACCTGGACCTGTTCAGGATCTGGGCTTTTGTTTTTCCCAAGTCAGACTGTTTTGTAAATTCAGAGTCCCGCCAGATCAACAGCAAATCACAGCAGCCTGATCTCTGCAGAAGGGCAGGAACCTGCCCTGGGATTGTCCCCGCTTTGTCACAGGGGTTCGGTGCCCTTGTCTCACTGACCCTCGGTTACCCACAGCCTCCTGGAGGAAGGAAACTGCCCTGTCACCGGGACAGCAGGAAAAGGAGGAGAACGCGAGGGAAAAGGAAGTGCATCCAAAGTCAGGGACCGGGGCAGCGCCTCAGGGCTCAGCTCTTTGTGACAAAGCCGCATTTAGAGGCTTTTACCTCTTTTCAAGAAACTCCCCCACAGTCAAAGGCACCGCAGCTGTGAGTGTGGAACCCCTGCGCAGGGTGGCTTTAACTTCTTCCCTGAGCAGCAGGACAGGCCGCTTCTTCCCTCCCCACCCCACCCTCCCCGACATCCTTAACCAAAGTTTCCTCACAGGCCATCCCTGCTCCGCCTCGCTGCTCGCCTTTCCATGGATCTGCGCTTCCTGCGCTCCCACGGGATCCTCGGTGCTCATCCCACACCCAGGCTGCTGCTGGAAGGGCAGGAAGGGGACAGCAGTGACACTGGTACTGCCCAAACCCCCCCAGTGCCAGCCGAGATCAATCAGCCTGTGGATTTCAGTTTAAAAGGAACATCAGCGCTGTCACCACAGCGAGATAAACGAGGAAGGGCTGGATGTTGGTTTCTTCCTGAAAAATATTGGAGAGAAACATGGCAGGTGTCCCAAAAAGGGAAAAATTATCCTCCAGCTAACCTTGACACCAGGCAGGTGTCCAGAGCCGTCCACCAGTCCAGAGGCTCCAAGCCCCCTCCAGCCTGGCCTGTGTGAAACATAAAAATACAAACTGTTTATTACGGAATCTGTTTCAGGAGGGAAAATCATAACCAGCAAAATCAGGAAAATTAGCTGGGTGGCATAAAAAACGGTAATAAAGAATAGTATTATACCTTTACTGTAATAATTATTTCCCTCGCTTCAGAAAGCCTCAGGAATACTGATTTTCAAATTCGGTGAAAAAGCGTTCCAGTAATAAAAAGAGACTTAAAGCTCCACAGGAGACAGTTTGAGTCCTTAACCAGAGTTTTGATTTCGTTTTGATTTACTTCTCTGAGGTCCCAGCCCAGAAACCTGTCCCAATACTCATGCAGAGCACAAAAATAGATTCCCAGCTGCACATACAAACCCGCGTCTGCTGGGATGGTAATTGAGCAGGTCGTTAAAAATCAGCTTTTTTAACACAGGAAGTGCTGTAGCCTTTTACATTTTACCATATCCAGTCTCTCCAAAAGAGATGCTTCCAGTTGGAGCAAGGCAACAAGCCCACTTGTATCCCAAAGATCATTTTAAGGGAATCTGGCTGCTTTCTCTGTTGATTTTCTTCATGTTACCAAGACATGACTGTACTGGTTCCAAAACCTTCACTGAGTGAGATTTATTCCAGAGATGAATGCTTCCCTCTGCTTCTTATGCACAATGTTTGGAATATTTCAGCCCTGTCCCAGGCAAAGCCTGTCATGGTGTGAGCGAGGCTCTGGGGTTTTGGGAGGTGTTGAGTTGTGGTAACACTGAGAAGGAGCTAACTGTGTTTTTCCAACCATTACCTGTGTTTGCTCTGATCTGTGTCAGGATTACACATCTGGCTCCAGCTGCAGGCTCCCTTCAGACAGATCCTGTGACCCTCGAGTGTCCCTGGCTCTCCTCAGAACCCCTGGTCCTGCTCGAGTTCCAGCATCCTTCAAGTCCCTCTGAGCACCCCCAACCCCCCTGAAATACCCCCAGTCCCCCTCAAGCCTCCTCATCACCTCTCAGAACCCCTGGTCTCCCCCAAGTTCCCCTGGCTTCCATTAGGACCCTGGAACCCCTCAAATCCCTCTCAGCCCCCCAGTACCCCTGGTCCCCTCAAGCTCTTCTGGCTCCCTTCAATTCCCCCTGGCTCCCCTTAAAACCCCTGGTCCCCCTCAAGTCCCCCTGGCTGCCCTCCAAGTCCTCAGTTGCCCTCAAATCCCTCTGGTTCCTCTCAGAACCCCTGGTCCTGTTCAAGTGCCCCTGGCTCCTCTCAGCACCTGACACCCCTCAAATCCCCCTGGCTCCCCTCAGAAATCTCAGACCCCTCAAATCCCCCTGGCTCCCCTCGGAAATCTCAGATCCCTCAAGTCCCCCTGGCTCCTCTCAGAAATCTCAGACCCCTCAAGTCCCCCTGGCTCCTCTCAGAAATCTCAGACCCCTCAAATCCCCCTGGCTCCCCTCAATTTCTCCCGCTCCCCTCAATACCCCTGGTTCCTCTCAAATGTCCCTGGCTCCTCTCAGTACCTGACACCCTTCAAATCCCCCTGGCTCCCCTCAAAATTCTCAGACCCCTTCAAATGCCCCTGGTTCCCCTCAAATCCCCCTGGTCCCTCGCAAGTATCCCCAGCATCTTCAAGTCTCCGTGTCCCCATAACACCCCTGTTCCCTCCAAGCCCCCCGGCTCCCCTGAGCCCCCCCGGCCCTGCAGGCTCTGTGGTGGGAGGGCTGAGGGAAGGGGAGTCGCCGCCTGGCCGGGCCGGGCCCTGCTGCGGGCGCTGCAGCGGGCGGAGGGCGGGCGGGAGCAGCGGGCCGGGCCCCGCTATTTGTACGGGAGCGGCGCCGAGCCCGCCCAGTGCCCGCCGCTGCCCGCACCATGCCGGGGCTCCGTGCCCTGCCGGGGCTCCGCGCCTCGCCGCCCGCCTTCCTGCTGCTCCTCGTCCTCGCCGTTGCCCGTGTGAGCCCCGCGGCGCCGGGCGCCGGGCAGGAGCTGCAGCCCGGCAGCCGCTCGGCCGCGGCGGCGGCGAGGGTGGCCCTGCAGTACCGCAACTTCCAGGAGGGATCCCTCGGCGGGCTCCGGGCGCTCGGGCAGGTCCGCAAGGCTACGCTGAAGGTAAGCGGGGGTGTCAAGGGACGCTGGGGAAAGCGCAGTTAACAGTAATTATTGTATTAGTGTTGTTATACATAACTGAGCTGAGCGCGTTCCCACGCAGGACACCGGGCGCCTTCCTGCATCCCTCAGGAGCCGCTGCCCCGCTGCCCCAGCCTCGGGGACACCCGGGTCCCCTCAGGGGCCGCTGTCCCCTCTCCCCTTCCTCAGGGGGCACCCGAGTCCCCTCCGGGACCGCTGTCCCACTGTCCCATCCTCAGGGACACCCAGGTCTCCTCAGGGACCACTGTCCCACCGTCCCATCCTCAGGGACACCCAGGTCTCCTCCGGGACCGCTGTCCCCCAGCCTCGTCCCTCACGGGGCCCCTGGCTCTCCTCAGGAGTTGCTGTCCCGCAGTCCCTCCCTCAGACCACGAGTTTAATCTAACGGTGATGCAGTTCCCACCAGAAAATACACCTTAATCTTCCAAAAATCACATCGAATTGAGGTGCCGGAACGGGACAGGAGTCACAGAGAGGAGCAGCTAGAGGGGCAGAGCCTCAGCATCATGGAAGGCTTGCCAGGGATGCTCGAGGTGGTGCTCGGGGTACAGCCCTTCTCCTCCTCCAGGGGTGGGGGTTTTTTACAGCCTTTTCAGTTTCTGAAAGTACAGGATCAGGCAAAAACTCCTGGGGAATGTTTGCCCAGGCTGTAGATCCTGGAAGGAATGCATCACCTTCCTGGAGAGCTGAGGGATGGGGTTTAAATCCAGCTCTGTGCTCCTGCTGCAGAGCAACTCCTGAAGCAAGGGCTGGTTGTGCTGGATCCCCAGAACAACAAATTCTGGATTCTGGATTCTGCTGGGCAGCCCCTGAGAGCAAGGGCTGGCTGTATTGGGTTCCCAGTGTGAGGTACCAAAGGCAGCACTGGATTCCACTGGATCCTTTCCAGGATCTGGAGATCTTCCACCCCTTGTCCTGTGCAACTTCTAAAAGTGAGTCAGAAGGTGCAGTGTTAAATCTTCCCTTTCAAAGAAGAGACTCCAAACCAACCAGAAATATTTATGGTGCATTGAGGCAGCCCTTACAGAGATCATTGAGTGCTGAGCATGGAAGTGCTCATGGGACATTGAAGTTTTCCTGTGGAATTGCTGCAGACACCTATGACAGGAATTCTCTGTTATTTTCTACTCTCCAACAGTACAAGTGCTCCTTCTGTATTTCCTGGACACTTTGCATATGTCAATATGTAAATATTTCTGTGTATAAACACCTGTGCCTGGCTGAAGAATAGGTGAATATTTGTGGGGAGGGAAAGGGGTTTTTCCAGCCTCTATCAGCCACCTGCCTCCTGATACAGGAAGGAAAATAATTATAGAGAAGTGAAATTGCTCTTGATTTCCTCAGTGCTGCTGCTGTAGGAGCTCTCTGGAACCACTCTCTGCAGTTTATTTCCTTTTTTTTTTTTTTTTTTTTGCACACTCTGTGAAAACAAGAGGAGAAAAGCACTAAAAGTGGGCACTTCCTTCTTTCCTGTCCTCCCCTGGAAAAATATGAAAAGAATTTCCTGGAAGGAATGTGCTGTATTACGTGAAGGCAAGGGGCAGAAATGTTGGGATTTGGGGGTTTTTTGTTTGGCTGGTTTTTAATTATTTTTTAAAGTGGGCTAATTTCCTATTGGTTACTCTATTACTGGATCTAGTAAAATCAGGATAATTTTTTCATGGAATTTAATAATGAGCATTGTAATTTAATACTAACTTTATTATCCCACAAGCTGCTGAAACTGGTAATTGGAAACAGGACTGGGAACTCTCTTACAGGGGAAAGATCTTTCAAGTTCAGGTAAAATGAGACTTTCTTTCCTGGCAACCAAATTCCAAACATGAAATAATCCTTACCTTGCTGTTGCATTTTGTTGTCCCTTCTTTTTTCTTGAGTGAGGAATTTGTAGGAAACTGCAGCTCCTGGAGCTGTTGAAGCTGCACTTTAAAATACACTTTCAATAAAAGAAGCATTAATTTGTGCCAGCTGAAGATTCCAGAATTTTAGGGGAAGCTTTTGGGAGCAGTTTCCCATCCCAAGCTGTCCCAAAAATCCTAATTTAGGAGCAGGGAGGTGAAGGGGAAAGGGAAGAGCCAGATGAGCTCATGCAGTATTTGCTTAAATTGGACTAAAAAATCCCATATTCAGATATCCAGGTGGACATTTCACAACCTCACCTGGACACAAACAGTGCAATACCACAGCTCTGCTCCCTAATTAGAAGCCAATTAAAATTTTTCTATTGATTTCCAACAGTCAGAGCCCCACATTTGGGTGGGAAAGGCAGAATCCATGGCAGGGGCAGCTCTGACTCCTTCTCCCAGCTTCTCCCTGCTTGGTGATCCAAGCAAAAACTGATCCCAGGGGAGAAATCCTGGTGGGAAACACAGAGGGGAAGAGATGGAAACGTCCTGCGGGACGGGGAAGAGAGGGATCCTCCCTTTCCGTGCCTGTGGGGGGTGAGGGGAGTGCGAACTGACTGCAAACTGACTGCAAACTGATTCTTTTGGGACCTGCAGTGAGGCTGCTCCAGAATTGCTGTTTTGGCCTTCCCAGGACTAAAAATCTGTCAGAGAAGTTGCAGTGATTTAGAGCCCAGAAGTAAAAGAATCCCATGACCCAGATATTGAGTGGAAAAATGAATTACTCACTTGTTTTCTTCTCTTTTTTGGGCACTTTCATCTTTGGCTGCTTCCCTGGGGGTTGTCAGACATCCCTGAGCTCTGAGCTCCTCACACTCTGGGGTTGGGTAACGGCGTTTTGGGATGAGACTGGGGAAGAATAGTGGAAATAAAAGTTTTTCTTTGGGACTGCAAAGACTTCTGTGCATTTACAATTATTTCATGCCAAATGGAGCTTCTCCCTTCTCCCTGCTGAGCTCAGGAAGCCCCAGGTGTTCACACCAGAATTTATATTTGTTTTAGCTGTGTAGCACCGTTTGAAAGCAGTAGCAGGATGATAGGACCTGCTAGCAGTACTGTGGGGCAGGAGGGAATCTCTGCTTCAAACCCCACAGAAACACAGAATTCTGTGCTCTTTGGAAAGTCCTGCTGACTATTTCAGCTTCTCTTACCTGCAGGACTGGTGACATACAGGAGTAAAATCCCCAAATGTAATCAGATTGGGGTGTTAGAAACCATAGCAGTAGCACCTCTTGTGTAGATCTGCAATAATTACAAATTTAGACTTAAATGTGGTCATTGCATAGATGAGACCCTTCTAAACTGAAATTCATTTGAATTATTTCTTCTTTGGTGATCCTGCACTTCAGAAAGTCACTTTTCCCTATTCTGCCCATGTCCCATTTTCACTTTGAGGACAATATTTGAGGCAATACACAAAAAAGGGCAAAAGAGGAGAAGGAGGGTGCAGAGAAGAAAGAAATTATCAAAGTCTGAGCTCATCCTCTCTGTTTCCTGCACCCCCTTCATGGTGAGATTTGGCTCCACACTGGACTTGCATCATCCTTAACCTCTAGGAGGGGATTTTATAAAAATAAAGTGACTAAAGCCATTTTTAACCTGCATTTCCCAGCTCTGTGTAGGTAGCACAGGCAGGTGCTGAGCTGAGAGTCTGCTGTGGGTATGAGACTTCATTGAATTCATACCATTAATGATTTCCTGGGAAAAGTGTGCTGGGAACAGGAAGGCTTAGGGTTGGATAAATAACACACAGAGGTTTGCTTTGGGTCCTGCAAGCAGCCAGAATTGGATTTAAATACCAAGAAAAGACTAAAAATCAGTGATGTTACACTGAAAAATAGGGAATTTCAGAAGGGACAGTCCCTCCTCAGAGCTCCTTGCAGCACATCAGGCTCTAATTCCACTGCTGGCTCCATCTCCTCTCTTGCAGAACATCCCGGAGTCTGGCCACAAGTACTACCTGCAGTTCAGCACTGAGGACTACAGGACTGGGGTGAGTTCCTGTTCCTCCCCCTCCTCACCCTGGGCATTAAACCAACCCCAGAGCTCCAAACAGGGACATTTATAAATGGATCTGCCACAATGGAAGGACCTTCCTGCTCCTCCCTACCTGTCTTTGCTCTGGGGCTCACCTGAGTGATCTGTGGGGTCCCATTATCCCTCTCTGGTCCCCGTTCTCCTGCTGTCCACACCCCAAACTGGGAATCAGGAGCTGACAGCTCCACGTCCTTTCCCATTACACCCCCCCCATTCACTCTGCCCCAGCTGTCAGCAGCATTTTACTCTCCTCTTCCTTCACACACATTTTGTGGAATTCAAGTGATTTTCAGAACTTGCTGTGAAGCCTTTGATTATTTTTGTTTCAAGACTGACACAATGGAAGTCCCTGGTATCAATTAATGTTGTTTCTTGAGCTCTCACAAACAGATTTCCAGGATGACTTAGAGCATTGTCATGTCCTGAAAGCAGGACAAGCATTAATTAAAACCTTCTGTTAAATCCCTTCAGCCTTGTGGTTTTAACCTCTTTCCTGGAAAAAAAAGAAAAATAAAATCTTTCTTGACACTTTCCTAAGCCCTGAACAGCTTCATACAAAGAGTGAGTTGCTTGTAAATAAAACCTTGATTAAAAATAAGAGTTTTAAACTCTCCCTGGACAGGAAGATGCTGGGAGCTGCCTGGCCACAGTGCTGTATCCAAAGAAAAAGTCTCCTCCTGTTGTCAGCATCAAATGCTCCCACACCAAAGACCAGAAGGAAATCCAGGAAGAGGACAACAGACTTTACCAAAGGATCAGGCACCAAACCAAACCAATAACTGGAAACAACATTCCAGGTACATTCCTCCTAACATTCACCTGTATTTCATTTTATCTCAATGAACAACACAAGCATTTGGAAAGGAGACTCATTATTGACAGTAGCACCCTGAGACCATCCTCCTGTCCAAACAGGGGTTTTTGGGAGCACAGAGCCCCTCTGGATTCACCTCCCCCTTCCTGTGAGGATGGTTTGGGTTTATAAGCAGCTCCACACCATTTTTAAGCCAAGTCAATGCAGATTGTCTTCCAGGAATAACAAGTGCCCAAACCCACACACCGCCCTAGCTGTGGCTGGAAATTCACTGGGAATGACCAACACAGTTTTTCCATCTTGGAAAAATCCCAGCTTTTCTCCCAGCTGGGTAAAGACTCCCATTACTGTGGATTTCTGGGTTTCTCACCTCATCATGGGGACCCCTCTCTTGGCAATGTCAGCTCTGCCACACTTCCACATTTCCCTGGGAAGAGCCCATCCCAGGAATGGTGCTGTGCCAGGCAAAACCACTCTGAGGTTCATCATTTTTTCTGCTGCCCAGCCAGAATTAATATTATTTTCTGTCTCTCCTTGCCTTGCAGACAGCTATGGCAACATCGAGCCTGCCCTGGAGCCAGTGTGGGCTCTGGCTGTGGCTGGCAGCAGCTCCATCATGTGGGAAAAGTCCACAGAGACCTTGGGATACTTCCTGGCCCAAGTGAAGTCCGTGAGGCAGTGGGTGAGTGGGACAGAGGGACAGGCAGCACAGAGCACTGGGTGAGTGGGGCACAGGGACAGAGGGACAGGAAGCACAGAGCGCTGGGTGAGTGGGACAGGAGGGACAGGAAGCACAGAGCGCTGCTCCTCACCAGTAGCTCTCCCTCTGCACGAGCACTCTGTCCAGGTTTTCCTGGGGAAATTGTCCTTACCTGGATGTGCAGGAGTGGCCTCTGCAGGTGCTGCAGTTCCTTAGCCCCTCAGCAGAGCCCAGCACCCTCGGCCCCTGGCCATGCTCACCCCTGACACAAACCTGGCTGGGGGGCAGCTCCCACACCTGCAGCACATCCAGCAGCACTTCAGAGCCCTCTGGCCTCAGCCAGCTGGGATCCACAGGCAGGATCCAGCTTTGGCTGCTCAGCTTTTGAGCATCTCTCTGAAGGAGAGGTTCATAGTCAGGTGTAATTCTCAGATTTAATTGAGTAAAACTCCATTAATTAGCACCTGGTTCCATTGCAGACAGGCTACAGAGCCACACAGCTCTTGGTGCCCTCAAACATTCCATGCAGGAATTGACGCTAATTCCATCTTTCCATGATCAAAACCCATCTCACTCCAGGCAGCAACCACAGGGCCCTGGTCACCTCCTTCCCTGGGCTGCAGTAAATCACAGCAGCCATTACATTTCAACACTCTAACCCTGCGTTCCTGATAATTCTTTTCTTTTTTCCACCTGCCCAGATCAGGAAAGATGATTTTATTGAGTTTGACTACACTGTCCTCCTGCATGAAATCCCCACCCAGGTAAGGAAGTGCACGTGAACAACCCCTGCTGTCAGCAGATGAACAGCACAAAGGTGATAAATCAATCCGTGTGTTTAAATCCCTTCTCCAGGAAATGATTTCCTGTCACATGCGCCTGACGTGGCTCCCTGGGCGCCCCCTGAAAGTGAAACACTTCTGTGCTTCTGAGAACCACGGTGTGGATGAGGGATCTGGGGCAGAGTCTGGATCAGCTGCCGGGGCCTCAGCTGAAAAGGGAGCCAATGTTTAAGTGAAATCCTCAGTTCCGTGGCTATGGATCCAATCAGCAAATCCCCGTGCTGACAGACCTGGAGCTGGGATCATCCTTCTGTGCAAGGTGTGAATGGGAATGGTTTCACTGTGCCAAAATTCGTTCCTGTCACTTCTTCAACTGTGAGATTCAAGTTCTGCAGCTCTGCCTAAACTTCTGCTACTCCATATATACACAGATGAACATACAGCGGTTGATTTGATGTCACTAATTAACTGTTACTTAAGGGTTTGTAAACAAAGTTAATATATTTGGATAAAAATCAAGAGGAAAAGTGTTAATCTGTCATTAGGAAAGATTTGCCTGCTAATTTTTTTTGTCATTTTTTGGGCTAGAATCATGCTGATTTTTAACTCACATCTCCAATAAACCAAATACCATCACTCAGGGTCCAGGCTGGGTTTTCTTTCTGCTGCTGTCGGAGCCCAAATTTCCACCTCCTCTGACACCTCAAACCCAAACACACCTGCAGAGCCAGGGAGGCTCCTTGTGGGTGAATTCCCACGTTTGGGAACAGCTCCTGTTATTCCTGTCCCACCCTAAACCACAAAGCCATGGCTGTGTCCTTTGCCACCAAATTCTGCAGCTGGGTTCCCATCAGGTCCATCACTGTCCCACCTCTGCTCTCTGGGATTGTGCCAGACTGTCCCAAACTCACCTGTTTTTCCCCAGGTTTGTGCCAGGATAAATGAAATCCTTCCTGAGGAAAACACACTCTGGGATGGCTGCTCTGTTTCATCTGGGGTGCTTTTCCCAGTCCTTGAGCTGTGATTGGGAACAGCAATCCAAGGATTTCACACAACAGCTTCCCCTGGGTGTTTTTAGGCTGGGTGATGTCAGCTTCCCAAATTCCAGCATTCCACACAAATAAGGCTGATTTCCTGACTAAAGCTTTTTCCATCAGCACCCAATAAACTCAGGGAAGAGCATTCCACACCCTCCTTGTGTTTTCTTTCCTGCTGGGAGAACATCATCCAAAGTGTGAAATCAGGGAGTGGGATTCCAACAGTCCTTAAAGAAGCTGGTGATTAAAATATTTTTTTGAAATTAAGCCAAGAAAAGAGGATGGATTTGGCACTTTGGGGCTCTGATTTTGTCCCCTTACCTTGTTTTTGCCACTGCTCTGCAGGGCTGGAACAGAGGATCAGGCACTTCTCAGGAACCAGGGTGGTGGAACTGGCTGCTCACAACCCCACAGCAGTTAAGGAACTCCACAGGAACTTCTGGAGAAGCAGCAAAGCTGTTGGAATTCTACAGCAAAGCTTCTCCCAGCTGCTTTTAGGCGAAGGTTTCAGCCTAAAACCTCAAATCTTACAGCAAAATTCTTGGGGTTTGTTTCTTTTCCAGGTCTGTGGAGAACCAGCACATCTGGCAGAGCTCATCAGCCAGGAATTCAAATCACAAATGGTCTAAACATCATATAAACCCCATCAATAGAAATATAAACCCCATCAATAGAAATATAAATCACACAAATACAAATAAAATCATACCTGTCCCATTTCTGTCCTGTGCTCACACTGCTTTTATCAGACAACTCCCAGTTTTGGGAGAAGTGCTACATTTGCTTGTTTTAGGAACCCTCCAAATGTCCGAGGACCTGCAGGGCTTTTTTGGAAATGAATTCCAGCTGAGCATTCCCAAAAACAAAGCCAGGGTTGTAGGGGAATCATGGATTTGTCCCCAGGCAGCACCACACAGACACCCCACATGGATCCAGCAGCAGCTCCAGGCCCTGAGAAATCTTTTCCCAAGGTTTCCATAAATCATTTCCCAGCCCTTTCATGAGGAGCAGCAGCCTGGCTGCTCCCATTGTTTCTGTCTGTGCCAGGAATGTCACTGGGATTGAACTGGAATTCACTCCCTGGTTACTGGAATCTGCAAAAACACTTCTCAGCTGAGCAGGGCAGGAAGGAGGGAAGAAAATTCAACGTGGACCATCTGGGAATCATTAAGAATACAGAATTATGGGAATATCTTCTCACCTTACCCCTTGTTTTGTCTCTGCTCTGAGTCAGAAAAGTCAAGTGATTCCCAAGCTAAGCATCAGCTGCAACTCAGCCTCTGGATTGGGAGATTCTGGGAAAAGGGATCTTTGGTTTGGATTTATAACACCCTCTGGACCGAGAAATTCTGGGAAAAGGCATCTTTGATTTGGATTTCTAACACCCTCTGGGTTGGGAGATTCTGGGGAAATGGATCTTGGGTTTGGATTTCTAACCAAGAGCCAAAAGCCAAGCCCATGCCATGAATTCACATCCCAAGCCCATTAAATCCACCTCCCCAAGCCCACACAGTAATTCCATGTTGTTCCCAGCTTTGGGAAGAGTCAGCTCCAAACAACATCCTTGGCAGCTCTGTTCCATCCTTGTGCCACCAGTGGAAGTGGATTTGGTGACAAGGACTGATGGCTCTGCCCAGTGGGTTGAGACTTTGGAGGATCCTGTACCATTTCCAAAGGATTTGGAGGGGGAAATTCCATCTGTTCCCTGGAGGGAAAAATTCCATCTGTTCCCTGGGGGGAAGCTGGAGCACCACGTGGCAAGTTGTGTCCCACTCCCCATCCCTGTCCAGCAGCTCTCACCTGAGTTTCCTGGTTTCACATTTCCAAATAAAGATGTACCAAGTAAAAAATAAAATTATTTTAATAGATCTTAATTAAGACAACTCTCAAGCAAATCATCAGCCATGTTTCAGCATCTGTTTTGTTACAAGCCCATTTACATGTGAGCAATCCCGTGGTGATCCCCTGGTGCTCCTGACACACCCCAGAGGAAAGCTTTTCTGGTAAAATTCCAAGTCCAAATCCCACTGGATCCTTACCCAGGCAGCCTGGGCTGCTCCCATGGCTTGGGAATGTGAGCTGCTGGAGGAGACTGGGACAAACTGTTCAGTGGGCTCCAGAGGAATCCCATCAGCTCTTGGCTTTGCCCTTTTTGGCAGGAAGTCTCCCCGTTGCCTCCAGGTATTTGTTGATGATTTCCTCCTGAGTGCTGGCTGAACAGGGGTGGTATTTGGAGTATTCCATGGTGTATTCCCCTTTTCCCTGGAGAGTTGGGAGAAGTGAAAGTGAGGATGGGCCACGTGCAGCCCTGCTGAGCTCACAGCCTTGTGTGTGAAATAACACCCAGGGATCCTCTACAATCCACCCAAACAAAACTCCTCAAGTACAGAATTGTCTGGCCACGAATTGCACAGCTCTGGTTTGATTGGATCCCATTCCCTGCTGCAGGAGCCATGGATAGGATGATCCAATTAACCCAAATTTACAGATTAAACATGTTTTAGCAAAAAGAACCTGGAGGACTCACCTCTGTGCAAGACCTCAGCTCAGTGGCATATCCAAACATATCGTTCAGTGGCACCTAAAATCCAAACAGATTTGCTTTTGTAAGGTTTTTTTTCCAACAGTTTTGGGCTAATTAATCCAAATTATGACACAAAGGGTCAGTGCTGTCTGTAAATAACTCTGATTTAATGCTCTGCTGTTGTGAAGTATCTGCTATTTCAATCAATTTATATTTGCAATGTGTTTTCAGCAGGAAACCTCAAAAATCTGAGTGCACCAGGAATGGGAATATCCCAAATTCAGTGCTGAGTCAACCAGCAAGGTTTGAGCTATCTCCAGACATTCCTCCAAGGATCATTTGGGGAGCAGAAGGGCCACAGGGAGTGGCTGTCCTGAGCCCACAGGATTTACCCTTTCACCACCCAGCAGGAAAATACAGGTTTTTAGGAGGGACATAAAAGAAGGAACACTGAAATTGAGCCAACCCACAGCTGTATCCCTATAAACTGAGGAGAACAATGGACTCCAAGACAGGGCAAGGAAAGGTGAGGAGCAGGGAGCACACAGACCTCAGCATAGAGGGTGAAGTAGCCCTCAGAGCCATCCTGGCCAGTGATGACGCCGTGCCTCCGGTTGATCCCGGCGATCACCGCTCCCTGGAACTCGGTGGGAGCCACCACCTCCACGGCCATGATGGGCTCCAGGATACGGACAGCAGCGTTCTCCATGGCTGGGGAGAGGATGGAACAAAGAATCCAGCATGAAAGGTGAGCCTGGTGCAAGGCAGGCTGCTCCTGTGCAGCAGCAGCAAATGGTTTATGGGTAATGCCAGGGAAAAACCATGATCAGCAGAATTCCAGCTCCCAGCCTTTTATTCCTGGAGCCACAACCACAGAATCATTAAGGCTGGGAAAGACCTCCAAGATCATCAAGATCAACATTTGGCTTACAGCACCTGTGCCCACTAAACCCCATGGTGAAATGCCACATCCAGGCATCCAGGAATTGTGACTCCCCCACCTCCCAGGGCAGCCCCTTCCTGAGTTTAACCTCTCCTTCAGCAAAGGAACTTTTCCTAAAAAAGGCCCAGTTTGACCAAATGCTCTCTTCCCACCCCGTAAGGATGAAGCTGGTGGTGTTGCTGTACTGACTTCTGGGAGAACGGGATTTCCTTCGTACAAGCACAGGAATTATTGTGCCTCCCTCAGAGATTCTGTAAACTCTTGAACATGTTCTTATCCATAAAACTGGCCAGACTTTGGGTGGAGGGAGGGATGGAGGAGGGAGGGAGGGAGGGAGGGAAGGGATGGGGAATGGATGGGGAATGGATGGGGAATGGATGGATGGAGGAAGGGATGGAGGAAGGGATGGAGGAAGGGATGGAGGGAGGGATGGAGGGAGGGATGGAGGGAGGGATGGGAGATGGGTGTATGGAGGGACGGATGGGGGAGGGATGGATGGATGGAGGGATGGATGGAGGGACAGATATCAGGCAGCAGAACCCATCCAAGAAGGAGCCTGTACCTTGTTTGAGGGCTCCCTCTCCTGCCCTGATGAAGGAGATCTCGTTGGAATCCACCATGTGATGGGCCCCATCCTCCAGCACAAAGCGCACCCCGGAGATTCGGTGTCCTGACACCAGACCCTTCTCACAGGCCTGCCGAAATCCCTGCCAAGGACACCTCAGAGTCACCTCAGTTTGATACTTTTTACAAATAAAAATCACAGGACAAGGACAAACAGCCTCAGGATTTGCCTTTTTAAGGGATTCCATGGCCAAACCCCAAAAGAATGCTCTGTGTGGAAAGAGCTCTTGCCTGGAGAACAAGATTCCTTTATGGTTTTTTCAGGATTTGGCAAAACTCTTTCAAGTTCTGCATCATGGAATAACTGTAGGTTATGACAGGAATTCCAAGATGTTGGTAGGTTTAATTAAAGTAGTGTGTGACAAATTATACAGTGAGGCAGTCACAGAGGGGATAAAGAAAGAGAATTTGGGAGCTGAAGCAGGAAATGCAGCTTAATTACAGTTTCCTCCATAACTGGCCTCAGAGAAGTCACAGAAGTTACATATTTTGGGGTTGGGAGGAGAGTTGTGGGGCCACAACCAGAGCCAGAAGAGGTGAGGAAAAAGCAGCTTGAGCAGGAGGCTGTGACTGTGACTGCAAGGGGCACAGAGCCAGCACACACCACCACAGGAAACTGCAACTCCTGAATTAACTGGAAACCCCAGGAATGCAGACACGAAGTAAAACCACACAACTGTGATCCTGCTGCCACTGGAGCAACGGGAAAAGCCTCCTTTCCTGGAGCAAGGCAGGCACAGAAAATGTGGATGTACTGCAGGCAAAGAGCAGCAATCAGGAGTTTCTGTACCACAGACAGAGGTTTGTACCTTTTCCACAGCAGGCACGAACTGTTTGGGAATATTTGTGCCAATGGTTCTGTCCTCAAACTCCAGTTTGGTGAAGTCCTCGGGCTCCAGGGGCTCCAGCACTCCGATCACTTTGCCGTACTGGCCTGCTCCTCCCGACTGCTTCTTGTGGGTGAACTCAAACCTAAACCCCAACAATCCCCCAAACACCACGTTAGTCGTGACACAAACCACAGCTTTCTGTGGAGAACATCCCCGTTCTGCATTTCAGACAATCACACACCGGTTTGGGTAGGAAGGGAATTTTAATTTAAAATTCCATGGGCAGGGACGCTTTCTGCTATCCAAGGTTGCTCCAAGCCCCGTCCGACCTGGACACTTCCAGAGATGGGGCGGCCACAAATTCCCTGGAATTCCTGGAAAACCTGTGCCACAGCCTCCCCATCCTCCCCGGGGAGGATTTATTCCCAATATCCTCCCTAACGCTGTTTAAAGCGCTATCCCAAGCAGCTTGGAGGGATGCGCTGTCCCCGCAGCATCCGCCCCGTCCCGTCCCGTGGCTCGGACCCGCCCCGGCCGCTGCGGCCCCGCCCGGGCGCTTCCTGCGGGAGGAGGAAGCGGCTGCCTGGCCATGGAGCTGCCTCCGAGCCACTTCCCGGCAAGCCGGGCCGCGGCCGTGGCCGTGGGGTACCTGCGGTACCTGCGGGGCGGCCCCGGCCGGGGGCTGCAGCTGCGGAAGGTGCGCCGCGCCCGGCGCCAGGTGAGCGCAGGGACCGGCAGGGACCGGCAGGGACCGGGAAGGACCGGGAACCAGCACGGGAGTCAGAACCAGCACCGGCAAGGGCTTCTTCCCATGGCGCGGGCAGAGCACCGGAACAGCCGCACGGGAGGGTGTGGAGTGTCCCGCTCTGGGGACATCCCAAACCCACCAGTGTCACCCCCGCTCCGGGGAAATCCCAAACCCACCGGTGTCACCCGCTCCAGGTGACCCCGCCTGGGCTGGATGATGCCCAGCTGCCCTGGGATTGTGCCACCTCGGGGGTTCCACCGGCTGTGCCCGTCCGGGGGTCCTGGGAGGGTGGCACGGCCACCACGGGCGGGTCAGCGATGTGACACATCCCGTGTGTCACCTGTGGTGACAGCACCGCCGGGAGAGCCCTGCCCAGGGCACGGCAGCGGCACGGGCCAGCAGGAACCTGCCAGGGAGGAGGATGGTGCTGGGTGCTCCTGTGGGTGCCAGGACACAGCTCAGCCCTGCTCTGGGTTTGTAGGGACAGCTGGCACTGCAGGGGCACAGCAAATCCCCCTCCCAAAACAAGCAAACCCCAGCTGCTCCCTTCCTTATAGCCAAATAAAAAATACAGGGCATGATCCAATTAATAATAACTTGAAAAGTGGAATTCATAGAAGGAAGTGCTGAAGGTTTTTAGGTGAGTATTTCACAGAGCAGCAAGTTCTTAGAATCACACAGGAGCCCAAAATTCGCAATTCAGGGGTGTTCAAGGTTAGAAATGAGGGTGGAGAGGCCTTGGCACAGAGTGCCCATCCCTGGCAGTGCCCAAGGCCAGGATGGATGGGGCTTGGAGCAGCCTGGGACAGTGGAAGGTGTCCCTGCCCATTGCAGGGGGTGGCACTGGATGGGATTTAAGGTCCCTCCCAACCCAAACCATCCTGGGATTCTCTGATTTTGTCCCTGATGCAGCCATTGAACCTTTGCCAAAAGAAGCATTGTTAATACTTTCCCTTTTTTAGGACATTGATGGTGTTGGGCACAAGTACTACCTGGAGCTGGAGCTGGAAGATATCCTGGACAAAGTGAGTCAGACTGGTTTCATCCCACACTCTGTGGACACACCACTAAATATTTTGAATCATGCTCCTGATTTTTCTATACTGCAAATCAGGCAAAAAAAGGCTAAATTTTACCCAAAAAGGAACCCACTGACCACGTGGTACCTTCCACCAGACAGTGCTGGAGGGGTGACAAGGACATTTCAGTGTCACACAGCTCCAACTGAACAGCACAAGGGACATTCTGCACCCCAGCCTCTGCCCCTTCCTTCACTGCAGACGGCAAATCCCATCCTCAGACATTCCCAGAAATGCCATGAATTTAACCTTGTCTTAAATAATCACAAGTCTCTCTGAGCCAGACTCAGAGAAAACAGCAACTACAGAAAAGTGACATTTTCAGAAGTGCAAATTACCCTGATTATACACATACTCCATCAAGTAATAATGCACACAATTAACTCTGCTACAGGACAGCACTGTGAGCTGCACTGCTGAGGTTCTGTATCACCTGGGCAGCACGAGCACTGCTCCAGATGTGCAGCTCACAGTGCAGGGAGAGCTCAGGAGCACTGAGGAAGCAGATCAGGAGTTCTACAATCGGATCAGGAGCCTGGAGAAGGAGCTGGTGGCTGAGAACATCCCAGGTACAACCAGGGGCTGGGAGAGGCTCAGGCCCTCACCCTGCTTTGAGCATCCCTTTCTCTTTTTGGGGCTCTGCAATCACAGCCACTGCATTTACTCCTAATTCTGAGTGGGACTGTCCTGGAAAACCTCCTGGCACTGTCACCTCCTCCTGCTCACCCTGAGGGTCCTGGGCACAGCACATCCAACACCCCCAATGGACAACGAGGGGCTGCTCGCACCTCAGAGCTACCCCTGCCTGCTGGACCTTCTGGAGTTCATGTTCAAAGAGAAAAGTGGAGGAGAACACCCTGCAAGTGCCCAAGGCCAGGCTGGATGGAGCTTGGAGCAGCCTGGGATAGTGGAAGGTGACCCTGCCCAAGGATGGCATTTAAGGTCCCTTCCCACCCAAACCATTCCAGGATTCTTTGGAGTGGGAGAAAACTCTGTGGTGATGAAGCAGCTCTTCCAAAGCCTTGTGTGACCTGAGGGACTGTAGCAGCAGGCCCTGTGTGAGGTGATAATGTTCTGTTAACAGCCCTCTTGAACATCCCGTGTTTATTTTGGTTGCAGACAGCCACGGGAACATTCCCCCAGAGCTGGAGCCCATCCACCTGCTGGCCAGCGTGGCCTCTGGCTACGTGAGCTGGCAGAACTCCACTGAAAACACCAAGTTCCACCTGGCCCAAGTGAAACACGTGAAGCAAGTGGTGAGTTACCAGCAGGAGCAGAATCCCAGACTGGTTTGGGCTGGAGGGACCCTAAAGCTCATCCCATTCCCCCCCTGCATGGGGCAGGGACAGTTCCACAGCCCAGGGTGCTCCAGTTCCATCCAACCTTGGCTCTCCATGGAAATCATTCAAGAGCTAAGCAGCTGTGGCAAGGACAATAAATTAAATGAACAGAATTCTAGAAATCCTCCCAGTTTTGCTGTGTTCTATTTGAGAAAATCAGTTCTGAGTTATGAATAACACTTTAATATAAATAACCCCTCATCAGCTTTAAATTCAAGGCCATTTTCCACAGAAGCCAAAACAAAGCAGCAGGATTTAGTATTTAGAAAACCCAAAGCCCAAAATATTTTGCCACTCTGAAGAGAGAGTGAATCCCCAGGAAGTTCTGGGTCTGAAGGAAAGACAGGAATGCCTTGTGGGAGCAGGATTTGTGGATGTTTTGCTCCCTCTGATGGCACCTTGGAGAATTCACAGCTGCTGCAGGGCTGTGCACCAACCAGAGTATAAAGTTTCAACCTCCCTAACAAATTTAAGGCTAAAGGAGACAAATAACTATTAACTAACCCAGCTGCCATCTCTCCTGGGTAATTTTTCCCCTTTTTCCCTGAAAAACACAATGAAAAGAGTCTATTCCAAAGGCCAGGGTTTATTTTGTCACTCAGAATCCCTGTCTGTCACCCACTGTAAGGCCTCTGCAGTGTCCTTATCCTGTTGAGTTTTATTTGGGATTATTTGGGTTAAACTGGCACCTTCTAGAATGAGGTGTTCTCAGCCCAAAGAACTCCTGATAGATCTGGGCTCTTTAAGGCAGGAATGAGCAGTTTAAAGCTTTACATTCAGTGTCTCCAATGCAGTTTTGGCTCCCACAGAAATTCAAACCAGGAGCTTTTCATTTTGTTACAGTGACTGAGCTCCACCTGCTTCCTTTGCTATCAGGAGCTTCCGGTTTTATCTGAAATCCATCAGAATTTTTTTTTTTAAATTTTTTTTTATACCCACAGAGAATTAATCCCTTTTTCTGAGGTGGGAGAATCCCCAGATTCACCCTTTTCCATCCTGTCTTTCCAGAAAAGAACTGATGAAGATCTTCAGTTTGATTATGTGATTCTACTCCACGAAATGGTGTCCCAGGTAAAAAAAATTTATTCCTAAAAAGCCTTTTTGGGGGTATTTTAAGACTGCAGCTGTGTGAGCTCCAGCTCAGACACAGATCTGACCCTGCAGGGTGAGCTCAGGGTCCCCATCCCTGCCTGGCTCAGCATTCCAGCAGTAATTTCCAGCTGTTTTGGGGCTTTCTGGGCAATGGCTGAGGTTCAAACCTGGTCCCTCCCAGCTCTCCAGTGCCAGAGTGGGCAGGGATAAAGGGAAGGGGCAGCTGGAACATCCTGGATGCTCAGCTCAGTTCCAGCTGGGCTGTGGGTGCCTCCAGGCCCCAGGACAGCACTGGTGGCCCAGTACAGAGAGCTCAGCAATCCCAGTAACCCCCAGCAGAAACTGGCTCCCAGAACAGCATTTGCACCCTGTGCTACTCTCCATCAGAATTTTGGGATCTGAGCAAGTGTTTTGGTAGGAAAGAACACGGAAATTTGGGAAGAGAAGCTCCTGACTGTGAGAATGCAGGGATCTCCCTCCCAGTTCCAGCTCTGCTGCTCCCAATGCCCTGCACTCCCAGTCCCTGAGTTTTCCATGAAGGAAACTCCTGGCTGGTTAGAGAGCCAAGGCAGGGGTTGCTCACAGTGCTGTGTGTGCCCCACAGGAGGTGCTGCCCTGGGAGGTGACCCTGCTGTGGCACCCCCAGCGTGGGGCCCGAGTGTCCCGGCACTGCCCAGGAGCAAGGAACACCTGAGCACACCTGGAGGAGGCACAGGAGGTGATGGGAGTGGGCATCAACCACGCCACAAAAACATGGAATTAAACTTTCCTGGGTGTTTCTGATCCATCCATTCCAAAGGGAATCCATGCAACCACTCCCAGCAGGAATACTCACGGCACAGGGGCTGAGATGTTCTCCCTGAAGGCAACTTTGGGCTTCCCCGTGGTGCAAGGACAACCATATTCTCTCTCCATTCTCTGCAGGAAAAAACCCACACTGATCAGGGTTATTCCACTGGGAATTCTTTGTTAACTTCATCAGGATTAATAATTTTTTTGGTTGGGGTTTGGATTGATTTTTGGGGCTTTTTGTTGTTTTTTTTTTTTTTAATTAAAAGATTATTTACTGTCAACTTGTTTAAGACCTGCAGCTTCAGATGCAGGAAAAGGAAACAACATTAATAATGCTATTAAAATTCATGGTTTTCAAGGCAAAAATCACTTTTTCTTCATTCTGTCAATATTTTAAGGTAAATCTTTTGTGTTAAGATTAAAATAATGAAACAAATCCCTGTAACTACTCCCTCCTCCCTGCACCACCTTTTATTAGGGAATAATACATTTAAAACCACAGAAACAGAGGGGTTTTCTGTAGAAAATTACAGAAATTAATTATAATTAAGTATTACTTATTATTATAAGCAAAGGCTGCTAGAGCAAAGTGTAGTGTTTAATTTGAACCAAATCCAAAAAAAATATTCCAGGCAAAATTGCCTTTTAGAAGCCTTCAAAACAGAAGTGGAGAGAAAGGACCTTCAAAAGTTGATTTAAACTTTTCCCTGAACAGCTGGAAGGAATAGGGAGGAGGAGGAGGAGATTGGAAAAGCCAGTGAAAAGCAGAGCCCATGGAATCTGCTTCCCAAATTACCTGGGCATAGATTTCCAGGTGCAGCTCCCCCATCCCAGAGACAATGGTCTCCTTGCTCTCCTCATCAAAGTGGATCCTGAAGGTGGGATCTTCCCTGGTGAAACGGCCCAGCCCTTTGGAAAATTTATCCAGGTCATTCTGAAATAAATGACAAGATTTACTCAACATCCATGAGTCATTCCAAGAAAAAAGCCTCAAGTTTTCCTATCCACTGCTGAGCATTTCTGCTCTTTGGGGTTGTTTTATGGGAGATTTATAATTCTTGATTAAAGTGTTAATTATTTATTTCAAGTTCATGTTTCTGGCTGAGTGGCAGCATCCAGCTCAGCCCTGGGTTATCCAAGGGATAAAATCTTGGGTATTTGGGATAAAACACTTCCAAGCAGTGCTTAGTCTGTTCCCATAAAATCACAGAGCAGCAAAGGGAAGGGACTCAGGGAGAAGAGGTTGATCCAAAGGCTCCCACCTTGTTGGAAGGCTTCATAGCCACGGAGATGACGGGATCAGGGACATGGATGGATTCCTGCGTGGCCAAGGAAGAGGGGATCATTACAAATTACAGCAGAATCCTGGTGACTCCCAGTGCCTGAGGCAGCCAGGGAAGGGGGCTGGCTCACCATGGAGATGTCAGTGCTGGTTTTATCCGTGAACGTGTCCCCACTGGCACAGTCGATCCCAAACAGGGCACAGATGTCCCCGGCATAAACTTCATTGACATCCTGAGGGAAGGAAAATTCCTCTTCAGACAACACTGGGATGAGAGAAGCTGTGGCTGTCCCAGCCCTGGAAGTGTCCAAGGCCAGGCTGGATGGAGCTTGGATCACCCTGGTCTATGGAAGGTGTCCCTGCCTTGGCACTGGATGATCCTTAAGGTCCCTTCCATCCCCAACCATTCCAGGACTGATTCTGTCTTTCCCTCACATCCAAACCCCACCTGGATTACAAAAGATTCATAAACACAGTGTCTTAAAGCTTCACATCGTGCTCCTTAAAAGATTCCAGCTTGGATAAACCCCCCTGCAAATCTCCCTCTTTACTCAAAGGACGAAAGGGAGGGCTCAGCTCGGATTAGTTCGGGATCAAACAAGAAGCAAAGTTAAGGAGCAAAGACCATCCTGTGCTTCAGGCAGTGCTGCCCCACCCAGGATTACCCAGGGGATAGTGAGCCCATCCCTGGGATCCACTCACCTCCATGTTGTCCGAGTGCATCCTGACGAGTCTCTGCACCCTGACCCTCTTGCCCGTGCGGGTGTTGTAGATGTAATCTGACTTCCTCAGCATGCCCTGGTACACCCTGACGTAGGTCAGCTGCCCAAACCTGCCAGCCTGCAACACAGCCCACCCAAATCAGCACCACTTCCAAGCACCAGCTGCCCTGGCCAAATGTGGCTTGGGTTTCCACATTACAAATCGAAATAAAGATTTTTAACGGCTTTCACTTGGCTCTGCAGTGGAATTTGGGAATTTTCTGAACCAATTTTCTCACTCCCAACTCTTCCCAACAAGGACACACGTTGCCAGGGAATTTGACCTGCCTGAAGTGTTGCTCTCTAAGTAGCAAACAATTTATTTGCTTAAATCTCTGCACTTTTTCCTCTCTGACTCTCACATGCCCCATTGTTTCCAAACCCGGGATTTTTCCCTGAAAATATTTCAATTAAACCAACAACCCCCTAAATGTTCAAGTTTTAACTACGAAAACCAGGAAATACATGAGGTCCAGAACCCATCCTAAACTTCCAAAGTGGTGTTTGTGGATTTTACAGATGATGCCATTTTTAAAAAAAGAAGTTAAATTTCAACTGAAGTTAAATATAACCTGATTTTCAATATAAACTGATTTTCAAGTCTGCTCTAGGTAAGTTCTGGTAGCACCACCTGGACTCTGTCCATGACCTGTGGGAAGGAGCAGGGTGAGACTCACCTCCAGTTTGAACGCAAGGCCAATAAAAGGCTGAGAATCGTCACGAGCAGAGTTCAACAGGAACTTGGTTTGGTCCTGAGAATCCCTTAAAAACAGGGATGAGAGGGAGCTGAGGTTAGGAACCAACATGGGAGTCTCCTCTGGACATTTATGGGCTCTGCTGCTGGGGGTCACATGTCTGGGTGGGCTCTGCTCCCAGGGAACAGGGACAGGAGGAGAGGGAACAGCCTCAGGCTGGGCCAGGGGAGGCTCAGGTTGGACAGCAGCAGGAATTTCCCCATGGAAAGGGTGCTCAGGGCTTGGCAGGGGCTGCCCAGGGAGGTTTGGTGTCCCCATCCCTGGAGGTGTCCAAGGAATTCCTGGATGTGGCACTCAGAGCTCTGGGCTGGGATCAATGTGGGGATCAGGCACAGTTTGGATTGGATAATCCTGGAGCTCTTTTTCAGTCTCAGGGATTCATGTCCATAAGAATAAAACAACATTTACACACTTGGCATGTGTTCCATCCTCCAGGCAGGCCTGAATTTAAGGGCTGCCATTAATTCTAAAGAATTATCTGACAATCACTGTCCAAATGTAACACTGAATGTGTTAAAACCCCAGTAGAGAGAGTAACTCTCAAAGGAGAGAGGAGCTTTGGGACTTTGTGCCAAATTCTGGTGGCATTGTGTGATACAAACGGTAAAGGATTGTGGATCTTGTTAGGAACGTTTCCTGCTTTGAAACTATCCCACAGAATCCTGGAATGGTTTGGGTGGGAAGGGTCCTTAGAGCCCATCCAGTGCCATGGGCAGGGACACTTCCCACAGCCCTGCCCTGGACACTGCTGCTGCTGCTGGGTGCACTCACTGCTGGTTGAGGAGAGCGTAGTTCTCCACCTCAGAAGGGTTGGGCAGGTATTCCAGGACAGCATCCAGCAGTGGCTGCACCCCTTTGTTCTTCAGAGCACTTCCCACGAGGACGGGGGTGAAGGATTTCTGCAGCGTTGCCCTTCGGATGGCCAGCTGGAAAAGATCCCTGTGAGCTCCTCCTGCAGCACACAGCCCCATTCCCTGGCTTTCCTGGAGCAAAGAGCTGCTCCCAGAGTCCCTTGGACAGCCCCTAGCAGGAAGGCTTCCCATAAAACCTGCTCTCAGGAATTCTTTCCAATGCAAAGCAAAAACAGATTGGGAATGGGCCCTCCCTGGAGTTCAGCTGAGGTGACACAACTCCAGGGAACAGAACTCCTTTGAGAATTCCTGGTGTATTTATTGAGGAGTGAGAGGGGACACAGCTGAGGGAACAGCCAGCACAGGGAAGGTACCTTCAGCTGTGCAGCTGTGGGAATCTTCTCCTCCAGGAACAGCTCTCCCAGGAGCTCGTCGGCGTTGGCCACGCACTCGATGAGCTCCCGGCGCCGCTCCGCAGCCTCCGCCCGCAGCTCCGCCGGGATCTCCTCGAACCTCAGGGTCTGGCTGCATACACAGGGAACAGAGAGACTCCCAGGAACCCCACAGGGATCAGCCTGCCCACCCTGACTGAGAACAATCCACCCTTCGCTTGGATCCTGGGAAAAATCCCCTGTGAGCATCAGTGTGTTATCTGTGATGTGGGAGAGTCCTTCCCACTCCTGGCAGGAGCTTGCAGGGATCAGAACAACTTCCCAACAGCCTCACCCACACCTTATCTCCATCCCAGGGAGCCACACACGCTGCCAGATCCCATCATGGAGCAGTCTCTGCTTCTCCAGGTGGGAAGTGTGGCCACCACCCTTTCACAGCAACCAAGCCCTGCCGCAGCCACCCCCACCCAGAGCTCCCTGCAGGCCCAGGGCACTCCCTCAGTCCCAGCACAAGCCCATTCCCACATTTCCAGAGAGCTGGGTTTAATCTCTGAAGAGAAACTGCAGGAATTCCTCCTGCAAAGAGCAGCTCCAGCTAAAAAAGAAGCGATTTCCAGGACTTACCCAAGTGCCCCATCAAAATAAATTGCTTTTTCTTCAATGAGATCTATAATTCCTTTAAAGTTCCCCTCCAGCCCAATTGGAATCTGAACAAAAGCTGCATTGTGTTTCAACTTGGATCTGAAAAAGGGGGAAAACGGGAATTAGTGAAGAAAAAAGCCATTTCTATGTGTGTGCTCCAGATGGTCTTTGAGCAGCATCCCACTCCCACAAAATCCCTGTTTTGTCCCAGATCTGTGCCCAAATCTGGCAGTACTGAGGAAAACACCCAGTTGTGTTTTAGAGCTCCAGCCCTTTGTACCCCAACAGACACAGGAGCAACTCCCACGAGAAAGGCAGCAGGGGAAACCAGCTGGAGATTGATTACTTAATTAAAGGAGCTGCTTCTCCCTTAATAAGTATTAATGAGTTTATCTCATGAATCAAGTTAGGCAGGGAGCAAGCCGGAGCTCCAGGAATCCAAACCACCCCATGTCACCTCCCTGCTGGAATTTCAGCAGCACCAGGATCTAAGGAAAACTGAGGCTGCTTTCAAAGTGGGTCCTGATACAGTTCCATCAACAAAATAAACATTAAACCCCAGCTCTTGGTCACTGCAAGTCTTGGCTGACACCAGTATTTGGGGGGGTTTAAGACAATGGAGATTTGTTCTGGTTCAGGATTTAACCCCGAGTCTCCAAACTGCAGCTCCCAAGAGAAGCCTTTCCAGTGTTGTTCCTAATGACCTGCCATGGGAATGGAATTTCAGCAATCATTGTAAATGCCAAAAACCTGAGTTGCTGCACTGCTCTGGCTGGGTTGGAGCCCATCCTGTCCAGTTTGTTGATGAAGGTGAGAAAGGGGACGTTGTAACGCTTCATCTGCCTGTTCACAGTGATGGTCTGGCACTGGACACCTCCCACAGCACAGAGAACCAGGATGGCTCCATCCAGCACCCTCAAGGACCTCTCCACTTCAATGGTGAAGTCCACATGGCCTGGATAACAAATACAAATAAAAATGATAAATGCATTAGAAAGGAGCAACAGCCCAGGAAACCACTCTGAGTCACATCAGCTCGAGTGATAGAGCACAGAGTCACGGAATGGTTTGAGTGGGAAGGGACCTTAAATCCCAGCCAGTGCCACCCCTGCCATGGGCAGGGACACCTCCCACTGTCCCAGACTGCTCCAAGCCCCAGTGTCCAACCTGGCCTTGGGGATCCAGGGGCAGCCACAGCAAATCTGGGCACCATGTGCCAGGCCCTCCCCACCCTCACAGGGAACAATTCCTTCCCAATATCCAGTCTAAATTCCCCCCCCACCCCAGCACTTTGAACCCATCCCTCCATGTCCTATTACAAGGGACACAAAGATGCACCACATCCCCTGTATCCCTGAGGAACAGCAACCCCCAGTGTTCCCAGCTGCCCTGACCTGGTGTGTCGATGATGTTGATGTTGGTGTCCTTCCACATGGTGTAAGTGGCTGCAGACTGGATGGTGATGCCCCGCTGTCGCTCCAGCTCCATGGAATCCATGACAGCTCCAACTCCATCCTTACCTTTCACCTTAGAAGAAAAAAAAATTAGTTCAAGGAGTTTACTAAGAATTCATAACCCATCCGTGGAAGTGTCCAAGGTCAGCCTGGACAGGGCTTGGAGCAACCTGGGACAGTGGAAGGTATCCCAGACCATGGCAGGGGGTGGGATGGGATGGAATTTAAGGTCCTTCCAACCCAACCCATTCCATGATTCTGTGACTGTGTGCAGAAGTGTTGCTGCATGGACTGAGCATCATCCCTCCTGCAGAGAGGAAAAGCAGCACAATGTGGAGGTGAACGAGCCCTTGAGGGAGCTCAGCCCGACCTCGTGCATCTGCGCGATCCTGCCCGTGTAGAACAGGATCCGCTCCGTCAGCGTCGTCTTGCCGGAGTCGATGTGGGCTGAGATCCCGATGTTCCTGATCCTCTCGTTGGGAAGGACCCCCGAGGAGCAGCGTCTGCAGGAGCTCAGCAGGAGCTGCAAGGCAAGAGAAGGTCGCTGGGTCAGCCAGGAGTGCATCCAACACAGCCCACAGGACACGATGAATGGGTCAAGGGGACACAGCCTCAGGCGGTGCCAGGGAGGCTCAGGCTGGACATCAACAGGAATTTCTCCATGGAAAGGGTGGTCAGGCCTTGGTAGGGACTGCCCACGGAGCTTTGGAGTTCCCATCCCTGGAGGTGTCCAAAGAATTCCTGGATGTGGCACTCAGTGCTCTGGGCTGGGGACAAGGTGGGGATCAGGCACAGCTGGGACTCGATGGTCTGGGAGAGCTTTTCCAATGCAATTCATATGGGATTCACCGTGCCCATGGCTAAGCTCCCAAAGCGCTTCCCTACGCTTCCTGTCACTCCATGGCGAACCGGTCACCTCCAGCCGAGCGGCCTGTCCAGGGTCACCCCGGAGCCCTCCCCGCACCCCGCACCCCGCGCGGCCCCTGCACGCCCGCCCCGCTGCCCATTCCCGCTATCCCTGTCCCCATCCATGTGACCGCTGCCTGCTCGTTCCCTGCAGCTGCCGCGGCCCGTCCGGGGCTGTCCCTCCGCCCTCCATCCCTTCTGCTCCCGGCTCCCTCCCGTCATGCGGGCGCGGGGCGGTCCCGCCGCCGGTACCTGGAGGTGCCGCGGGCGGCCCGGGGCCAGCCCGGCCCGTAACACGCTGAGCATGGCCCCGAGTGCGGCTCCGGCCCCGCTGCCGGCTCCAATCCCGGCCCCAGCCCCGGCTCCGATCCCGGCCCCAGCCCCGGGTCGCTCCCGCCTCTTCCGGGGCCCCGCGCAGGCGCCGCGGTCCCGCCCGGCTCCTCACGGGTCCCTCACGGCTCCTCACGGGTCCCTCACGGCTCCTCACGGGTCCCTCACGGTTCCTTCACGGGCCCCTCACGGTCCCGCCCGGCTCCTCACGGGCCCCTCACGGCAGCGGCGGCTCCGGCGAGAGCCCCGAGAGCGGGGACGCTTCCAGCGAGCCCATCCCGGAGCGATCTCGGGCTGATCCCCCCAGGGAGCTGTCCTGAGCCAGCCCTGGGCATTCCCGCTGTGCACACACGGAATTTTCTGACTGCGGCCTGAAACAGGCGGATTTCACCCAAGCCACGGAGCGGGACGGAGCCCGCGATGGGCGGCGGGGTCACATCCCCGGGAAGTTTGGGAATTATTAGGAATTAAAACAGCTGGAGAGCGGAGCTCCCTGGCCCAGGGGGGCTGAAGTGCAGGGAAAGGGGAAGACAAGGCCAGGGTGTGCTGGAGGGCGCTCGGGGCACAGCGACCTTTTGGAACGCGCTGTTAAGTGTTAAAATATATTCTCGATATAAAATTATTTCTCAGGATTAGGACAAACCAGGCTCTGGAGCGGCTCTGAAACAGAAAAAGAGGCCCTCTCCATCCTCTGTTTGGTTGCATCAAATTGTTTTTTCTGTGGGAAATGCATGGTTACCTCTGGGAATTGAGGGATTTCCAGAGAATCCCAGGACGGCTCTGTTCAATCTCATCCCATTCCACCCCTTCTCCAAAGAATCCCCTCCCACAGCCCAGGTTTCCTTCACTGAATTGTTTCAAAGCAGCCCAAACTATAACCCACAAGTCGTGTGTGTTGCAGAATAAACCAACAAACCCCATAAGTAATAAATAACTTTATTAAAGAACTGCAGTTTCAGATGCTTCTACAGAGCACAACTTGTGCCTTACACTGGAGAACAGTCTTGGCATAGCAAAGGGATCTGGAGGGAATATTCACTTCTTCCCACTGTCATTTCAAAACTCAGGATGTGCTGGTTTTATTCCACACAAAAATCTGAGTTGTCAGGTAATTTTCTATTTAACAACAGCAAATTTGATTCCTGCTCAAATTCCAACATAGAAATTGCTGCTGTTAATTACTGAGAAGCTTCTCCAATAAATTAACTGCAGAATCCACGTTGTCTCCAGCGGATGGAAAATGAGCCCCTGGGTTGAGCTCTGACTTTCACTGCTCGTTAAATGGTTCAATTATTGCCATTAATATTGACCACATCAACTTACTGCCACTTATACTTCTCTAATTCAGGAAGAGACCAAAAGCAAATACTTGTCCTTTCCTTTTCAGAGCTCAACGGAAGTGCTGCTGATTGGGTTTGCACATTAATAAACATTAATTAATTAAAATTAAATAATCCAGGGAAACTGCAGGAAGATTAAATATGATCCAGAGGCTTTTTTTGGCCAAACAAATATAACTCTTAACTTACTAAACCCTATTTTATCATACAAACAGTGCTTTTTAAGGCTACATTATAAAGGAGCCCTGAATTTGCATAGTGCTTTAGTGTTCTTAAATGAATTTCTATTATTTAATGTTATTTAATTTACAAAAATTCTGCTATATCACAGGGATAATTCTGTGTGGCAGAACAGCAAAGGGATTGAACACCTGGAACACCAGGATTTTCCTGCTCTCAGACACTGCTGGCTCTTCTAGACTCCAATAAAACGTAGATTTAGGGTCATTCTAAACTTAGTAAAACACAAAGAACACAGAGGGGAGAGGGGTTCCCGTATCCAGGGCTCTTTAGAACACAGGAAATGCTGAAATCATTCCAGTTAAACTCATTTCTCCCACATATTTTTTCCTATTAATAACTCCTAGTTGCAGCTGATCTCAGGACACTGTTACTAATACAGGATAATTAAAAGTTCCTACAGACAATCCTCAAATGGAAAATGATGGGCCAACTCCACAGAAAACAAACAAAGGATCAGGAATACAAAGCTGACAGTTCAGGCACAGGAAATGAGGGGCAAGCACAGCTTATTGACATAAAAACTCTGATAAATTTAAATTTGAAATCTGAATTTCAGTATTTCCTCTCACTTCCTCTTACACCAAGGTGAGTGTGGGGGTTCTGTAACAATTTAAAAGATTTTAAAGGTATAAATAATAGTGCTTTATACAGTATTCAAGTTCTATTAATTAACCCAGAAAATCAGTCATTATTTCAGCAACCCAAAATAAAGAAAATTTACTTTCTGTGCAACTTAAGAGTGGGAAGGAGGAGCTGCAGTACCAGGCTTAGTAAAGCCTGAGATTGGTGCAGCTAGAGCAGAACAACTCTGCAAATCCAAGCTTTTTTCCCAGGATTAGAGATGATCCATAAAGTGCTTTTAGGCAGAAAGTTGCTGGATTTGAGTTCACTGAGGAGCTGAGGTTTGAAGGACATTCAGAAGCAGGAGGAGCAAAGGCACAACACGGAACAGAGATTGGTCACAAATCCAGGTGTATTTTATGGACACGAGCACTGAGCACCATCATCTGCTCCAGGGAATCTCCCATCCCCAGGGAATGGGGACAGTTATTTCCTGGAGCCCTTCAGGGGGACGTGGATTCCTTTCACATTGAGAGTCTCCAAGGAATCCCTGGGCATTCTGGATCCTGGAGCTCCAAGTGGCTTCTCTCTGCAAAAAGAAAAACAATGATCACAACCGCCATGAAAAAAGGGGGAATAAAACCTGCAGTTCCCTTTGGAACATTACTCCAGAGCTGGTTTTCCTTCTGCTGCTGGAATTTCCTTATCCTGCAGGATAGCAGGGAACTATTTATACCTTCTTGATCCATTTTCCTTGGGACTGTAATGGATATTTCTGGATCTTGGAGCTTCCACAGCTTCTCTGCTTCGGCAAGGCCTGAACTTCATGATCTCTTTCTGCCACTCCTCATCAAAGGTGTCAGCCTCAGCTGAAAAAGAGATTGATGTTTTTGAAATGTTAATGAAGAGAGGAAAAAGCATTTAATGAGTATTAGGGGGGTTGAGTAGTGATTTGAAACTTCGTGGTCCGCAATCCCCCACATGGCCAGCAACTGTTTTTGGGGATCTGTAAAAGAGAATTTGGATTTGGAGACTTTCAGTCTAAAAGTGCCTTTTAAGGTATCTCAAGCTGGAACATCCAAATCAGTGTGAAACAGAAAAGCCCATTAGAGAAATGCCTAAAAAGACCTACATTCATCCAGGTTGATGAATTCTTGGTTCATCTCCTCATCCCCAGTCTTGGAGTTCTTGGATTTTTTGATGACATGAGCCCGATCCTGAATGTGGTGACCAATGGCCATTTTCTCCAGGCCACTTTCAGAGTCCCTCAGTGCTCTTCTTGTCTCCTTAACCTGTTAAATAAACAGGGAACACAGTGTCCTTCCAACCAAAAATGAGGTGAAAGAGTTCATGGAATCCCAGACTGGTTTGGGTGGGAAGGACCTTAAATCCCACCCAGTGCCACCCCTGCCATGGCAGGGACACCTTCCACTGTCCCAGGCTGCTCCAAGCCCTGTCCAGCCTGGTCTTGGGCACTGCCACGGATCCAGGGGCAGCCACAGCTGCTCTGGGAAGAATTTCCTTCCAATATCCTATCTAACCCTGCCCTCTGCAGTGGGAAGCCATTCCCCCTTTTCCTGTTAGTCCAGGCCCTTGCAAAAGGTTATTTCCTCCCCCAACAGCCTTATATGTTTCCTTTAAAAAAGTCCGGTTTTCCAGGCTTTTCCAATTCTCTCACTGTGTTGGCTGCAAACACACCAATAAAACACACATCAAGCCCACTTTATTATGGCCACCAGACAGGAAGATGAAACAACACCTGAAGTTTTTTAACTGGATATTAATTACTGCGGGAAAAAACCCAGTGTAAAAATGCTACAGAGCCAAGTTTCCAATATTCTCCTTGAAAAAAGACTGAGTAACACCCCATGCCAAAATTCCCAGCGTGAGCAACAACCAGTGATTGGGCTGTGGTGTTGAGTGGCTTGGAAGCCAGGCTGCCCCTTATCAGTGTCCTGGGCTATTATTAGAACCCTTGTGATAACAGAGTGTGCTGCAGTGGGACACATTCCCAGCCACTCCTGCCCTTTAGGGATCCTGTCTAGGCTTTCATGGCCTGTGCCAGGCTCACTTTCCCACCCCAGTTCCCGGCAGGATAAGACACAACAGCTGCAAGGCAGCTCCAGCTCGAGGTTATGTAAGTGCCTGGGCTAAGGGGAACTTTGCAGGCTGCAGAAATCAATGCCTCTCTCTCCTGGAGATTCAGTGGGCAGGAAAAGGATTTGTTACAGCCAAGAAAAGGGCACTGGAAAATTGCTGCTCTATGGTCTGTTTTTACAGCCTTGGATGGGTCTGTAATTTATTTTGGGGTGTACTTAAAGCATAAAATTACAGGAGGGAAATCAGACCTTTAATACAGAGCAGGGTTTGAGAGCCCTGTGTTCTCCTCAACTCTTTAATTTTCTCTGTGCAGTCAGGAGGCTCGGGCTCTGCTCCCAGGGAAAAGGGACAGGAGGAGAAGGAATGGCCTCAGGCTGGGTCAGGGGAGGCTCAGGGTGGACATCAGCAGGAATTTCTCCATGTAAAGGTTGTTAAACATTGGAAGGGGTTCCCAGGGAGGTTTGGAGTGCCCATCCCTGGAGGTGTCCAAGGAAGGCCTGGACGTGGCACTCAGTGGGATGGCACAGGCTGGACTCAATCCAACCTCAGTAATTCCAGGATTCTGTAACTTCCAGGAGTAACTGTCTGCAGTAAAAAGCTGGAGACCCTGGTTTGGTGAGGCTGCACCTCAGTCCTGGCAGTGCCCTGTGCAGGATCCCAGCGTTACTCACCCCTCCTGGAGCCGTGCGGGTCTGGGATGAGGCCTGGAAAACTTTGGGAGGTTCATCCCCCACTTTGGAATAGGTCATCATGGAGGAGGAGCTGAAGCTGTGTCCACCAGGCTGGATGGACAGGTCATCCTACAAAGCAAGACAGGCTCATAAATGGCACTTAAAACTTGTGGGTAAGAGTTATTCCTCACTATTTTATTGTGGAAAATATCCCTTCACAAAATTAACCCTCCTGGCACCACAGAAAAATTCAGTTTTATCTTCAAAGAATAAAGGAAAATGATAAACACAATATGATCTGGGGGAAAAAAAAATCAATTGTTACTGTCTCCTTGAGATTAGTCCCATTTTTCTTGGCATTCTTTTCTGAGGAGTATTTGAAATAACTGGCACTCTCCAGTACGATGAATTTGAGAATAATTTTTAAAAGGACTCACAAATTTCCTGTGCATTTCCAGCATACTGTTCCTCATGTTTGACATCATCCTGTCCATTGCAGAAAATGGATCCCCGAAATCTGCATCCTGCCAAAGAAAGACTACAGTTAAAACAGTCTCAACTCTGCCAGCTCTGAAGCTGCTTTTCACATGCATTTTTGATTCAAAAAGCTTTTCAGACTGCACTTTCACACACAAACAAGCCAAAATGCACCGTTTCAGATGAAAATTGAGGGAGTTGGATTAAGATGGAGATATTGGGAAGAGGAAAGTGGAAGATTTGTCACTCAGATGTCAAACTGGCCACAAAATGAGTTTATTTTACAACAATATTCACTGGATATTCAAATACCCAATTACTTCACTAATGTTTTCATAAACCTTCTGACCTCCCCAGCTTCTGCTCTGAAAGTCCTGACCTTTCAGGGCTTACATTTAAATAAATTCATTTCCAGAGTTATGTATTTCAGAGGTATGTATTCAGAGTTATGTTATGTATGTTGCAAACTTAATGCTGTGTTTAAGCCCAAAAGGAAGTAAACTTAAAGTACAGAAAATCTTCAACTTATTTTCTGAGTACAAGAAATTGGAATCCTGTGGGCAAGAACTATGGACAGATGACAGATATTTTACAGGATATTCCAGAGCCCCAAACCACAGCTGGACACCACTCCAAGCCCATTTCCAGGGCAATCCCATCTCCAGGGGCTGCTCTGCCTTACTGGGAGCAGTGGTTTTGTTGGTGTCACCTCCACAAAAACATCCTCCAGCAGCACCCAAAGTCTGGAGTTTCCCCAGGGATTATCCCATCCATATCCAGAGGTTAATGCCCCAGGAAGGATTTTTTCATGGAATATATTATTCCCAAACTGCAAACAGCACCAAAAGCAGGATGCAAGCACAGAGCTCAGCCTCAGCCATGCTTTGGTTGCACACAGCTTACACAGCAGCTACTCCAGGGATACTGACCCCTCTCCCAAAGCCTGCAAAGGGCATGAGGGAGAAGCTGGTGGCCTGGAAAAAAAGGAGCAACACCTGGAATTATTATCAGGAACAGCAGAAATAGTTTTATACGCAGCAGGTGACATGAAACATTTCCCATCTAATCAGAATCATTCAGGAGGCCCTTGGTAATTAGTTAATAAATCCCTGGGTATGTGGAAATAATATATTCATAGTGATGATATTAGAAAGTGCTAACTGCCACCACAGCTCATAAATATGGATGAGTGTGTGTGAAAAGCACTTAGAGGTTGACAAACATTTGAACACCACAAGAACCTTCATGCTGATTTCATACTTCAGGCCCCACCCTGGAACGCTCCATTCCAGTCAGGCAGCACTGAAAGCTGATTAAAATCAACAAATGATCCCACTGATACTGAGTATTCCTGCATGGCAGGGCCGTGAGATCCTGGGAAACACGGGGATGTTTCCAGGAATCTGAGATTGGACAGTCAGATAAGGCTTGCAGACACAGCGCTGGCAGGAGGACCAAACCCTCTGTAGGAACCTCAGTGCAAAAAGAAGGAATTCTCCAAGTCTGGAATAGCTTTAGGAACTCTTCAGGTTTCTATCAGGACAAATTAGGCAGAACTGTAAATAATAATCTTTATCTTTTCTCTGTATATCAAGTCCTCCCCAGTAAGAGTTACTAAATTAAGCTTATAAACTCTGCTTTGTAACACTAAAAGCCACTAAAATCTGTTAAACATGTCCTGATATACAGAATAATCAGATATCCCAAAAAACCCAATTAACAGTATCTCTTTATATGTTTTAGCTCATTCCTCCTCCTTCCCTAAAAACTCAACTGCAAACCTGCTGCAGAAAGGAAAAGCAGTTTTAAGTCTGAATCCTGCAGTGGCACACTTTGAGTTGTCCCAGCTACTTTGGTTCCTTTTAAAGCAGTTTTAGACCTGCTGCAATGTAATTAAACACAGAATTACAACACCGCTAATCAGTGGAAGTAATTTGAATGAAGTGCTAGCAAAGCTCCACCTTTTCCTACATAAAAAGGTAATTTTAAGGGTTTAAATCCTTTGTGGAGCAGCACTTTGAGATGACAAGGCAGAGCAATCAGAGCTGAGTCCTGTGTGACATCTGACAGCTCCTCAGTGGAACAGAGGAACATCAAAAGGTCCTGGGAAGGGTTTGGCAGGTGTGGAATTCTTTAGTGTTTCTCAGACTAACACAGAGCTCCTGCACCTTTAACTGCCTGCATCCACAGATGAAGGGTTTGGGCCTTACATTTGTCCCTCACTGCAGGAACAGGGACACAACCCCTAAGCTTTAAAAGTGAGCTTTGACAGGTTCTTTTTCTAAAGGAGAAAACTCTGATGTAGCTGTAGGCACCCCTGATCCAAGGCCAAGGATCACCAGAGGGAAGCTCATCCCTAATTAGATGCAGTTTCTATATTTGCCAGGAACCTGATGAACAGGGGAAGGAATGTGCCAGTTCCCTTCTGGAGCTGCAGGTGACAGGCTCTGTTCCAGCCCTGGCCTGGCCACCAGCCCCTGTCACCTGCCTGTTCTTCCAACGTCTGTGAAAATCCAGGGGGATTCACTAAAGCAAAGGGAGGCAGCTGCTGAATATCTGCAGGGAAAGGCCCCAGCTCCCAACGTACATTCTCTATAAATACAGCTCTAGATAAGGGTAGGTATGTTTGTCCTGCATACCCAGAGCTGAAAAAACACTTTAATGAAACACAGATCATCAGTTTCACTTGGTAACACACAGAAATACTAAATTTCACACTAATTTCCCTGAGCTTTAATTCTTACAGGTTTGTATCTAAAGGAATATTAACAGTAAGCCCAAATTCAGAGCATGAAGTGTTTATTCCCAGCTGCAAAGTTGAACCAGGGTTTAAAATCCATGGACGGATATTCCTGAGGTGGTGAAACCCAGGCTTGTGTAAATCAAACTGAAAAAGCTGCACACAAGAGACTGAGGTGCACAGGGAAGGCACAAATATATCATGGAATTATGGAATGGTTTAGGTTGGAAGGGACCTAGAAAGAACCGGGCCTCGAACACGTCCAGGCATGGCAGCAGCCACATCCAGATACCTTTTATGTCAAGTTAACATGAAAAGAAAATGCACGTGCAGAGAATGTGGGACAATTTTAATGCCTGTTTCTAACATAAATATTTAATAGATAATTATTAAAGCCAGCATTTGATAAGTGATCAGTTTGTTCATTAAATGTTGTCTGATCAATGATCAGTAAAACCCAGACTCTGATTAGCCCTGACAGATGTTTATCTGTCAAGGAATGTGCCCTGAAGGAAGCAAGAGAGGAATCATTCACATTTCAGAGTGATGACACAGCTGGAAGGAGGCTCCAAGAGCTGAGGCAGGCCTGTTTCCCAGGAAATGGCCATTCCAGGAGCAGTCCCTGGAGCTCAGGGCCACTTACCCTGCGAGTGCCCCTGGCAGCCACCTGTGAGTCCTGCTGGGCCCGGCGCTCTCCTCTCCTCCCCGCTGGTCTCTCCCCTCCCTCCGGGAGGCTCAGGAATGGATCCCGCCCAAAGGGCTCCGAGAAGCTCCTCATCATCTGCCTCATGTGCTCATGGTGGGCAGCAAAGGGGTCCCTGCGCAACAGCAATTCCAGAGAGGCACTGGGTTATTCCAGCTCATGCACAATGGCTCCAGGGTGTTTCAAACTCCAGTTTTCATCATTCCATAGGGTTCTTTATGCAAAGTTTTTTCTTCAAGAGGACCCAACTGGGCAATCTGCTATTCCTAATAAACTCTGATTTCCTCTTCCCTTCCCATCTCTCAGGTTGGGTGTTTGAGATCTGTTTCCTCTCAGCTGCCCTCACAGCACTCCTGGGTGTCCCTATTCCTGCTCCTCTTTCCTCATCTTTTCCAGAAATATCCATCCTTGGCTGCACCTTTCACTCCAGCCTGTGTTTAATACTTGCCAGAACCACAAACTGACCCATGTTTTATTTATCTCTACTTCCACCTCCAATGCCTGACATTAAAAGAATTTCTTTTTGCTTTTCCCCCTTCATCTTCCAAAGCTTAGCACAGTCCTACTCATTGAACTCCTTGTGTCCCACTGGATCCCTCCTCATCCCTCAAATTTATTTTCCTGGCAGTTCCCATCCTACTTTTTATCCTCCTTGTCCCACATGCTTAAAAATACCCATTATCCTCTAAATTCAGGCCAGTTCCATCTCCTTGAGTCACTCACTGCTGCACCTTTGCCTTCCCTCTCCACAAATCCTGTTCCCAAATCCCTTTCCTCACCTTAGGAAGAAGATTCCCACTTTTCATTTTTCTACAATATTCCCCCTTCTCTTCTCTCCCACGGTATTCCCAAAGCTTGGCTTGCAAGGAAAACATTGCTCAACTTCCCTAACTCTCTAATTTGGACAAGACCTGATATTCCTAATTAAGGTCAGAAGAAGAGCAAAGCAGGAATTTTTCAGAAGTACAGGGTGAGAGCAGTGCTGCTGCCTGAGGGCCAGGCTGCAAATGAACACTTCCCACACAAATTACCCTAGTTCATTTCCTCCTTCCATCTCATTTTCCTCACTGCTGTCCCACTGAAAACCACTTTTTTACCATGAACAGTCACTCCCCAGGTATGTTTATTTAGCTTTAATACACCTCATCCTCCTTGCTTTCAATTCCTGGCACTCCCCACACCCTCCAGGACACCGCAGCCTTTCCTGGGACATCTCATGAGGAAAAGCTTTGGGCTGTTCCTGACTTTTTCCCTGCCCAGTTATCATCTACCCAACTTTTCTGCTCTCCACCCCTTATCTCCAGCCCCATGAAAAGCAGTTCCCATATCACGTGGCTGCTTTGATCTCGTGCCAAAGTCACACGTAACGTTTATTTTTTTCCCCCTTTCAAGTGAAAAAGACAAACATGAGGCTGGATAAGATTTTTGTAACACAAAAATATCCCTTTAAGCTACACCCAGATTTAAACTCAGCTCGAAAGAGACTCTTGAAGTACTTTTATGTTGCCATGGAGCAACCCCTGGGGTGATAAGGAGCTCACCCAGCCGTGCTCCCTCAGTGCAGGATGAAGAACAGATGGAAAAAGTCCTGGCACGAGGCAAGGACAGGGATCTCACCAGCACCACCAGGGATGTGCACAATTCCAGCAGATCCCAAACCCCAAGAGGTTTGGTTACCAAACACAAAGAGTTCCTTAGCACCAGGGACGGGGAAATCAGGTACAACCTGAGGAATGACACATTTAGGAACACAATGAAAAGCTCCCAATTCCCAATTTTAGGGAGTAATTAATAAAAAGAATTAACGCTCTCAAGACTCGAAAGAGACACCCCAATTTTGGTATAATTTGGAGTAGGGCAAACCAATGGAAAAGGAACAGAAAATCCATTTGGAAGACAGTTTCTAAGGAATTAAACCTTGATGGCTCCACTGACTGAACCTCAAACCAGAATTCCAGGAAGAAGAGCTCACCCTGACAGAGATGTACTGAACAAGGCAAAGGCTCTGCAGGGGACATGCAGGATTTTAGGACCTGTGCTTCAAGCACAGAATTTATGGGACGGCAGCAGGTGTAGAACACTCTAAATTAACAATTATTTATCATAGCTGACTTGAAATCTGACCTTTTTTGGGGTGAGAAAATACTTTTGATGAGAAGGATGTAATTTATGTTATAACATAAAAGTGATGAGCAGAAAGTGATGGGTTCACAGGGTTTTGCACACCAAATTTGTGCCCTTCACTTGTTAAACACTAAATTATTTTTAAAATTAAATTCTGCATGGAGACAAACAATTTACACATTTATTGTTCCAGCACTCTGTAGTAACAGAATTTTGTCTAATATGTCTTAACCTGACCTTCACCTGACATTAAACATACAAGTATGTTTCTGCTTACTTCAGTGCAGGAAAAATCAGTCCTACCACAATAATTTCCACTTATTTTTGTCAACTGCACTTTCTATTAAGTATATGGCCTTTTATTAGATATTAGATGAAAATATTAATTTTTTCCCTGCTCAGGATGTTATGTAAGGCTGCAGCTGCAGATTCCCTCTGGAGAGAACACCTGGCACAATAAACTAAAGCTGAGCTTTGGAGGATTAAATCCAGAGTGCACAGCTGGCAGGGAAAACGCAACTGCTGCACCTGTGCAGGGTTCCAGGGATGGATCCCAGGCTGGCCCAGCACCTTTGGGTGAGTGACTGCAGCTCCCTGGGACAGCTGCTCACACAGGGGCTCCAACCCAGGCACTATTTCCAGTTCAGCACCAAACCCTCTCCTTATGAGGCAGCTGGAGCCTATTATGACACTATTTTGGAAGCTAATCTTATCTGAGGAAATCAGCTCATTTCCTTCTCTCTATCAAAGCAGACTGACCAGGACAGTGCTGAGAAAAGGAGTCTCAATTTCCAGCTCATCTTTCACACACACTCCCTGCCTCCGCCTCCTGCAATCCCTTCCTCCCTATGCCAGTGGCTACAATAACAAGGAATAAATTAATAAATAAGCAATTGTTATTTTAAACAAGACCTGATTTATATTATTACTTTAATTTCCTGCAGACAATCTGCATAGGCAAGTTTCATGCATGGGGTTGTTATAACAGCAAGAATATTCCTAGAAACCAAGAGTGCAAATCCAGATGGCACAGCTTTGGGAAATATCCTGGAATGTGCTGCAGCTTAGCAGGAGATTCTCCTTTAAGCAGCCTCAGCCAGAGCTCCCCGTAACCAGGAGATACAGACAACAAAACATATCACAGGGCCTGCTGTTCCCTCCCTCATCTACCCCTTATCCTGGCTGCTAATGAAATTCCTTATAGCTTTTTTAAAAGACTTAAAACAATTATCGAGGCTCCTCAGAGTGCTCTGATCCTATCTGCAGCCACCAAAAACTACATTTTCTGACCAAAGACATAAAATGAGGTCAGACCAGGTAATTCAGCAGTTCTGGCTGAGGGGAGAAGCCTTTGTACCACTCACTGCTTAAATTTAGATTCCCGTGGCAAAAGAAGATTCCCACAGGGAATAAACCAAGCTCAGACTTGAATACACAGACAGCCACCACTGTGCTCATGGAAGCAGAATCCCAGAATGGTTTGGGTTGGAAAAGACCTTAAAGATGATCCTGTTCCACCTTCCACCACCCCAGGCTGCTCCAAGCTCCATCCAACCTTGAACAATTCCAGGGATGGGGCAGCCACAGCTCCTCTGGATAACCTGTGCCTCGCAGGAAATGAGAACAAAACCCAACCTGCTGAGCTAAAGTACCACCATCCCCTCGGGAAATGAGCACAAGGAGACAATTTGCCATCAGTGCTCTCACACACGCGTTGGCAAAGTTTTAATGGAAGAACACCCGGAGTTCTAAGTAGGGTTGGCATTGAGAAGAGTTCAGAGACAGCCTGTGGCTAAGTAATTAATTAAACACGCACAGAAATCCGGATGAGCTACACTGCTCAGAACCTGTATTTAGCAAACTGAAGAGCAAACAAACTCAAGGATCTCCAGCCAAGGAGGTGAAGATCTCCTCTGTATGAAATGTGGATTAAACTCCCCCCTGCTGAGAGGTGAGACAGACTCAAGTCTTCGCTATTGAACCTGGATGAGAATGTTTAACCCCTGCCCGGCCCTTGCGGGGCTCAGGCGGTATCGGGAGGGGCCGGGTCGGACACACGGGCGGTTAAACGGCCCCGACAGCGGCCCCTGCACCGGCACCGAGCCCCGGTCCTGACAGCTCCACCGATGCCTTTAACCCGGCCCGATTCCCCGGTCCTGACAGCTCCACCGATGCCTTTAACCCGGTCCTGACAGCTCCATCGATCCCTTTAACCCGGCCCGATTCCCCGGTCCTGACAGCTCCACCGACCCCTTTAACCCGGCCCGATTCCCCGGTCCTGACAGCTCCACCGACCCCTTTAACCCGCACCGAGCCCCGGTCCTTCCTTCTGCCCCGACGCCTTTAACCCGCACCGATCACAAGTTCTTCCACTCGGCCCGATCCCTTTAATCAGCACCGACCCCATGTCCTTCCACCCGCACCGATCTCCGGGTCCTTCCACCTGCACCGAGCCCCTGAACCCGCGCCGACCCGCGGAGCTGCCTCAGCCAACGGTCGGTCCCTCACACCCACCCCGCCCGCCCGTTTACAGCCCCGGACCGGCCCCTCAGAGCCCCCCGCCGCCTCAGCGCCCCCTCGGCCGATCCCAGTCCGCCTCACGGCCGCGCCCCGCAGCCGCCCGGCCCTCACCTGAAGAAGGGATCGTCCTCGAAGCACCTGCCGAGCCCCCCGAACATGGCGGCGGCCACTGCGCACTGCGCGCCCCCCGCCCCGCGCGGCCCCTCCTCACCGCGCCGCGCGCCACCGCCCCGCCCCGCCAGCGCACGTGACCGCCTCCGCCCGCTCCCATTGGTCGGCGCGCCGCGAGGGGCGGGGCTCGGCCGCGCGCCGCCGTTACCGTGGAGACCGCGGGGCCGCCGCTCCAGAAGGTTCCGGGAATCGGGAAATGGGGGAAGTATGGAAATGCAGGAAAAAGGGAATGGGGGGGAATTTGCGGGAAAATGCGGGAATCGCGGCCTCGCCGCCCCTCAGGGTGCCCCCCCGCAGCCCCGCTCTGCCGCGGGGTGCGCCCCGGTGCTGCGGAGTGTGAGGCAGACACAGGCCCGGCCTCAGCGGGGCCGTGGCGCGTCCCGCTGCTCGGCGATTTTAGAAATAATTCTGGTTTTTCCAGTAGATGGCAGTAAAATAAAGCTGCGGCCTCTTTCCGGCGGCTGGGAACTGGCGGAACGTGGGAGAGCTATCCATAAAGGAGAATTCCAGGGAAGCAGCAGTGAGGAGGGACAGGGATGGAGCAGGGACAGGGATGCTCCGGCCCTGGGGATCAGGATTCCAGGGCGCATTCCCTTCCCGAGGCTTTCTAGCATTCTATTCTATTCTATTCTATTCTATTCTATTCTATTCTATTCTGTTCTGTTCTGTTCTTCCCTGCCCTGCTCTGGGTTGGGTTACAGTTCCACAGGGAAAAGGAGCTCTTGGTTTTAGCAGGAAGCAGCAGATAAAGGGAAAACCCCTCAGCAAACCTTTGGCATAGTCCTCAAAGGGAGGTTTCAGTAAAAGCATGGATTTGGGAGATCGTTCCCAGCCTTAATCACATAATATTTTGAGACGATGAAGCTCCAGGAGCAGGAGGATTTGCAGGATTTTGTATTTGGTACATGAATTTAAAGAAAATCCACCTGGCTGGTTTGTGACAAGTGAACATTCCAGCCTGGCATGGCTCCCCTAAAACCAACCAGAGCAGCTCTCTGTTAATCAGAACATTGACAAGTAATTGAATGACCTCTGTAAATTATTTAATTGATATGCTAAAGACACTGCTTACTGCATTTTTAGTGTGAATAGACTTTAACTTCACAGCAGTTTTAAACAGTCCTAAAATCGTTGAGTAACTGCAGTGCAGGGGTTGAGGTTACTGAAATGTTTGTAATACTCTGTGTGTGGCTTGAAACAAAGCTGAATTCTGTGTGTGAGCAGCAAAACCCATCCCAACTGGCAGGAGATTTGGTTGTGAAGAGCCCAGAAGAGGCAGAGCTGCCTGCCTGAGATGGTTTATTTGCTGCTCTCTCATCCACAAGGAGCTCACCTGGGCAGTGCTGGGGTGACCCTTTCCCTGTGAGCATTCCCTGCCCACCCAGGAACATTCCCAGTGTCACATCCACCTGCAGCGAATCCCAAAACCCCTCTGGCTGGGATCTGAGGGAATTCCAGCAGCTGACAGCAGAATCAGTGCTCACCTGATCACTGAGAGCTGCAGAAATGCTGCAGCCTCAGTTCATTCACTCTGATGTCTCTTCTCCACTTTGGGCCAGATCCCTGCAGCCCAAACCACAATCCCTGTGATGGATCCTGATGGAACAAAGATCTCCTCTTCTGACTGCCATGGGAATACTCCAGGCTCCTCTAATCACACCTGGCATGTTTTTATAGGGAATCTAAGGAGGGACAGGACACAGGGAATGGCTTCCCACTGCCAGAGGGCAGGGATGGATGGGAGATTGGGAAGGAATTGTTCCCTGGGAGGGTGGGGAGGGGCTGGAATTCCCAGATTTGCTGTGGCTGCCCCTGGATCCCTGGCAGTGCCCAAGGCCAGGCTGGACACTGGGGTTTGGAGCAGCCTGGGACAGTGGGAGGTGTCCCTGCCATGGCAGGGGTGGCACTGGATGGGATTTAATGTCCCTCCCAACCCAAACCATTCCGTGATTCTCTGAACTCAGCCTTGTAAAAAGAAATTACTTCTAACCCTAGGACAGGGATGTGGAACTTGCCCACAGCTGCTCCCAGCCCTCCACATCACCCACGCCTCCCTGTTCCATTTTATTCTGACTCTGACTCCCAAGGATGCAGTCTCTCTCCCAGCTGGATCCTGTGCAGGATCCCAGGGATGAGAGCTGCAGTGCTTGTCCTTTTCCCATTTCCCTGGATCCTGTGCAGGATTTGAGGGCTGCGTGGTTGTTCATTTCCCAGCTGTCAGAAGGAGCTCATTATGGGATGCTCGTGCCAGGAATGCAGGGCTGTGTTTGCACAGGGATCTCTTTAATTGCTCAGCCCTTCTCCAGGTCTGGGGCTGTTCCAGCTCCAGCTCCTTTGTGCAGATGAAAAGAGTTCTGTAAGGAACTCCTCTTGTTGCAGCTCTGTCAGGCTGGAGGGCATCTCCAATGAGATTAATGATGTCTGCCTTAATAGAAGAAAACTTTGCATAAATGAGATTACGGTTTCTGCTGAAACCTGCCAACTCTTATTCATTTGCAGTAAATATTATCTTTAATTAAAAGTTTTAAGGTATCTTGTTCCTGAGCTAATGAGATCTACAGTGATTTCCCTTAGGAATTAATTTACCTTCTTAATTCTTATTCATTTTGGTGATAGGACTATTTAAATCTGCTCCAGACTTCAGAGCTTTGTTGAGCACATGCAGCCAGAACAAAAGGTCATTTTGCCATCTTGATGTTGTGTTGGTATTTATAATCCCCTTGCTCTCTCTCCATTCCAAAGATCCCTGTTCAGGTTCCTGCCCCAAACAGTTCCTTCCAACCCCTGAGTTCCTCTCAACTCCTCAAGCTGAGAGGTTTTTTTTCCCACAGCCACTTCCCCTTGGATTTGGGTTTTCTGTTCCCTTTAGAGTAAAAATCTATTCTGGTGATGCCCAAAAAAACTCTGATTGTGATTAACTTTTTAATATAAAATACACTAAAATCTGTAGAAAACTTGTGCAACTGCTGAAAAACACAGGAATATTTCAGCCTTTCTGGGGAATCCTCCAGTCCAATTCCTCTCCAAGGATTATTTTGAAGCAGCAGGGATGCTTTAACACTTGGAGGTGAAAATTGCATTCCTGCACACGTGTTGGAATGGGAAAAGTGCCCAACTAGGCTGGGAGAACTGGAGCCAGAACCCTTCCTGAGGCTGGACACAATTTAATTAATTATCAGAACTAAATGACAAGGTTCCCTTCTTTTAAACACAAATACGGATGGGAATGAAACAGTAAAAGTCAAAGGAAATACCTGGTTTGCACACACAAAGAAGGGAAACCAAGGGAAAAGAAAGAATTAATGCTCCTTAGCTCACTATCAGCAGATTTTTCTGTTGAGATCCAATCTGAATGCTGTGAGTCTCCTCTGAAGATGCTGGGTGTGACGAGGTTTAAAAGTTGGGTAATTAATTACCCTAACGAGGGAAATGCAGCAATCAGAGCCAATTGTTGACCAGAGGTGGTTTTGTTCTGATGAAATATAAAATACCTGGTCAGGACTTCACTGTCAGCCTTACCTGGTCAACTTGAACCCTATTTTATATAAGATGCAAACCAGGGAAAGACAATTCCTGCTTTCTACAGGAAAAAAATTCTATTTCTTTTACTATTATTCCAATTTTTTCCATTTCCTGCCTAACAACTTGCAACAGCAAACTTCCCTGTGTCCTCTCTTTGTGTATAATTAGGAAATAGCCCTAAAAGCTGCCCTGGCGTCTCTGCAGCTGATAAAAGGAGTCATTCAGAGGCTGCAGGAGGAACTCCTGGCTGCAGGAACTCCTAACCCTGAACTTGCAGCACCAAAAAAGGGGAAGAAACACATTTTGGGGCCTGGGCCGGGCTATAAATAGAGCTGTCACCAAGTTGTGCTGGCTGCTGATGACCTTCCTTTTATAGCTCACTGCAGCCCAGCTTCCTCCAGCCCACACAAATTAGAGATTATCAATTATGGATGAGCTAATACATAATGCTGCCAGGGCAGCAATGTCCTCTGAGAGCACCAGGGATCCTCCCCTTGTGCCCTGCATGTTTTGGGTTTTCTGTGTCCATGAAGTCTCAGCAAAGTGGGGAAATTGGATTTTGTGGTGTTTCCTTGAGGAGGCTGAAAATCGGTGACAAATAAAACATTAAACACCAATCTGAGTACAAAACCCCAATAAATGCAGGGATTGGATTAGCTGGGATGGCTCCTTGGTGTTGTATTTAGGATTTAGCCAGGCTGGGAGTTTGGTAAGGAGTGTCCCCAAGAGCTGGGTGTGACACAGCCAGCCCAGGGCCTGGCACATCACTGGCATTCCAGCTCATTCCCAAGACAGCCAGGATCAGCTTTAGGGGTTTTTTAAGTCTTGAGATGTTGCTTTTTAAATCATCTCCACAGCAACGATCCATTGGAGAGTTCTGAGGTTTGGGCTTTAATGGATTCCTGACCTTAATTTTCCATCATGGAACCAGCATTTCTTTTAATCAACCCTAATTTTGTGACCTTTATCTTCTCCTCTTGGTTTTGTTCAGCAGAGTAAAAACTGAGGCACAGAAATATCCTTAAACAACACCATGGCCAAGAGCTGCCTCCTGATTCCTTCCAGGATTTGATCCAAACTAAGGTTTGTTAAAATGGGTTCTGCAGCCATTGTGGACAGGAACTAGTGATGGATAAAGCCTTTGGGAGCACAGGGAATTCTGAAAAATTCACCAAAAAATACACATTGAAGGTGCCTCAACATCTCCTGTGGGATGACAGAGTTATTCCTTCAATCCTGGCAACTTCTCTGTGGCACTGGAAGGGAGGGAAAGAATTCCTGCTCCAGCCTCAGCTCCAGCAGTGGGGAAAAACCTTTGGATTTTGGAGCTTCCTTCAGCAGCACATCCAGGGACAGCAACACCTGTGGGAAGTCCCTGACTGCTCCCCAAAGCTGGAAAGACACCAGGAGCAGAGATCCTGGGCTTTTGGGTGGCTTTTTGGAGGTTTTTCCCAGGGAAAATCTGTCTCAGGTTAATGCTGAAGGTCATCAAAACTGAGCCCAGGTTTGGCCACGGCCCCAAGCTGGAGAATCAGACAAAAATACAGAATAGGTAAAAAATCCCAGCCAGGCAGCAGGAGCTGCTGGATTGATTTAGGGATTTAGGGATATAGGGATAGGGATCCAAATCCAGGTTTACCTGCAGCTGGCACCAGGTGAAGCCACTTTCAGTCCCTATTAAAACCTGTGCCCAGCTGAAGCCACGCTGTGTGTGTTCCAAGCGCTCCCCTGCCTCAGGCTGGCTATGGCTGCAGCTGAAAATGCCTCCTGCAGCTTCAGCAGATCTCATTAATTGCATGTTCCAATTAGCCCTGGACAAACTGAGTGTACTCAGTGCAGGAGTTATCACAACATCGAGTTCCCAGCTCGGGTTCTGGCTGATTTCACGGGGAGGGCAGGGCTTCATTGGCAGTTCTACTCAGCCACGAGAGGTTTCACTGCTCACTTGAGAAAAAACCCAGCTTTTACTACACAGTTACTTCTTAATTCCATTTCTTACAGTCCCAAACTTCCAAACACTTAGCTCTGTTTACCCACCTAGTGAGAAATAGCAGAGTTATTAAAAATAGGGCTTTCCCAACTATTTTGGAAAAAAAATGGGAGCACCCTGCTGCATTCCCTGGCCAGCAATGTCAGGAGAAAGGTTGAAAGAAAGCTGAGAGGGCTCATCCCCAGCAGCTCTGGAGGCATCAGCAGCTCCTGTTTCCATTTCCCAGGGATTGGCAGAAATAGGGTGTCCTCCCTCATTCCAGCTGCTCCTTTCCAGGTGGGCTCAGAGCTGCTCTGCCATTTCCAGGGTGTATTTAAGTGGATTTTTAGTGGGAGAGGCCTTTGGATTGTGCTGTTCCAGAGCTAATTTCAGTCCATGGGTGACACTGGTGATAAATTGTTGGTAAATGTCAGATAAAAGCAAGGACTGGAGGGAGATGTGTAAGAACATGGCCATTCATATTTAATTTTAATATCTCTTCAGGTCCCAGTTGCCCAGCTCAGTAATTTGAACAAGGCCTGAAATAAGATGACAAGAATTTATAACAGAATCCTATTAAATTCACAGGTACAGAATCAGAGAATCATGGAATGGTTCGGGTTGGAAGGGACATTAAATCTCATCCAATGCCATGGGCAGGGACACCTCCCACTGTCCCAGGCTGCTCCAGCCTGGCCTTGGGCACTGCCAGGGATCCAGGGGCAGCCACAGCAAATCTGGGAATCCCATCCCAGTCCCTCCCCACCCTCACAGCCAGGAATTCCTGCCCAATAGCCCATCTAAATCTCCACTTTTCCACTATGAAGCCATTCCCTGTGTCCTGTCCCTCCATCCCTTGTCCCCAGTCCCTCTCCAGCTCTCCTGGAGCCCCTTTAGGTACAGGAAGGGGCTCTGAGCTCTCCCTGGAGCCTTCTCCTCTCCAGATGAGCACTCCCAGCTATCCCAGCCTGGCTCCAGAGGGGCTTCAGCCCTGGAGCAGCTCCATGGTCTCCTCTGGACTCTCTCCAGCAGCTCCAGGTCCTTGTGGTGTTGGGATTGGAGCCCCTGGAATTTGGGAGCCAGGCTGGGAGCTCAGCTCACCCTGCTGGAAGCACCGAGCACCCTCCTCCCTCCAGGCTGCAGCTCCTTCAGGAAAGAGGAGCCACCTCGTGTCCCCTGTGGCCCCGGAGTGGCAATTCCAGAGTGACTCAGGGTCTCATTCCCAGTGTCCCCAGTCCGGCCCAGCCACTGCTGCTCATCATCCAAACAGGGAAAAACAAAGCAGGCAATGCTGCCCTAAGTCCAAATTCCAGCTGGGGAGTATTTTCAGTCCTGGTTAATGGTGGGTTTAGGATTTTGTGTCACTGTGAAGCTGAGGAGCCCCTGCCAGCCCTGGGCTCAGCCCCAGTTCCAGCTGATCCCTCCTCACAAAGGTTTCTGCAGTTCAAGGATCCCCACTAAAAATAACTCCCTCCTTGTAAGCTGACAAATGGCAAACTGTCATCATGCTGTCACAGGGCTGGTTTTGGGTTTCTGCTGGCACAGGGGCCCTGGGATCATCCCCTGCTGCCCCCCTAGAGTGACTGCAGCAGGAGGAGCAACATCTGATCTCCTGGCCGGGAGTGTTTTCTCTGCCAGCATCATCTGAGCAGCAAAACCTTCCTAAAATATTGTGCCCATAATAACAATAATCAATGAAAAACCAACCTCAGCTTCTCTCCAGGCAGTTACCCCACACCAAACAGTGCTGGAGCTGCTGAGGAGTGAGGAAGGGCTGGGTTGGTTTGATGGGAATGGAGGTGGCTGCTCCATAGGCTCAGGGAATGAGTTTGCTGCTGGAATTCCTGAGGGGAGAGGGCTCTGCTGATTCCCAGGAGCTGGAAGAGGTCCAGTTACAGCTTTATCTTCCCATTCCTGCACTCCACAGCTTGGGCAGTTTGGCATCAGCAAAACTTTGCGTATCAGAGAGTCCTGAGTGACAAAGCCACGTCACTGCAGGCAGCAAAACACGCCCAAAATCCTGTGTTTTACTGGGAAAACTGACACCCTGCTGCTTCCTTCCCTCTCCTGTTCAGCAATCTGCTCCCTCTCACCAGGAGCAAAGTGGAAAAGACAAGAAAAAGATGAACTTTCTGTAGGAAAGAGTCCTAAATCACAGAGACTACAAACCAGATTATTGTCCCAGGTTAAGATTTAGGGCATTAAGACACATGGGATTATTGGATCAGAAGGGGGGGTTGGAGTCAGCAGTGCATTAACCCAGGCTGCTGGTGGTGATTTGTGCACATTTATGGGGTTTTTGGCCAGGTGCTGACAGGAATTAATTTGGGCCTGGCTGATGAGGTCACACACCCTCCCTTCCCTCAGGGAAAGAGGCTCCACACCTGGAACTGGGGAGGGCACCTTTCCTTGGCTGCAATCCCTTCCTAAAGTGTCCAGGGGTGAAACAATTCCAGCAGTGAGTTCCAAATGCACCTGAGTCACCCCAGCAAAGCTGATTCCTGCTGGTGCTGCCTCCTCCCACATCCCATTGCTGCTGCTCCAGTGCCTTGGGCAGGAAAATGGATAACTGATTATAGGAAAAGCAAAGTTTGTCCCACTGGGATCTGCTGCAGCCCAAACCTTCCCACCCAACCCCTGCACGAGTAAAACTGAGGCACAAAAATATTCTTTAAGAACACCACGACCAAGAGCTCCAGTGGGAGCTCCATCACTGATTCCAGGATTTGATCCAAACTAAGATGTGTTTAAATGTAGAAGAGAATCCATGGGAAGAGTCAAACTCACCTGGAAATCCCACCTGGAACTGCTGAGGTCTCTGTTCAGAGCCATAGGACACCTCTGGAAGTGTTTCCTGTACTATAAAAACCATAAAAATCAACTTTATCCCGGTTTGCTCCGTGTTTCCAGTGGTGTTTGGAATATTGCAGTGTATTTTCCATCCAGCTGCGATTATCTGAATGCTATTTCCATTTTCTTCCCAGCTCTTGCTCCAATTCTCCAGCAAATTTAGATGTTGATTAATAAGCAATAAATACTAAATAAACACTACTTTTACCTTAAATCTATTCACAGTCTATTGTAAAATTTTCTAATATTCTACCTAAAAGGAATATTATTCTAATATTCTAAATAAAAGGAATCATTTTACATCCCATAAGAGCACCAAAATTATCCAACATAATGTGTGAAAAGAGGAATTTACACCTGGGCCTTCCATGGACATCAAACAGTTTTTATTTTCTATGAAAGAAACACAAAAGGTGATTAGAAAACACAACAATGACAAGTATTTACCATTGGAAAATGCTGAAATGAAAACAAGAGAAAGAAATTTTTTCCCATTTTTTCCTGCCAACAAGGTCTTGGAATATTTTGATGAAGGATAAAGTCAAACTAACACTTCATAAAGGAAGTAAAAATGTGGCAGAATGCAAATTCAACACATTTTCCTTTTACATCCAGGATCTAAAATAAAAAACAAGACAAGCAAAGTCCATTTTGGGAGTCAGCCTCCATTTTTTATCACCACAGGTCTGAGAACCAGGAGAAATGAAATAATCCCAAAAAGCAGCTTCCCAAGGGGATGCTGCTGCAGGGGAGCTCCAGAGAGACACATCCAGAGCTGGGGTTCAGCTTTCTCCTCTCCTGATCTGACATTTCCTCCCAGCTTTGCTGAAGAAGTACTTTTGTATTTTATTTATTTGATTTGCTTGATCTCCTGCCTTTAAATGGAAGATGGGCAGGTTTTTGTGGAAGTTTACCCAGGCTAAATTCAGATGTTCAGACTAAAGTTCCATTATTTGAAAGTCCCACCTGGCCACAGGGAACTCCACGGGCTGGGAACAGTCACTGCCCAGAACCAGGTGTGTGATAATTCCACAATTATAGAAATTAATAATTATAGAATTAATTACAGAAATGATGGGATTGATCAAATTCCCCATTGGGAGCTGCAGTGGTGGCAGGTGCTCAAGGAAATTTGGAGCATTTTTCCCCCCAGAGTGAGGAACTGGGAGCAGATGGATGAACAGAACAGTGGAGAAAATTCCCTCAGATATTCAGGATTCAGGAAAGAAGGGATAACAATGATCCCAGTGCCCTGGATCCTCTCCAGCTGCAGGACATGGTTTGGGATGGCATCATCCACCCCTGACTGTCCCAGCCCTGCTCCACCCCAGCCCTGAGCCTCAGTTTCCCATTTCTCTCCCAACTCCTACCTGGTTCTATAATTTTTTTGAATTGGGAGCTATAAAATGATGTTTCATGGGCTGCCAGTTGTTTTGCACCTGAGGAATTCCCTCCAAATAAAAAGGAAATGCCCCTGGCTGTGCTGCCCTGCCCACCTCCAGGGCTGAGCTTGGAGAGAACCAGGACAGGACATCCCTGGTTGTTCAGGGGAAGGAGGACAGAACATCCCTGGGTATCCAGGGGGAATAGGACAGAACATTCCTGATTGTGAACCAGGACAGAACATCCCTGACTGTTCAGGTGCACCAGGACAGAACATTCCTGGTTGTCCAGGTGAAACCCTCCCTGCCTGCACAGCTCATTCCAATCTCCCCAAGACACAACCAGAAGAAGTGAGGGTGGGAATTCCGTGTGGAAGTGGCCTGGGATGGTGCTGGGGCTCTCAGGCCACGGGGCTCCCCATCAGCCGCTCCTGGCGCAGAGCCACCAACCTCTGGAACCACCTGTCCTCAGCCTCGGCCTTCTCGATGAACAGCTGGGCACGGGGAGGAAAGGTGGCACAAATCAGCAACTCCACATCTGAGATCATCCCCTGGAACACCCACGAGTGCCCCAGTGACCACAGGGAAAGCTCAGGGGGTTAAAGGCAAAGCTGAGCCAAAAACATCAATAAAGGCAGAGACTTTCCAGGGAATCCTAAAATAGTTTGGCTTGGGAGGGCTCTTAAAGATTAAAATAATTGGAAAAGCAAGGCTCCAGTGCAAGTTTGTCACTGGACATGTCCTGATCTCTGTTCTCTGTGTCCATTCTTCACTGCAAATCATTTTTAACTTGCTAATTCTTAAAAAACTCCATGTAAGTCGTTTTATCTCCCGCTAAAGGGAATTAAAAAATAATTATATTCCTCTCCCAAAGGAATTTGCTCAAGTTTAGCCCCAATGATTTTAAATTATCTTAAGTCTGTCTTGTATTTAAAGCTTTGCAAGTTGACAAAATGGGCAAGTTCTGAGTTTCCCACCAGGTTTCCAACAACAGAAACCAATTTGTCCTGAATTTTTATTTATCTTCAACTTCCCCGTGTTACATTAATTACATTTTGTTGTAAAATTAATTTATAACTCCAGAACTCCTGGTGAACTTCCTGTGGGATTGTTCTGGGTGGTGGGAGGGGTGGGATCCTCTGTGTCCCAACATCCCCAGAGCAGGGATTTAGTGAGGGTTGGGTCACACAACCCTGCTCTCATCCCAGGGGCTGTCCTAGAGCTAAAGATGGGATAAATCCTGGCTGAAAATACGGGATAAACACGGTACCACTCACGTTTGGATGTGCTAAGGAATTGTCATCCTGGTATTTGATGGCAGTGGGGATGTTGGCAGCTGGAGGCTCCTTCTCAGGAGCAGCTGCCTCAGTGGCTCCTGCTCCCACAGTCACAGGCTCGTGCTGGAGCTCAGGAGCTTCTGTGGACTGGAAGAGAAACAAACATGCAAAATGTGAGTGTTTTATCCCAAAATCCCCACATGTGGCAGTACCTTAACCCAGCTCTTGGCTGTGTTTCCTGAAAGGATCCTCATGGAAAGGGTTTTTGGCATCTTCAGCAGGAGACACTGCACAGGGACAGAGGAGGTGAAGCGACAAAGGGAGAGAGCTTAAAAAACTCAACACTGGGATTTTGGGATCACTTCCTGAAGAAGCTGCATCAGCTTCCTGGAGACTTCTAGAAAGGCAAGAAATGGCAAATTCCTGGGGAAACAAGCAGGGAAAATTCCAAACTCTCACTTCCAGGTGGGAAATGAACCAAGCTTTGGCTTGCACTCATCCCAAACCAGATCCTTGCAACACCTGCTGGCCAAAATGCAGGTAAATCCTGGGATCTGGGTGTTTCCTGTTGGGTTTCTGGAAAGCTGATTGAAAACCAAGCTGGTTCTTTGCAGGGAATAAATATAAACTTCAAGTCTGGCTTTAGTTAAGCAGCATTAAAATCATCCACACTTTAATTACAAAGTAAACGTCTGATTACTTTGGGATTTTAATTCTTCTGCTTCTCCTAAAAAAAGTCTTTAAAACAGACGATTTCCTTAAATTTTGACACATTTAAAATCCCTGAACCCACCCTGAGACCATGGGGGAATCCTTGGTGGGATTTCAGGTGGGATTTAAGGTTGTCAGCATTGATGCTCTTTCATTGATGGAAAATCCTTAATAATGCAGCTTCCTCCTGGCTCTGAGAGGGTAACACAGCAAAAAAGGGATTGAAAATGTCCCTTCTGGAAAGGAAAATGTACCTTTTTGATTTCCTTGCTGGACCTGAAGGTCTGAGGGACGAAGGCGTCGCTCTCTATGGCCTCGATCTCCTTCACTCTCCTCACTTGGTCGATGAGGGTGGCTTGGTCTGCAGAGGGAATGTGGGATTTGTGGGATTTATGGGATTATCAGTGGAATTCTGGGATCCAGGCCCTGGCCCAGCCGTGCCTGGAGGAGATTTTGGGACACTCCAGGAAAAACTCATGCAGTGCTGCCCAAAATCCTCTGTGACAAGGGAAAGCTCTGAGTGAAAACAACAACGGTGAGGCCATTGCTGGGAACATCCCAAATGCTGAGCTAAGGATTTGTGGGATAACTGGGGAAGAGAAGGATCCAGGGAGAGCTCAGAGCCCCTTCCAGGGCCTAAAGGAGCGCCAGGAGAGCTGGAGAGGGACTGGGGACAAGGCATGGAGGGACAGGACACAGGGAATGACTTCCCACTGCCAGAGGGCAGGGATGGATGGGAGATTGGGAATGAGGAATTCCTGGCTGGGCTGGAATTCCCAGATTTGCTGTGCCTGCCCCTGGACCCCTGGCAGTGCCCAAGGCCAGGCTGGAGCAGCCTGGGACAGTGGAAGGTGTCCCTGCTCTGTCCTTGGATGGGATTTAAGGTCCTTTCCAACCCAAACCATTCCATAATTCTAAGCTGGCAAGAGCCAAGCGCAGAAATAAAACTTCAAACCTGATTTTTTTGGGGGGGATTTGGAAGTTAAAAAAAAAGAATTTGGTATATTTAAACTTGTGTCTGCAAGTCCTGCTGCCTTGGTGCTGAAATCTTCTCCTTTAAAAGAGATTCCTAAGCATTTGGGGATAAATCAAATACCCCAATGCCCTGCTGGGGAGATCGTGGTCATTTCTCTGCTCCAAAATTCTTCTCCTTTAAAACAGATTCCTGAGGATTCTGGGGATAAATCAAATACCCCAATGCCTGCTGGGGAGAGGGAATCAGAATTCACTGAGGTTTTGGATACACCTGGTCTGAGGGTGAATAAAAGGATCCTGATTAAAGGCAGGGATAGAAAGGCAGGAAAATGAGATTTCAAATCCACTGCTCAACTCCCGTTTCACAAAATCCCCGGCAGCTCCAGGATCCTGCACAAAGTGCTGGGAATGACAAATTGGGAAAGGGGCAGAAATCACTAAATGCTGCCAGTGACATCAGTGACATTAAGGGGGGAAATGGGCTGGAGGAAGCAGAGCCCATTAGTGCAGGGCAGCTTTGACAAACACATTATGGGCAGATAAAGCAGCTCCCAGCTGTTGTTTGTCAGCTGTCAGGGGCAGGGATATGAATTCCATAGGAAAATCAAAAATAATGGAGTCACAAAGCTCCGAGGCTTCAGACAGAACAAAATCAATACTAACTCAGTGCGTGGGGAGTGTTTTTACCCTGTTAGGGTGGAAAATGGGAACTGAATCTTGGATTAGGGCTGGTTTTTAATAAAAAGGTGATTCCAGCAGCAGGGGCAATTTCCAGCCCTGTCACCTTGGCAGGGGGGACCTTTCCCAGTTTCACTGGGAACATCAGCATCCTTCAGGGACAATCCAGGATTTTACAATTCCCTATTTCTATCCTCCCATATATAAATATACACCCAGCTTTTAGAGCTGTAAATTCCTGTGGAATTAGGCTGGATCAGCAACAACCTGGAATGGCACTCAAGAACTAAAATCTGCAGGAATTCCTCCTATGCCACCCCAAAATATCACACACACAATAAAGAGAAACAGTAGAGAATCAGATAAAAGTAAAAGAAACAGAGAATTCTATGGTCCTACAAATCAGATAAAAGAAAAAGTAACTTTCCTGTAAGCTCTGCCTAAAACATTCCCATTTTTTCCTTAAAGACAAAATTTATTCCACTAAGAGTTTTAAAATCACTGAAACAGAAGCATTAAATGTTCAGTAATATCTTGTGAATGATCCACTAAATGAAAACATATTTTCAGTATTTCTCGGATAATCTTTGGGTGTAAATTTTTATGGATTTCTTGCTTTCCCATAATCCTGACCATGAACATGAACCTAAAGAGATTTTTTTCAAGCAGGTCTAACTCCAGAATCAAAGCAATGACAATAAACCTCAAATATTCCTCAGAATCTGTTTCTTCCTCTTTTACTAATTAGATTTAAGGGGTTAATTTAATTTCAAAATATAACACATTTCACATAAAAAGCTTTGAAATACAGAAAGAAGCTGTTTTTTTTTCTTGCTCTTTTGAGCTGAGGATTAAAAGAAGGAAACACCCCCAGATCCCAGACTAAAAAATTTTCCAGCAGAAAATATTTCCCCTTTGATCCCATTTTATTTGGGGTTATTGGAAGTGATATTTTTATCCAGCTGCCTTGTAGAGCTGAATGTTTTCCAACAGAATTTGGTCTTCACACATCCCATGGCTTTTAATTGATCCCAGTTTTACTTAAGCTGCACAAATTAAAGAAAAATTAAATTTTCCCTGGACAATCTGCAGTGGGAGAGACAAAAACCTCCCTGGCTGTGGGAGATGCTGGATTTGTGCTGAGCACAAGGGAAGCACTGGGGAAAGGAGGGAAAATGCAGCAGGACAGGTGGGACTCGCTGTGGCTGTGTCACCTCTGGGCATCACCAAACCTGGGGCTCTGGTTTTTAGGGGATTTTCCTGCCTCAAATCCTTTCTGTTTGGATCAAGAGAGGATCAGGAGAGGATCAGTTGTCCCTGATCCCATGGTATCCCAGAGTCCTGATACCCTTCCCAGTCTGAGTGCTGGAATTCCAAGGACACCAGGAGCTGCCTGGAGATCCTCCCTGGAGAATCTTTCTGGAGAACCTCTCTGGGGAATCTCCCTAGAGATCCTCCCTGGAGATTCCCCCTGGAAATCGTCCCTGGAGCCTCAGTGGCCACTCCAGAGGTGAGACCTCCCAACAGCCGCAGCAAAATCCAGAGGGAATCAGCCCGGAAAAGCCCCATTCCCGCAAGCTCTGAATGCAACATTCCCGCACTCCGAGTCCCTCCTGCTCCCGCCAAGGCCGGAGCGGGGCTATCCGGAGATATATCCCGGCATATTTCCCGGGATTTCCCGCAGCTGATCCCGTTTCCCGGCCGGGCTCCGCTGCCGTTAGAGGGAGGCACCGCCTCACTCAACAGCGCCGGAGCCGCGGCTGCCGCGCCTCAGGATGCTCCAAGCGGAGCATCCCTGCGGGATCCATCCCTGCAGGACCCATCGCTGCGGGACCCATCCCCGCGGGATCCATCCCCACAGGACCCGACCCATCCCATCCCATCCCATCCCATCCCATCCCATCCCATCCCATCCCATCCCATCCCATCCCATCCCATCCCATCCCATCCCATCCCATCCCATCCCATCCCATCCCATCCCATCCCGGATTTCAGGATCCGCTTCCATCCCCTCATCCCTCCCTCCCACAGCTCATCCAGGACAAGGTTTCCCATTCCCGCTGCCGCCTCCCGATCCCAGATCCGGCAGAGCTCCGCTCCGACACCTGGCCACACTCTTTCCCAGCCGCTGGGATTTCCAGGGAAGGAACTTTTCCCAGCCAGAATCACAGGAACGCTAAACACGTTCCTGTGCAGAGAAAGCTTTGCCTGTTCATTTCTCTGCTCCCAACTTCATTGCAAGCTCTTGAAAAATACAATTAAATGTGTTAAAGTAGCAAGTTGCGAGTGCTCCAGCACTTCCTTGCTAAAGGGAGGATACAGGATTTACAATTGAGCTGGAAAAATGCAAATGAACAAGAAAAATTTTGTCCAGACTTGTTTTAAACTCCTGTGAAAATGAGGTTATCATTAAAATATGTTAAAAGTAGCATTTTGTGAGCACTGTGGTACTTACTGGAGAGAATACTACAACAGAGAGTACCAGATTACTCTAAATTTGCTATTTTAATACATTATAGTGATAATAACCTCGTTTGTATAGGATTTTAAACAAGTCTGGACACTAACAGCTTTCCCTTTAAAAACTAGGGAGTATTAGGTATAAAGGCAGAAAACAGGAGGGGAAAGTTCAGCAGGTGAGCTCTGAATTTAAGAACCCTAAATTTAAGTAAATACAGTTTAAGAACACTGAATTTAAGAAAGTACAGTTTAAAAACACTGAATTCAAGCAGGTGACATTTCTGCAGGAGCTCTGCACCTCCTGTGTGCAGAACTGCCCTCCTCACACCCCTGCTCGCTCCTGCACCCCCATTTTGGGGCTTTTTGGGGTATTTTTGAAAACATCCTGGGCAAGAGGGGTGGGGACAGCCGTGGCACAGTGAATTCTGCTGGGTTTGTGGCCACCCCACGTTTGTCACCGGAGCCCTTCCTGGGCACACAAAGCCAGGGCTGTAATTCAATGCTCAATTTACCCTTGTCTCAGTGGAGATTTCTCCCCGCTAATTGATAGAAATTAAGCCATTAATCAACGCACCAGCCATCATTCAACCCGGGGAAGATGAATCCAAACTTTCATCATAACCACCTTCCCCATTTTAGTGTTCATTAGCATTAATTTTTAATGCAATTATGCTCTTCTTTTACGCTGAGCTCATAAATTACTGCTCTTTTGTTGCTCGCTGGCCTTGTAAAATCCAAGGTAATGCTTTGTGCTCTGATCTTAAAGGCAATTACTGCCTGCTTCTATCTCTTCCATCCCTCCATCCCAAATAACCTCTGTGCTGGAGCCTCACCAGCGTGGATCCCACATGGATGTTTCCTACACAGCAATTTGTCCACGTTAAACCCACACATTGATATGGGCAGAGCAGGAATTCCTGCTCTTGCTGCTGGATCCCGGCGGAGAAACGACAGGAAAATGGGATTGTGCATTGGATACAGGGAAAAACGGGGGTATTGTGGTGGAAATAAGCTGTGGGTGAAGCTGAGCAGGACAGCAGGGCTGCAGCTTGGAGCTTTTCCAGCTTTTCCAGGGATCACTTTGTGTTGGCACTTCAAAAGTGCTGCTGGCACGTGTCCAGGGCTCCTCTCTTTGCCCCGTGCCTGTGACCCCACAGAGCCCTCCCAGGGGATCCTGTGCCCCAAGCCAGGAACTTCCAGCCCTTTATTCCCACCCCATGCCCTGATCCTCACAAGCCCAGCAGGGAAAGGCACAGCAGCAGCAGCTCCAACACCTCTGGTGCCCTCCAGCATCTTGCAGGGAAAAGCAAATGTACTTTTAGGAAAAGGTTGCTTGGTTTGAATGTTTTTTCCATTTCTTTTCCAGCCTTCAGCTGCGATATGGGATGAAGTCACTCATTCCAGCTAAAGGGCTGCCCAGCACTGATAAAGTATGATCCACCTCTAAATTCCCATTTTATCCAGGCCTTAGCCAGCTTACATAAGACAATTCCCAGTGAACTCTCCCACTCATCCCATAGATTCCCAGAAAAACACCCCTCTGGAAGTACATGTATGATGTTATCATGGCCCAGATCCACAAAACCCCATTTTTATCAAAATAAAATCCCCACACAAGGGACTGTGGTTCGAGCAAATGGATCTGGAATTTTGTCCCATACACCCCTATCTGTTTTCCCCATACACTCCTATTTATTCTCCCCACACCCCTGTGTTTATTTCCTATACACCCCTATTTATTTTTCCCATACACCCTGTTTATTTTCCCCATATATCCCCATTCATTTCCCCATATATCCCCATTCATTTCCCCATATATCCCTGTCTATTTTCCCTACATTCCCCTATTTATTTTCCCCATACACCTGCTTATTTCCCCATACATCCCTGTTTATTTTCCCCATACACCCCTATTTATTTTCCCCATACCCCTGTGTTTATTTCCTATACACCCCTATTTATTTTCCCTATATACCCGTTTATTTTCCCCATATACCCCTGTCTATTTTCCCCATAACCCTGTTTATTTCCCATACATCCCTATTTATTTTCCCTTTAGAAGCAGCTTTTCAATACGTAGCTATAAATTTGTGTTCCAGCTGACTGAAGTCCGATAAGCAATTCCATGATGGTTTTTACAACCCCATTCCCTTAACTGACTTCTCCTTTAGCACAAATAAATGCCCTGGAGATGACAGGGAAAAACACACAGCATTAATGAACTACAGAAATCAGATTTGCTTCTCATCTTCAAATTCGAAGACGATTTCAAGACTTTCAATTTGTAAAAACAAATCATAAATTTCCCTGTGAGGGAGATCATAAATTTCTCTGTTCCGACTGTAGAACAGTAAAAATTTAATGACACCAGCTGTGATTGCTAAAATAAAATCACTCAAATATCAGCTTCAAATAGATTTTGATTTTTATCAAAGTTTATGGAATGGTTTGGGTGGGAGGACCTTAAAGATCATTTAATTCCCACCCCTGCCATGGCAGGAACACCTTCCACTGTCCCACGGTGCTCCAAGTTCTGTCCAGCCTGGCCTTGGGCACTGCCAGGGATCCAGGGGCAGCCACAGCTGCTCCAAGAATTCCAGCCCAGCCAGGAATTCCCTCCCAATCTCCCATCCATCCCTGCCCTCTGGCAGTGGGAAGCCATTCCCTGTGTCCTGTCCCTCCATGCCTTGTCCCCAGTCCCTCTCCAGCTCTCCTGGAGCCCCTTTAGGCCCTGGAACGGGCTCTGAGCTCTCCCTGGAGCCTTCTCTCCAGGTGAGCACCTCCAGCTCTCCCAGCCTGGCTCCAGCCCTGGAGCAGCTCCAGGACATCAGGATTGGGGGTTCTTTAGGGAAAGCAGGGAAGCAAAAGAGGGAAGTCTGGAATACAAAGAATAGGAGAGGATGGGCAGGCACAAAGCAGGGTAGAATTTAAGGAGCACATTTAGAAGTGATTATTAATCACAGTATCTTTAATTAAAAGCCTGGAATTGATTCCCCCAGCAGCCATTATCCATGGGGGGCCATCGACCCCCTTTCCCCCTTCCCTCACTTCTGGACACAGGGAGTGGCCAAACCCCAAATTCCCCTCACCTTTCCCATCTCTCATGATCACCATGTGGCTGCTCTTCCTCACAAGCCACCCTCTGCCACTGCACCAAAACTTGGCATTCTTTATTTTCGCCTTGATTTGTTCCTGCCCCCTTTCAATCCCAACCCAGCAAAACAAAGATTAAACAGAGATAAAAGATCACAGCTTGTGCCAGATGCTGGAGCAGCCTCCTGGGAGCAGCAGCACAGCACCAGGTGTTGGTGTCAGCCTAATGAAGGGGCTCCAACCCTGCCACTATCCAGGCAAAAAACGGGGAATATTGGAAATTCCAGCTTTGAGGAGGCAGGAAAAAATAATCCACGTGTTTCTATGAATGTATTAAACAATTTGGGGGTTAAACAGATTGAGTTTGGTCTTTGCCACCATAATGAAGTCCAGGGAAATTCACTGAAGATAAATGAGGACCTCAGGCAGTAACTGATGAACTTGAGGGCATCCCAATCTAGGGCTGAGTGAAGCACTTTAGCTTATTACAGCCTGACCTCACCCCAGCAAATCTCCTGCTGGCATGTCCAGCCTGTGGTTTGATATCCATTGCACCCAGGGAAGGGCTTCTAACCCTCATAAAGGAAGTGGGAAGGGAAATTGGTGTTTTGGGGTGTACTGGGCAGGGCCAGGGGATGGACTCACCATCCCTGTGGGTCCCCTTCCAGCTTAGGGTGTTCTGTGGTGGCCATGGATGGGATTCTCCATGTGAGAACTCCTGGCCAGCAGGTTAAAGATGAATATAAAAAAAATGAAACTTTTCATTTGTGTTTATAGAGTTTATAAAAAAGGGATTTTCTAAAGGTTGAGTCCTCTGGGTGTTCCTGTACGTTCTAACTTTGGTTCCATCACCCAAAACCATGGAATCTCAGAACCATGGAATGGTTTGGGTTGAAGGGACCTGAAGACTTGAAGAATTTCACCTTGCCGAAGAAAAGCCACCCCAGCAGCACAGAGAGCTCAGGAAAACCCAGGAATGAGCCCTGAGGGATGGGGTTTGCTCCCTGTTTAGGGGCCAGCTGTCTCCCAGCCCCTCGTTTGCATCCATCCCTCCCTCTCTCCCTCCCTCTGCCCACGTGGGCCTCATTCCCGAGCCCATTCCAAACGATATTTTTTCCCAAGCATGTGCCACACGACTTGTTCATCTAAATGGAACAAATTAAGCTGTCTCCACAGATATCCCCTCGCATTTGTAGCCACGACTCCTCTCCCTCACCACGTGGCCAAGACACGGAATTATCTCCCAGCAGAGGTTGACCTCAGGATATTGGATTGTGCCACGGAGCTCTCCAGGACTCGACCGACGGGAAACGCTTAATCAGCCCTGCCTTTGCAGGGGAAAAATCAACTTTACATTCACCCTGATGAAAAATCAATAAAGCTGTAATTGCTTGGCTTATCACGGCGTGGAGGGACGGATGGCGGAGCGGGGCCCGGATTCCAGGGAAAGGCGCGGGGTTTTCGGGATGGCTAAAGCCGGGAAAGGGAAAAGGGAAAGGTCTCGGGGTGATAATTAAATCTGCTCGTGATTAAATCTATTCCTGCCAAATTTATTTCCCCGGAGTGGATCAAAATGTTGCAGTGCTCACCAGGGAGGAGGGCAGAATTAATCAATTCAGCACTGGGCACGGGAAATGCAAATTTTGGGATAAAAACACCGGGAAATGCAAATTTGGGGATAAAGGCACCAGGAAATGCAAATTTGATGATAATAAAAACCAGGAAATGCAAATTCTGGGATAAAGGTAGCAGGAAATGCAAAATCGGGGATAAAGGCACCAGGAAATGCAAATATTGGGATAAAAACACCAGGAAATGCAAATTTGGGGATAATGCCCACTCCCATCCAACACCACCCTCCCATCCCTCCACCGATGGATGGACTGACTGCCAAAAATTCCTATTTTCTATTCTGCTGTGCTCTGGAACAACTTCTTTTCCTGGTTTTCTGATGCATCCCCAGCTCCTCCCCTCACGTGGCCATGCCATGATGCAGTTTAAACTCAATATTTAAAAATATTATTTGTGGTAGATGAAAACAAGTAAGCCCAAAACCTCTCCCTAATATCATCCCACATGTTCCTATTTTTCCTTTGCATTTTTTTTTTTTTTCAATTTTCCTCTTGTCCACTTTACCTGCTCGGAATTTGTCTGGAGTGAAAACCGAGTTTGGCAGCAAAATCCCCTTTGGATTTTGCCACTTTTCAGGCAGTCCCAAAGCAAGTAAACAAAAACCCAAACTATAAAAACCCAACCACTGAAAACACTCCTGGAAAAGTCACATTTTTTGCTAATAGCCCTAATTTCATGCAGCAAATTAGCATAGCTGCAATGGAAGTGCAAATGCAATCAAACTGAAAAATTCAAATGAGGCGGGGGGAGCTTTTTTTCTTTCTTTCTTTGCTTTTTAGTCACTTAGAAAAAAAAAGAAAAAAAAAAAATCAGCATTTTGCTGTGTGTCCTTCACCGGGCTGGAGGGACTGTGGTAATTAAAACATTTAAAGCAGCACAAGCCCCCAGTCTCTAATCTGGAGCTGGGGTCAGCTGTCTGTAGATTCTAATTTGTCCTCAATTTTTTATTCATGCTGGGGAAATGCTGCATATTTAACAGGAAACCAGCGGGAAGGGGCAGAGCCGGGCTTGGGGGGTCAAATAATTTGATTTCCGAGCAGATTACGCGGAACACCCAACGTCCAATCTCACTCCTGATTTGGCAATAAAATGACAATAAAAGCAATGTTGAGGCACCCTTGCTGTGGGGTGGGCAATAAGGAGTTTTTATGGGTTGGGGAAGGAGTGGTTTTTATTTGTGGAATTATTTTTATTGCGGCTCTCGGGTAAAGGAGTCACGGGGTGGAATTTCCTTTCGGAGAGTTCTAGTTAGGAAAATAAAATGAGGAAGATTGCAGAAATAAAAATTCTTTTGAAATAATAATTTAGAAATTATTTTTGAAGATTTAATTTAATTTAAGGTTCCACTTTTCCACTTCAATTTCCTTCTCTGGTATCAGAAGAACCTTCTCCAAGCAGGATTAACTGGAAGCACCAATTAATTCCTCTCAACATCCCACAGTCCCCAAGTAAAACAAGCTACATTTCAGAACATTTTGAGTGAAACTCACGGCAGCCGTGGTTTCAAAAAAAGGGAATTTTCCTGAGTTCCCTCTTGTAAGGAAATCATGGAATTCCAGAATGGTTTGGGCTGGAAGGGACATTAAAGCCCATCCAGGTCCAAACAGCTCCAGCGAGGATTGGAGGTTCGTGGGATTATTTGGATGTTGGAAATGTCTCTTCCCATCAGTCCCTGACATTCCAATCCATTTGGTTTCATTACTGCACCTGCTGGACTGCAAAGAAGCAGCTCAGGGCACCAAATTCCATCATCAGCTCAGGCAGGAAAATCCCACAGCCCCACTGGAGCTTGGACACTTAATAATTTCTGACTTCCTGGGTGTTAGTTTGATACAAAATAAAAGAAAACTCCTCACCTTCTTCCTTTCTTCTCTTGGCTTCTTCTTCACTTCTCTCCTTGGCCTTCAACGCTTCGTCTGCTTTAGCTAAAAAGAAGAAAACAAGAGTTGGAATTAGTTAAATTTATCCTGTCAAATAATGGAATCATGGAATCATGGATGGGCTTTTCACAGAAAGGTTTGGGTTGGAAGGATCTTAATTCCAGCTCTTCCACTGTCCCAGGCTGCTCCAAGCCCTGTCCAACCTGGTCTTGGACACTTCCAGGGATGTGTAGTCAACAACCTCTCTCCAAATGATACTTCCTGGGCTTTAAACCCAATTTCATGTTCCTTTCTGCAGGCCCCACAATGAAATCCACGTGCATGACAGACCAGAACTTGGTTCTTCACTTGTTTTACTTAAAGTCAATCCCACAGTTAAGGAATGGCATAAATGGGATTATGGAAGGCAATATCAGGTCAATATTAGAGGCAATATTAATTCAATAGTTAAGGCATAAATGGGATTGTGGAGGGTAGTCTCAGGTCAATGTTAAAGGCAATATTAATTCAGTACAAATCCTCACGTTCATTTTATGTTAAGTAAAGCCTTTAAGAGACTTCTAAGAGTTTTTCTTCCTTTAAACCCAAATTTTCCCACCCCAGTTGTCCCCAGCCCGAACTGCAACGACCCAAACGTGGAGCATTCAGATTTGTTGCCATGGTGAGTCATCCATCAGGCCTATTTTGAGGATAAAGCAGAAACAAACCAATATTTCCAGGGCTGCAACCTCTGTTCAGAGTTCCCCAGCACTTTATTAAGCAGTACACAATTTTCTCTTCACTCCAAATCACAGCAGCACTACTTAATCCATGTTCCAACAATCTCCTTTAAAAAGAGTCTTTTTCCCTCTAGAAACCTCTTCCCTTATTACTTAATTATCTACCAGTTGCTCAACTGCAGGGGTTTTCAAACACTTTCCTACAGATGTTAAGGAAGATTAAAAATATACAGCACAGTAACAAGGGACTATCAATATACTCTGTAAATTAATTAAATTTCTGTTCTAGCACATCATTTATTCCAAAGCATTAATGTCTCAAAGGAGCCATTCTCTTTTATTGCCATCTCACTGCCTGATGAGTGAACTAAGTGAGAATAAGTCTCTAATAACATTATACTTGATGAAATATTAAGTTTTCAAAAGTATCACCAGGCCAAAAAAGAAAAGAACCAACGAGGCCCAGGAATCCAGCATTTAAACCAGGCCTTCTCAGGGAGGAAAATCACTGTTAACTGTGGTCTGAATGGCAAGAGCTCAGCCAGATTTGCAAATATTTAATCTCAGCACCTCCTGAATTAAGCAGTAATTTATGAAAACCAAATGCAGCTCAGGAGGGGGGTGATGGGGTCGTTCCTTTTTGGAGCCAGCAGCTCCACTTTAAAATGCACAACCCGAGCAGGGTGTTCCAGAGTGATCCAATCACTGCACACACAGCTGCTTCCATCTCTATCCACACTTTTTATACATATTTAGACAACATTTAAAGCCATGAAATATTAAAACTTTTCTGCCACCGAAGATCATCACAAGAATCTATTAAACCCCATAATAAAACCAAACCACGAGTAACTCTAAAGCCTTTTACTTCATTTACACTTTATTCTCCTCGGTAAAGGGACGGGGATAATAGAAATCCCATTTAAATTCAATTTTGGTGATATGTGTAATTGTAGATATACCCCTTGAGTCATGTAAAATGCTCAGCTTATGTTTCTTTCAAATTATCCCACTCCCATTCCCATTCTGCTCCTTACAACTGTCTTCAATATGTATTAGCAGAGCTCATTAGGCTGGAATTTAATAATGCAAACATCAGGTGGATTTCAAGACCCTCCATTATCAGCACAAGATGGATTGCTCATATAGCTCGTGGGCCAACTGGGCACAATTTAGATTCAATAAACTACCAGGCCTAAATTTGATTTATCTATTCCACTGAGCTACTTTGTTCTTCCTGCCCGATTTGTTGCTGCACAGGAACAATTCATTGGGTATCTCGGTGGCAAAAAAGATATTAAAACACACAGCAAAGATGGTGCTGGTCAATGAATAAATTTTTAGCTTGTCTTTGTTAACTTTAAATCGCTGATTTCCAGCCCTTGCAACTCAAGTTCAGCCAAGGCAGAGCTTGGCCTTTCAAGTCCTGGGTAATTAGAGGGACAATGGGGCAATTCAGGGAGTATCACAAGGACAACTCTCCACACTAAACTGCTCATTAACAACAATTTAACTTAGCCCATAAATCCTCAGAGCAGTCGGTCCAGAGCTCACAGGGCACCGTCCACCATGGCCAGACAGGCACTGAAACCCTGAGTTCCTTTCAGGATTTAACACCAAGGATTCTCCTCAAACATTTCACATTTTCTGTCATTTTTGCCCAGAATGGGCCAGGTTGGGAGGAACCACAGTGGGTCAAGTGTCCAACCTTCCTGCTCCAGCAGGATCACCCTGGAGCACATGGCACAGGATGTGATCATCCTTCTTCTTCCTCTCCTTCTCCTCCTCCTCTTCTTCTTTTCTTCTCCTTCCTCTTTTCTTTTCCTCCTTCTCCTTCTTTTCTTCCTCTTCCCCTTCTCTTCTTCTCCTTCTTCTCCTCCTTCTTTTATTCCCCTTCCTCTTCTTTTCTTCTCCTCCTTCCTCTTCTGCTCCTTTTCTTCTTCCTCTTCTTTTCTCCTTCTCCTCCTCCTCAATGCTGTTATTATTATTATTATTGTTATTATTTATTATTATTATTCCAGTGAATATGCTGTTGTTCACTGCCCAAGTGCCATTAAAAGCACTAAAAGAGCTTCGCTTTTCTCAAATCAAGCCGCAATAAACAACATTAAAAGATCTTTACAACCTGAGGGTTGGACTGGATGGTCTGAGGGCTTTTCCAACCTGAACAATTCCATGGTTCCATGGAACCCCTGGGGTGGTGGAAGCACTCGAGGTTTGGGAAGCAGAGTCACTCCCTGCTGGATGGGTGATGCTTCAGTCCTGCCCAGCCTCACGCTGTGCCAAGGTGAAACTATTCCAAGCAAAGCTGCTAATTAAGAGAAACCAGGAAACCATTAATTATTCCAAGGTAGAAGCAGGGCAGGGGCTGTTTTGGGGATGGAAAGAGCATTTTGGACAGCGTGATCCGGTTTCATGGGGGAGCCACTGCAGCAGAGCCCTGTCCCAGAGTGTGGGAGAAGCAGGGAAGGTGCAAGGAAAAGGCTCAGCCCTTCACTAAGAAAATGCATTTTCCTGTCAAAATTAAAAAGAGAGGAGTGTCAGAACACCCACAACTGCAAACCCCAAGAGGTCTGGAGAAATAAATTAATTCAACATAATTGTGGACTTTCCAACTGCTCAAAGTTGAAAACACAAGACGTGTTTGAGCAAAAGGAAGCCCAGAAAATGCAAAAACACACATGGACATCCCATTTAAAATGCAGCCAGCCATCCACAGCGCTCATCAGAAAAACTTCACCTTTTTTTTTTAAACACAAACATTTTTGCACTTATAAAATATTCAGTCAGCTCACATATAAAAATACAAGCAGAATCCATTATTAATTTACAAGGCCCTGTTTAATTTACATGCTATTTTTCTCTGGTATATTAAATTTATCAAGGCCTGTGGAAATCCTCTCTGCTGAATATTCATAGGCTGACGTGTAAAATTATCTGTTATCCACCCGACAAATTCCAGCACAAACTCCAAACAACCACTTGCTCAGAGAATTCCTCTGACAGGAACACGAGGAGCAGCATCCAGGAATTCCCAGTTCCAGAGGAAAAGTCACACTCCCACACACATTTTTATCACCTCAGCTTTAAGCTGCTTTTCTGTATTTTTGCCTTTAGTGACGTCTCCTCCAAAATTTAAACACCACAAACATTCTTGGAGGTCCTCCCATGTTAGAGGGCTTTTCCAGCCTAAGCAAGGGTGTGATTCTATTAATCCATGATTCCATAAATCCACGGAATTCTGTGGTTCCATAAATCCATGTTTTGGGTGGTCACTTGCCTGTGTCCATGACCATGGACCTCTCAGTGCCACGAGAGCTCCCATCAGCCCTGTCCTCCCTAACCAAACCCAAAACACCACAATTCCCAAATGTGGGAAGCTCCAGCCACTACTGTCCCATGATTTAATTACACCAGACTCTAATTACGGATATTGGAGAGGCCTGAGCACGGAGGTGAGAGAGGAGCTCACTGCCCCCTCTCCAGCTCTGCCAATCACACTTCAAAATTCCCCAGAAGCCCAAATCTGGTTATTTTAAGCTCCTCTGAATTCCTGGAGGAACACACCCAGTGTTTGGAAGGGGGACTTTATCCCACTGATCCCTCCTGGTGTAGGAATGATATTTCTCACACCTTCAGGAACATTCCTGCTCAGCTCCCTTCCCTCAGTCATTTTGGAAAGCATTCCTTGCTTTGGGATAAATGTCCTGTTACGGCACAGCCAATGAGGGTTTTCCCAAATATTAAACATATTTTTGGTAGGAGATCTATCCAGTCATGTGCAACCCAACTGGAAAAACACAGGCAAAACCCAAACATTGTCTTATTCTAAAGCATCACCAAGATATCTGTAATTTGGTATGACCGAGATATTTGCAGTTATTTGGTGTAGTCGAGATATTTGCAGTTATTTGGTGTAACAGTATTTGTTTCTATTGGGTACAACCAAGACAATCATGAAGATAAATCCTTTCCCACAATCCAGGCAATTTTCCCCCAGTTCCTTTCATAGTTACCATTTTCAGGGAGTAGTTTGTGGATCACCTGCTGGCCAGGAATTGCACAGGGCTGGGAGAAAGCCCAGCAGGAACGGGAGAAGATCCGAAACCCCGCAAAACAAAACGGGTTAAATATTAAACCAACTCCTCTGGAGAGAGGGAAGCACGTTCATCCCTGGCCAGAATATTAACAATGCTGGGCAGAAACCCAGGAGGGGAAGAGAGGCTGGGAAGGGCCAGGGGGTGCTGGGCAGGGAAAGGAAAGAACTGACAGCTAAAATCCCGTTCTGGCGACCTCCCCAAAGACTCCCCGGATGCCGGTGACTGCCTCCTGTATTAAGACTGCCTTTCTCATCACTTAATGCTTATTTTCATCACTTTGCTTAAAATATTGATAATCAATTAGGGCTACGTCTGTTTTGCCACAGAATCTGTGTCACAGTCTATCAGTCTGTCAGGGCCAATTCAATCCTCATTCAAAGTTAATTTTTTCTCCATAAATCCGCCTTTGGAGGAGTCATTAGGCGCAGAACATAGCCCGAGGTGCAATCACCTATTCTCTTTCATTAGAGGCAGGCAGGGAAGGTGAGGGAGATTATTAGAACTTTGGAATGATCACAAAGCAGCGTGCTGCCTGTCAGATCCCCCCAACATTTCATTCATCTCGCCAGCTCGCTGCCAACGCTTCTAAATGGACATTATTCATGAACATCTGTGACACGCTGAATATTCTGGGGCTGGGAGGGATGAAAAAGCTGTGCCCCCCCTCTGGCTGGGAAATTAATTCTGTGGTCAGAACAATTAGGAATATAACAAACTTGTTCCGTGATGTTATTTTTAGGCCTTGCAAGGTTTTCTGTCTTAAAAAGGTGGAGGTTTTTTTGGGTTTTTTTAAGCATAAATGTGGCCACTCCAAAAGGTCGAACGTTGGGTTTTATGGTAGTGGAGGATGATGAAAAAGCCGTGCCCCACCTCTGGCTGGGAAATTAATTCTGTGGTCACAACAATTAGGAATATAACAAACTTGTTCCATGATGTTATTTTTAGGCCTTGCAAGATACCACCCTTAAAAAGGTGGGGGTTTTTTGGTGGTTTTTTTAAAGCACAAATGTGGCCACTCCAAATGGTCAAACGCTGGGTTTTATGGTATTGGAGGATGATGGAAAAGCTGAGCCCCCCTCTGACTGGGAAATTAATTCTGTGGTCAGAACAATTAGGAATATAACAAACTTGTTTCGTGTCATTATTTTTCGTCATTCCAAGATATTCCGCTTTCAAAAGTGTTATTTCAGCACTGGGCTTTTTTTTGAGTCCACCCTACAGGGTCCAACACTGTATTTTAAGGTATTGTTGAACAACGTGCATTTCCTTTGCTATGGAAACAAATTGCTGGTTGGCTTTCTATAAGCAATTACCAAATTAGCATCTTTGCAATCTGATTTGTTGATACGTTCTAAAATGCAGCCAAATGAGACCCCACGTTGGATTTGGAATCGCTGCCATCTGAAATCACAGCCCACTTCACTCCTGCTGGAAAAGCAGAGTGGGAAACAGATTTCCACAATCAAACCTATTTATTGCTATTTCCCTCCACTGAACACGTAGTGGCCATTGAGGTGTTTTTTTGGGTAAGAATGGCAGAAATGCTGGTGCAAGGACAACCAACCACAAAATTAAATAAACCACTAAATTTCCACGCACGTTCCCTTCCTACATGCAGGGGGTTAAGATGGAGCTACTTGGAGGTAAAGTCATTTCCATCTAATGAAATCACATCAAGTAGTTCCTTGAATCCCATTACGAAATTCAAAAGAATAGGCATTTACATTTTGTTCCCTGATATTACCAGGAAAACGGTGCTATCATCACCAAACTTCTCATCATTCTCCTCCCAAAAAAATCATCCTTTTCCAGAATTAAGGGCCAGATCCTCAGTGAATTCAAGGTGGCACAATTCCACTGGCTTGAGCCAAGCCCATTTACTCCAGCTGAGGATCTGGCACTCCCAATTTATAATAATAATCCTAAAGAAGACTTAATCAGCAGATCTTGGCTAGGTACATTCATCCATTATTTAGTGCATCTCTAATTTCTTCCTTTCTCCCACAGTTTCCACACACTGGAGGAAAAATCCAACCTAAATAAGGTTTAACACCGAGGATTAATTGGCTTCTGTGGCTCCTGACTCATTGCAGGGGCTGCTGTTAAATATTCCAGGGATTTGTTTCCATCCCAGGAAAGGCTGTTCATTATCCACCTCGACATCTCCTAACCAAGCAATGTTTCACCTCAGCTCTGCTCCCCCAGCCTGCAGCCCAGCTCGGGAAAACAGCAGAACTGGATGTGATTCTTGTCTCCTCCAATATTTAGTCTTGGGGAGGAAATCAGTTCTTAGAATAATCCAGTGATTCAATGGAAGGGTTTAAATGGCACCTTCAGGGTGAGGTTTTTTAGGGGGAGAAGAGTGGGAATCATGGAACCAGGGAATCATTAAGGTTGGAAAAACCCTCTAAGACCATCAAGTCCAGCTGTTAATCCAGCACTGCCAGGTCCACCACTAACCCTGTCCTCAGGTGCCATCCATGAGTTTTCTCAACACTTCCAGAAATGGAGACTCCACCACTTCCCTGGGAAGCTCATTCCAATGCCTGAACACCTTTTCCAGGAAGAAATTTTTCCTCAAATCTAATCCAAACTTCCACCAGTGTAATTTGAGTCCATTTCCTGCAGATGATGAGACAGGAAGAGCTTCCTCTTCCTCAAGGAATGAAGAGCTCAGAAAAGGAAAAGGATGGCCTGGAGTTAAACCTTCCCCTAAACTATTGAGCCAAAAGAGGCAGCAACATTTAGGAGAAAAAAAAATAAATTCCATTTACAAAAATTGATGGAGTAAAGGATGCTCTTATTGCTGTATCCTTCAGGAGTAATTCCCAGCTCAACCAGAACACCAAGAAGTGATCCCTATGAAAACCTCCAATTTGATTCCATTTATTGAAATCGTTTTGAAGCCAGGATTTGTTCCAGAGCTGCTTCTTTCCCCCTGGCACACCGTGGATGGAGAAAGGAGAGGACAAGGGACACGGCTGTCACAGATCTGGTGAGCAGGGGAAAGGAGGAAGCCAGGCTGGGCTTGGAGCACCCTGGGACAGTGGGAGGTGTCCCTGCCCAGGATCTACAGCCTCAATGGAACAGATTCTTTCAAAACCATCACAGAGACTCCGAAAGATAAATTTAGGCTGGTTTTTTCCTCCTCAGTGACTTCAGTGCTCCCTTTCCTGTGAGGATCTCAGCCCAAAGCACTACCTTGGTTCTGCATCCTGTTGGAAGCAGGGCTCAACCAAGCCCTCCAGGTCCAGGGACTGTGTCCCATCCCAAATCCCACATCCCAGGAAACACTCAATCCCCATGGGATCTGCCAGCCCCTCAGCTCCAGGGACTGTGTCCCATTCCAAATCCTAAATCCCAAATCCCACCTCCCAGGAAACACTCAATCCCCATGGAATCTACTCAGCTCCATCACCCACTGCACCAGCATGAGAAATCACCTCGATCTTGTACTACCCACCCTGAAAACGGGACAGCTCCCCCATTTAATTCCACAAATAAGTAATTTTCATTCAAAAAACACTCCCTTGCTTAAAATATAACCACTAAGAAAAATTATTTAAATGATTTCTGGGGGGTGGGGAAATGGCACGGTGCCTGAAATGCAATTGTCATTGCAGGCTGCAGATTGGCAGTGACAGTCAGCTTTTCTTCCTGGGGTTAGGGCAGAATTCAGCCTGACAGCTTGTCAGCAAACTTGAAAAATCCACTCCCAAAACTTCGATTCCAAACGAGCCCTTCTTTCATCTGCCAATTTCCCAACGTCAGGAACGGCCACATTAAGTGGAAATCAAGCAGATGACAACTCGTGTGGCTGTGGAGAGGAAGCAATAAAGCAGGGAGCACACACAGCTTGGTACAGGGAGCAACTCTGAGAGAGGCCAAAGTAGCCCCAGCACCTCGGGAGGGCACCAGGAATTCCCAGCTCCTGTTTTCCACCCCAAAAAACCACCAGCAGTGAAAACATAAGGAATAAAGCTGTGCAAGTGGCTCCTGCTGGAGTGTACTTCATCAAGAACTGAGCATAATTAATATCCAAACAGTGGTGTAAGAATCAGGGAGTGTTTTAGGGAATTTTTCACAGAAATAAGGAAATTTGTTCACCCTACTCAAGATCATTTCCCATTCTGACCACGATGCTATTGAAAAAACCTTTGTGAAGCAACAGAAAACAAAAAAGATCAAAAAATACTTTAAAAAGTTGTTTCTTTTGAACTTTTAAACCCATAAACACCAAGACATGGTTAAAGAAAAAAGAATACTAGCAGCAAGGAGTGTTAACTCACAAAGACATTCAGTGGGGTACTGGAAAAGCAGGAAAGGACGAGGTGGAAAACTTCGGGGTGGAGGTGTGGAGAGCTCCCAGGATTTACCGTGCTGGAACTGCGGAATCATGAGACAGGCAGGCAAAAGAAGCTGACATCTAGCACCAAAAGGGGGAGTGAGTGTCAAGGAAAGATTTGTGGGGATGACTTGCACTCGATTCCAGCCCAGCAGCCTTGGGAGCAGCCGAGCAGAGAGCACCGAGCTCATCCCGGAGGAAAATGGGGATGGGAAACTCCCCATTCCCAGCTCGTATCCTTAACTCCTCTAATCATTTACTGTACTCAGCATCGTTAAATACTCCCCCAGGATAAAAGAGGTAAATATATTGCTTAACTATTCAGCGGCTGGCTGTAAAATTTCATTGCAGATGAAGTGATGAAGATGAAGAAATGCTGCTGAAAACAAACAATTTATCTTCGCCCGGCGCAGCAGAGCGCTCCTGGAACCCCGCCAGAGGCTCTGTGGGTTGGAATTCAATAACTGCATTAAAAGAAAACTACACCTCTACTACACACCAGGGTGAACATCCCTGAGCAAACAGTTTGCTGCTGCAGCGGCGCTTAAATAATTCAGGAAGGAATTTGGGGTATCAAACGTTTTCCTGAAGTGCTGTGTTCCTTAATGCATTTCAAATAAAAGCTTGTTTTTAAAAGTTCGAGTAGAGCCCATTAGAGCAAGTGGGAAAACAGACAAATCCAAGACAGAAAACCACCAAAGCACTGATTTCCAGGAGAGGAGTGAAGGAAGATTTGTCATCAGTGGGGAAGTCACCGCCAAGGGCACGGGGCTGATAATATACACATGCATTTGCACTGCTCATCTGCAGCCTTGAGAGATCCCAACTGACTCTCGTAAGTCTGGGCAGCATCATTTTCCCTCAGACACATGTGCATCTCTAGATTTGTATAAAGCTGGAGCAAAGTAATAAATAAGCAGCCTTACTCAACACCACGAGTTCCATAAACTTTCTCCAATTAGGTTTCATTTCCAGGCAGCTTTAACTTGGGATGGGAGAGCTCTGCAAAGTGCTTCAAGAGGGCATTGCTCTCATTCTTGGAAAAGAGAAATAACTTAGAATGTTAAAACCTCACTGGGTGTTTAATGGTTTTAACCATGAGGGGAGGGAATGCACAAAACTGCATGGGACTGGCAGCAGAGCACCCAATATCCTTCACCTATCAGAAGGAACTTGGTTCTGAACTTGTATGAGCACCCATGGGATGTCTGGGTATCCTTTATATGGAATTTATCCTAAATAATGAAGATCTAATGAGAGTGTTAATCACACTTTTAATTGCACTGCTCAGTCACCCAAGCACAGAACTGTGGAATGGTTTGGGTTGGGCAGGACCTTAAAGCTCATCCACTGCCACTCCTGCCATGGCAGGGACACCTTCCACTGTCCCAGGCTGCTCCAAGCCCTGTCCAAGCTGGCCTTGAGCCCTTCCAGGGATCCAGGGGCATCCATCAGAAGGTGGCAGGGGTGGAACTGGATGGTCTCTAAGGTCCCATCCAACCCAAACCATTCAGAGACTCCATAAAAAATTTCTTTTAAAAAAATCATCCCTTTTTTTTCAGATAACTTCCATCACAACATTTTTGGAAACAACATTAAAAGATTACTTTTACAGTTTGTACAAACGTTGCAAGCAGGCTAACAACTACCTCCGAAAAATCCATTTAACTGCTTTAATCCCCGTTTTGTGCCAGTGCTGGATTTGCACTCCTTTGAAGAGCCCGGATCAATAGCAGCCAGGCCAGACTGGTTTGAGCCCTTGTGGTAAAGCACAGGCAGTGAGCAGTGCTGGCCGAGGGGCTGTGCTGGGCACGGGTCAGCCCCAGCTCCAGCCCCACACCTGCTCGTGTCCCGCAGCCGCATTCCGAGCGCTCTCCGAGGCCCTCTCCTGCATCCCCCCATCGATCCCCTCCCATCCCTGGGATGATCAATGCCCAGGCAGCCCCACAAAGTCTTTAATTACATCACTGCAGGCAGGGAATCATTGACCAGCAGCGTCGGGGAGACCCCGCTGCCCCCCGAACCGCATCGATGGAAGGCGGAGCGGCGGCTCCGGCTGGGAATTGCCCCTGTCAGTGCCCCTGGAACTCTGCTCTGCCCCCTCTCCCTGGCAGCTGTCCTGCTCCAAGTGTGGGTTTGATTACTCTAATTAATAGAACATCATCAACAGATCTTCATATTGATCCCTAACCCTCCTTTCTGATGGAGAATTCCGGGTGCAGAGGGAGGGGCTCAAGGCGAGCGGGGTTAATGGTTTTAATCTTACCCCAGCTTTATGCTGGATTTCCTGAAAGTGCCATGGATTCCTTACAGCAGCACACTGAATTTTTGAAATATTTAACACTTTTTATTTTGGTATTTTCCTTTGTTGGAGCAACATTCACTACTTTGTTACCAGCTGAATCAATTTTAAAAATACCATGAACACACACATCCATTATTTTTACTGAGCCTAACAAAAATATTAAATAAGTTGGAATGAATAATGAAGCTGAGTTTTGATTTTAAACTTAATTTACTAAAAATAAACTCACAGAATCATTAAGGTTGGAAAAGACCTTCAAAGCTGTTGAGTCCAACATCCAAGAATTATTTATGTTGTTGGAAAGTAAAAAGTTTCTTTCCATCAGCTGGTGACTACAACATTTAAATATGAATAATTGCAAATAGAATATACTGTCAAACAACATGTCATGTGCATGAGAAAGAAAAATGAGATGCTACTCCTGAAATTACAACATAAATGACAAGTATTTTAAATTTTGGAAATTTTTTCCCTTAGCTTACAGTGCAACAGGGATGTTCCTTATTACCAGCACCAATTCCACATGGATCAAACCACAAAGGACTTTCTAATCCCCCCAGGTTTGTCCTTTACAACTCATTTAGGCCTGGTTCCAGCCTGCGGCAGGAGTGGGCAGCACTAATGGGCCCCGGCTCTCCCCATTCATCCCCTATTCCCTCAGGTGTCCCCTCCCTGCTCGTGCCCAAATGGCACCGACCTGTTGTGAGCACATCCCTGAAAAGCCCAGCCTGGACCATCCCCCAGGGATTGAAGCCCTGCAACCACTCCAAGCTGTTCCTCTGGCTGCGTGGAAAAGCCCTGCCCAGCCAGCCAGGCCAAAGGGGAAGCCAAATAAAACTGCTTTTAAGGCAGAAAAATTCCAAGTGGGGTCGTTGAAAGCAATCCCAAATACGTGCCAAATACATCAGGTACTGCTGCACACGTTTGCTGCCCAAAATTTGGGGAAAAAATTGGGAAATAGTGAATCTGGTGGTGTTCTAAGGGGATTTTTGTGTTTAAACACACTGATGTTGTTAACAAAACCTGACAGTTTTAATAAAAACATCAAAAGTTGTGCACAACTCTAGGTACTGCCCATTAGTATTTGTCAAATATTTGGTGTTTCTGCGTGAACACCTTGGTTTTATTTTATCACCATGGCCCTGTCCTGCTCTCAGAAGGGAAGGAGCGGGGCTGCTCCACTGTTCCTGCAGCAACAGCCAAACCCCGACCCCAAGGGATGGGATGATCATAAACCCTACCCAGGACACGCACAGGATGTTAAACCAATCAAATGAATGCCATTTGTCACCCTGGGCAGCAGCAGCAGCACCCAGGGAGGGACGGGCACATCCCAAATCAGCTCCTGAGGAAACATCCCAGCTCAGGATCCAGCCCACACAACTCAAAGCCTTTTCCATTTCCTCCCTCCACCCTCCCGAGTTTAATAAACAACAAACCTGCCATTTTTTAACACTTTAAGCAGCCAGAGCAGTGATTCATAACTCTGTCATAATTAAAATTTTATGGCAAATCCACACAGCCATCAGTCATCCGAGCAGGGACGTCCGAGGAAAGTGGGATTTCAATTTATAAACCCGTGCAGGATTGTGTGAGCTACACCGTATAAAAGCACATTTCTGGGGAGTTATTGAACTGGGGAAAGCAAAAGTTGGTTTGGTTTATTTTTTTAAAATCAAATACAGAGGAGGTTATGAATTTGTTGGCGCAGAGGCTCCGTGCATTGACTGATGGTTAAAAAGAAAAGGAAATATTATCCTGTGTCTTCTTCCAGAGCTGCACTAACGAAGTTTAGGGGTGTCCCTGGCACTCCCTAATGCCACAAACACACGCTTCCTGAAATTATTAAAAATTCTAGAAAATTGCAGAAAAAAACAGAGACAAATCCACATCAATACCAGGAGATAAAGGGGAAAATCAGTGAAATTGGTAAATTAAGACACACACACACATGTATTTAACATAAAACATATAATAAGGGTCAAATTTCAATTAATTTCATCCCAGCAACAACAAGAAATTCTCTGAATGAATGAAAATAGTGGAATTGGTATACAGACACACATTCAGGGATTTCCAGAATTTGTACTTGGTTCTCCTGTAGATCCACCCCGGATCCAGACATAAAATGAAGCACCCTTAAAAACATGGATCAAGATGATTTTACTTATTTAACATACAGGTGGTTTTAGGATATAGTAGAGAATAAATAAATGTTCACAGATCCGTTTCACAAGCTGCTTATTTGTTTAGAAATACAAGAAACCCCAAAACTTTCAGTAACTGTTTCTCACACCTTTCCTTAAAAGGATTTTTCCCAAATCCCATAAATATTCCACATCACCTGGGAAATCCCTTCTGCTGGCACACACCCAGCTCTTAAACCAGTTGTGTTCTACAGTTCTTTGAGACTCAGGAAATGCTCCATGGATTTCCAAGAAATATCCATTTTTAAGACAAAACTGCCATCCCATTCCACCCCAAGGCCAGATGAAAGGAATTCTCTGTAAGAATATTTCGGGATTCCCAACACTCTCTGCGACTCTAACACTGTCAACATTTGAGATTTTTATCCACTTCTAAGATGAGCAAAGTATCACGGGACATGTAGGGAAAAGTTGGATGAAGTTTCCCAGTGAAAAATGCTGGGTTAAGGGTTGGGCTTGATGATTTTTTTCCAAGCTTAATGATTTCCTGATGTAATTTCATGACACAATCCTATTATATAATTCTGGAAAAAGAATCAGTTTGTATTTTCACACCAAAAAAAAAACAAAAAAAAAAAAACCACAAAACCAAAAAGGAAAGAAAAAAAGCTAAACATTACACTTGGAGCTTCTACAAACTGTTATTCCAGGTCTCCCCCAGTCCATTAACGGCAGTAATTGAATCAGTTTGCATTTTCTCAGTAAAATCTCATTCAGAGAAATTTTATTGCCAGCCATCTAAATAGTAAATACTTATTATCCTCTCCAAATGAGGTTCTGCTTGCCAAAGGCAAAGCCATGGCTGTGATTGTGGTGCTCTGTCAGAGGCAGCAGAAGTTAAAAAGGTTATAAAGACCCCATTAATGTCACGGGAGGGCCCCGTAATTGAGGCCTTTATTCCGAGGCTCAGGCCCCGCTAATAGGATGCTTTAGGGGTTCTTTGGTGGCAGCCCCACATAATCACCTCCACCAGCTGAACGTGGACATTTATCTGCTGGGGAGCACGGGCTGCTCTATCAGGAGGCTGAGACTCAGGATAAAATGTCAATAATCAACAGCTGGAAGGCCCAGCCAGGCAGGGCCACCGAGCCAGCACTGACAGGGACCAACCGGGGATGGCCATGCTGGGATAGGGCACAAAAATCTTGGGAATAAGGTTGGAAAGTCAGCTTTTGAAAGTCAGTCCATACTGCAGGGAAAGCTGGGAATGGCACAGGCCAAAAGGTAGTCTTGAGATTGATTAAAAATGATGTATTTGTAACAAGACTGGCACAGGCTGCCCAGAGAAGCTGTGGCTGCTCCAGCCCTGGAGGAGCCCCAGGAGGAACCTGGTCCATGGAAGGTGGAATGAGATGGGCTTTAAGGTCCTTTCCAAACCAGTCTGGAATTCCAGGTACTCTTCCACAACTTGTGTCCTTTCCCCCTTAGCTTCACCCACACTTCAGACCACAAAATCCAGACACAAACCCAGCGCTGCTGCAAGTGAGGAATGTACAGGAGGCAAACCCAGAGCTGCAGTGAGTGAGAACCCCAGAAAGTTTGGGTTGGAAGGGACCTTGAAGCCTATCCAGTCCCATCCCCTTCCAGGGACAGGGACACCTTCCACTGTCCCAGGTTGCTCCAAGCCCTGTCCAATGGAATCACAATTTCCTCTTGCTCAAAGAGGCTCATCGCTATAAAATCATTCACATTTCTCTGAGAAAACTCTACAAGGGCTCAAGATCAGCAGCGTAAAATGCTCCAAACCTTGAAGAAACAACTGTGATTAAACAGTTTTAGTGGGTATTTTAAGAACATAAGGAGATACACAATGGCTTAAACAAAGCAGCTCAGAAGTCTCCAATAATAAATCACGCTGCAGCCACAGACAAGAGAAAGAGAACCAGAATTAAAGGGAGGATCTGCTGTAAAGGCACCTAATTTGATTTTTCACATAAGCTGTGTTTTGAAACACTTCTTTTTTCCTTGCTGGGGTGATCAATACGAGTGATTGGCAAAGGACACAAGTTTTCATTACTGTTGTCTTTTACTGACAACGCCGTTCTTCCCTTTCCAATGGGTTCTGTAATGGGCTGGTGGCAACAGGGCTCAAAGCATCTGATGCAGATTTAATTCAGTGTGAACTTGCTTGCTTCACTTTTGGAGGAGTGGTAAAACTCACTATTACAGAAGTTTAACATTTGTTTTTCAAGAGTGTTATTTCAGCAGAAGACGTCGTATAAAATCCTGAGTCACTAAAGTCACCAAACACCTCCAGGAAAGTTCTTTTAAAAATACAGATATTAAATATTCATAGCATAAAGGTGTGTAAACAACAAAAAGAAAATAAGAGAAAATTTTCTTATTAGTTTCAGGTATGAGAAGAAATATTTCACTTACAAAAATATGTTTGGGGTCTTGTTTCTGTCAACCTCTATGACCCCCCACATCTACAAAAGCCTGAAAAATCCCCTTAAACCACCCAAAAATCCCTGTTCAAGACAGACAGCAACCCTATAAAAAAACCCACCACGACTGAAAAAGCCCTTGCAAAGCACCCTCAGCTCCACGCTGAGATTTATTCGGCCGACACCTCGTAATCATCTCTAAATCTAATGGGACATGAATGCATTTCATCACAGATGAAAATCTTCAGCGAGCGCTCAAATGAAAATCAAGGAATTATTACAATCCCGTGGTTTGGCTTGCAGCAGGCATTAATCAGAAATCATAATAAATCCACACGGCACATTCAGGCAGCACATTAGTCAGGCAGTTTTGCATGATAACGACGTTGACTAATGGGCTCCGAGTTGGAAGGGTCAATCATAAACTCATCAAATGCTTCATTTAATTTCTTAATTTGGACAAACACGATTTGTTTATGGGAAAGATATCAGGTGTTCTTGAATGAATAATGGCTGTGAAAGCAAAGTCCATTAATCAGCGCTTGATTACAAATGACTCGGAGATTGTTTGTTCTAATTTCATTCATTTGGGGCAACAAAGAGAACACGAGCGAGCGAAAGCACTCGGCCAAAATGGCACACTTAGTTCTCCATGTTTAATAAAGTTGTGATAAATGGGCTTTCAATAACTAAAACAAGGGGGTTATTGCCCATATTAAAAAATTCATGAACAGGAGTTCCAAGGAGATGGTGCAGGCACAGAACGAGGTGCTGGGTGACTGCTGAGCTCGGAGCCGTGTGCTGGCATCTCCCACCTTGTCCTGAAAGGGTGGGTGGGAAAAGCACAAAACCAGCAGGGCTTTATTTCTACTGCCTGTGAAATACTTTAAAAAAGACTTTAAAAAAAATGATGAAATTATTCGGGTTGGAAGGGACCCTAAAGCTCAGCCAGTGCCACCCCTGTCATGGCAGGGACACCTTCCACTGTCCCAGGCTGCTCCAAGCCCCAGTGTCGAACCTGGCCTTGGACACTGCCAGGGGCAGCCACAGCTTCTCTGACCAGTCTGGGTCTCCCCACCCTCACTGGGAATTATAATTAATTTAGTCTAATCTAATGACACCGGTTCCTTCCAGCAAGGTGATCCCAGCACTCTTCCCATGTGGAAATGAGAGAGGCCCTCAACAGCAGAACACCAACGTGAGCCCACCAGCCAGAGCAGATGGGGCAACTGAAAACCTTTCTCTGGGCATTCAGGCTGTAAAATCCAGCACTGGAATTTATATCTGTGGGTAAAAGCACCCTCCACTTTCACTTGTAGAAAATATAAACATCCAGAGATGTACAAGGGAAGCTGTGGGAACAGAGCTCCTGGACATATATTAATATCCACACAGTGATGCAAGAATCAGGGGGCATTTTAGAGGATTTTTTTGAAGAAAGAAGGAACTTTGTTCACCCTACTCATGATCATTTCCCACTCTCACCACAATGTTACTGAAAAAACCTTCGTGAAGCAACGGAAAACAAAAAAGATGAAAAAAATACTTTAAAAAGTATTCCCATTCCTGGGAACTCTTGGATGAGCAGAGCCCAACAGAGGGCAGCTGGACAGAGAGGAGGCTGTGACACATCGTGTAAAACAAGACAAATAAATATTTCCCCATCAATATTAAGAAATAACATTTCCCAAAAGACCTGCTAGAAACAAACCAACCCCACGACCACATATGGTTCCCACAGCCAAACCAGGGGATAATTAAATTACAGCAAAGTTGCTAAATATGAATTGATATAAAACTTCAGCTAACTGAAAAATTGCCTTTGACTGCAGATCAATAGCAGGCCTGAAAGATTCATCTGCACATAATTAGCAGAGAGATTTGCATCAAAATCCTGGATCCCATATGCTGCAATATTACTGAGAGCCATTAGGCACCGTGTAAGCCCGAGATACTTTTGGTGCCACAAAAAAAAAAAAAAAAGAAGGCCTTGGATAAAAATCTAACAAAAAACCAGAAATTCTAAAAGCTTCAGAATGATTTCTGAAGGCAATAAATGTTCATTAACTAATAAAGTTCCTCTAAAATCTACTGATAAGCTCTGGTTTATATTATGGCATCCCTACAACTCCTCATTGGCTTCTTCTTTTAAAAACAAATTGAGATTCTACAAAAATGGTTCAAAGCAATTTTTTTTAGTCTCTTGCAAGAGTCTAAAAGGGGTCCCTGAAGTGAACAGCTTTTAGACACCAGCAGAATAATATTATACATTGCAAAAGTGAATTATTTTGTTTCAAACACATTGATTCTCTACCTACATTCAATTCAAATCCTGCATTTTTTTCAGCAAACCTGGCAATTAATTTAAATTAATTATTTAACTAATTGCTATTGTCCAAGGGTTTACTTTGCTCACCAACAACACAAACCAGCTGCACTTGAGAAATCACATATTTCATAAAGACAACACTGTTAATACATTAAAAAAGCAATTAATTGGAACAATGACTCTTTTTTCTATAGTTGTCACTTTGTGTGCAGAAATTCCTAATTATTTAGAACTCTAATGGGATTTTGAAGCTTTTCCAAAAGATCTGGGGCAAGCAATGGCTGAAGGAGCCTCTGTCCAGCTTGGCTCTGAAGCTCTTTGGTGTGGAACACCCAGGTGAGCTCAAACACTTCCTGAATTTTCTGAAATCCAGTCTTAAAACACCCGAAATTCTCATAAAATACATAATACAAAAAGCAGCTACTTCTTCTAATGTACATCTTCTTGATTTTTAAATCAATTCTTTCACTCTTTTATCGCTCAGAGTTTTTTCAAGCGTTCTTTCTTCCGATGCCATCACTGAAATGGGTTTTGACACCAAAACCTGCTGAGTAGGAGCCAGCAGTTGACCTAAAAACTGGGTTCATTAACTCCATAATTAGCTGGATTTCCTAAATTAGCTGGTGCTCAAGAACAGGATAAACCTCCCCTATGGAGCCAGGAGAGGAGAAGCTCCAGGGAGAGCTCAGAGCCCCTTCCAGGGCCTAAAGGGGCTCCAGGAGAGCTGGAGAGGGACTGGGGACAAGGCATGGAGGGACAGGACACAGGGAATGGCTTCCCACTGCCAGAGGGCAGGGATGGATGGGATATTGGGCAGGAATTGTTCCCTGGGAGGGTGGGGAGGGGCTGGCACAGGGGGCCCAGAGCAGCTGTGGATGCCTCTGGATCCCTGGCAGTGCCCAAGGCCAGGTTGGACATTGGGGCTTGGAGCAGCCTGGGACAGTGGGAGGTGTCCCTGCCCATGGCAGGGGTGGCACTGAGTGGGATTTAATGTCCCTTCCAACCCAAACCATTCTGGAATTCTGGAATCTCAGATGGCCCCAGAGCAGGACATACAGAGATGTTTGAGCAATCACTGTCGAGGCTCTTCCCAAGGGTAATTCCAATTTCTTTTCCTTTGACACAGGGAACAGAACAAACTTCCCACCCTTAGAAGACTCACTGGGGATGGAAATTCCTCTCCTCAGCTGGGGGTTCAAGAAGTGCTCCACAAAATATCCTCAAAACCCTTCAGAACCTCCATCTACATTTGTCAGAAAAAGAAAACGTGATCCAAGGAAGATACCTTTGCTCTCCAAATTGAGATTTTTATATAAATAGCAGTAAAATTCAGTTTCCCAAAGTGTCAATTGCCACTATGCAAAACAACTATTTGAAATTGATAAAAATTAGAGTTTTATAATAAATCAAACCTACATAGCAACTACATTCATCTCCGTTTTTCAATATTCAGAACTTTAAATCTTGTTAAAAGTTCAAATTCTTGCTATTTCTAGGGTAAGAATAATTTTAAAAGCCTCCTTTAAATTTCCACAGAACAAGAAAACTATTTTAAGTATTATTTCACCCTTTGTGCATATACAACCACACATGTTATCCAGCCTTCTAAAATTCATTGCATAATTAGAAATTCAAATTAAAGCCAGCGAGTTCTCAGTGGAAAGAACATAAATAAGAAAACTGAAAGAAAACCATCATCAAAACCAGAAATCCATAAACATTCGATAAATTTGGCAGTTGAAAAGAAGCCCCAATAAAAGGAAATTTTTCATACTTGTTGCCACCTGCCTGCCTGGCTGCTTTGCATTGCCAGAAAAGAGCAAAACAGAGGCCAACCTATTTAACTAAACAGTTTTTATTAAAGTAAAAGAAAAGCAAGAATCTATAAAGTAGCAAGTGATCCTATTAGTTCCACCAGACTAAAATCATACAGTCTACGTATGTGGTCCTTTCAGCCACATCTGTTATGAGCCATTTTGATACCCAAAAGCAGAGAATATTTGATTATATTTATCAGGCACTGAGTGCAAATCAGGCTTTTTTTCCTCAATAACTCCTGGGAGAATGGGTAGGTTTAAAAAAAAAAAAAAAAGCAGTCAGGATTATAAAATATTTGTCTTTACCACAGTTGAGGCTGAAGTACTCATTGAATCCCACATTCTCTGAGGAATATGTAAGGTGCAATAAAGATGCAGGATACAGAATTAAAGGCAAATTCAAAGATATTCAATTCAAAGATAATGAGTTAAATATCCAATATCCAGAACTGGACCTGATAAATGGTAAATGTTTGGGGTTTGTATCCCCCCATTTTCATCACCTCACATTTAGTGCCTGGGCACTGAAGTTTCCTTTAAATAAACTCCGGCGAGTTCTTTGCACAAAACGCCCTATTCTTGACTGCTCTTTCAGCCACAGATTGAAATGCAGATCCCAAAAATAGATCAGTCACTTATTTCAACTCTGGACCTTTGAAAATCCAGATCAATTGCCTTTTGTCATCGTCTTTATATGGAGAGTAAGAAATTTCTGCTTAGCACCGTGGAAAAGCTCCCGGAGCCCCTTGGAAGAGGCAGCAGCATCGATAGCTTGAAACGCCCGTGTGCTGTTTCATAGGAATTTATTGACATTTTGGGAATATTCACCCATATTTTAATCTTTATGAGAAAGCACAGGTGCCATACAATTTACAGCACGTATTAAGCTGCTTTCAGGTTCTGAGGTTTGCCCTAAGCTCGGGATTTAGGATTTGAAACGGCGCAAACTTCTCCCTAAAAAAAAAAAATCAGCGCTGGGAGCCACGTTCAGCACAAACCCCCAAGCTCGGATCTTGCCCGTCCCTCGGTAATGAAGTCTGGGAAAGGAATCACAGACACCCAAGTGGTTTGGCAACTGTAAGTGACAGAAGCTGAGCTAAATCCTCTGTTTACACTGGGGATTAGCGGGGTGGATTGAGCGGCGCTCGCGGAGCCGGCGCTGGTCAGGGGACGCTGCTCCCCGTCCGCCCGTGGGGCAGGGCACAAAGCCCCGGCCTGGTAGGAAGTGACCCAGAAGGAGATGCCGAGCAAGGATTTACACAAAGCCAGTCTGCCTCAGAAAAACTCCATCTGACCATTAAGTGGCCGGCAGGGCCTGCCAGGAGGCCTAATTACAGCCCTACAGAGCCCGCTAACAAAGGCTGGAGAGCTTTAGCCCAGGGATGATCTGCTTTATACTGACTTGAGAGAGTCCATATAGAGCCACGAAAAGAAAGAGGTTTAGCTTGGAAATTCTCCCAAGGGACAAAGCATTGTGGCTCAGTCTGGAAGGCCCACATGGAACATACTTCAGATGGGCTTAAACATCCCACCCTCTCCAAATTAACATTCAACTACTGCCTGCTTAACATCTGCTTGGGCACGGCGACTTGTGGGAGGTTGTCAGAGGAGCCTGAAAAGGCTCCCTGGCACCTCAGTATTAAGAAATCTAATTCAATAAATCCCACAAATATGAATTTATAGCTGAGACCGGGAACTTCTGAGCAACGATGGGTTTTGTAAATCAAAAATCAGTTGCCTCAACAATTCAGTACCTCCCAGTATTGGCCTGTTTAATGAGAACAAAAATACTGACGTTATTCTACATTTACAAAGAAAAAAAAAATTATTTAACAAAGTCAGCACAAATGCAGGACTTGGAGAAAAATCTCCTTGTCAGCACTGTATTACCTGAATATAAAAATGTCCATCTTACCCCTTCTCCCTCAGGTGAATAGTTTTTATTTTACCTGCTCTCATAATGAGAGACCAGAAGTCACAATTCCCCATCTCCAAATACATCAGAAAAAAGAAAGTCACAATAATAAGAGCCTGTTTTAGTTCTTGCTGATTTCTGCCTTCCAGAGAAAGCAGTTGCTATTTCCTAAAATATTATCCAGGTTAAATCCTAAAAGCTGATTTTCTCAAGATCCTGAGTATCTCCAACAAGGGATATTTAGAGAGGGAGATAAAGACAGGGATTCAAGAGAAGCTGTGGCTGCCCCTGGATCCCTGGCAGTGCCCAAGGCCTGGCTGGACAGGGCTTGGAGCAGCCTGGGACAGTGGCCCTGCCCATGGCAGGGGTGGCACTGGCTGGGATTTAAGGTCCCTTCCAACCCAAACCATTCCATGATTTTATGATCACAGCAGGGATGAACCAGAGGGGATTGTCCCCAGTGTCTCTCTAAGCCTTGCAGGTGATTTGGAGCCCCTGGTTTGTTTGTCCCAGCCACAGAGGAGTAGTATGGCATTAACAGCAGATAATTCATGGATAATTCATTGGGAACACAGCACAGCTCCTCATTCCCACTCAGTGGGACTGGAGCAATCCCTATAAAATGCACAGCCAGATATTCCATGGGTTCATCCCATTGGGATGGAGCCTGGACCGAGCCCTGTGTGCACTAACAGCTCCACTCACCATTACTGAAGGACAGAGTTCATTTCAATTATATTCAAATAAAGCATCACCACAACAGCAATGAACCTGTTGATCCTAAACTCCTCAAAAAGCTGCTGGGCAATGGCTCAACATAAATTTTTATTTAATTTTTAAGACTTAAAGGTGAGAGAAGTGCTGATTTTGCAAGGAGCATTTCCAACCTCTCCTCACAGCAATTTAATAAAAATTAAACGTAATTGACAGAATGAGGGACTTGGAGAAGAAGGTGGGGGATGATCTCACAAACGCCTGGGATGACCAAGATTTAAATAAAGCCAGGAAGGAACTTAATTCTGTATTTTGGATGGTAAGAGACACAAAGAGATTAAATCTCTTCTGTTCCTTATGAACAACTCGCAGCTTCAATCTAAGCTCCAGCCCTCGATGGTGAATATTTAAATTTAACAATGTCACAGACCTTTGATAAGCTTTGGAAAATTTTGGAGCCCAGGTCACGATGATATACAACCCCCAGTTATCTTTTGTACATTCCCCAGGTGTGGAATTAAAAAATGAGATGTGATGGATGGCAGCAGAATACACAAATTGTGCTTTTGAGGTCAGGGCTGTCACATCCATTTCATAATTACATGCTTCAAAGATTTATTAAAAGTTCTGGAGAACAAGGAATGTACTGCAAGGGAGACAATGCAAAAGGCTGGATAGATTTTGGGAAAAAAAAATTACATCAGCAATGTGAGGAGATTCCTCAAAAGAGAGGGTTTCCAAAAGGGAAAAAATAAATTTTAAAAAAATAGCTGTACTGATTTAGAACAATGCTAAAAAATTAAGAAAAGTGAAAAAAAAATAAACAAAACCAAATTTTTGAGAGCAAAGATAAAAGCCTCAGTAGGAGTCAGAGGATAAACATGAGGTTTTAGTGTAAAAAATGACTTATTTTTATTTCCTTAAAGGGCTTTACTAAGTGCCAATGACAAGCAAATCAATTTAATCTTCACCTGAAATTTAAGCAAGCTACGGAGAATGGGATCGGCATCTGCCAAACACAAAGGGATCAAATCCCACCTGAAAGCACAAAAATGAAGTAAATTTTTGGAGATTCTCATGTACTCACCAGCTGCCTCCAGGACCAGCTGCAGCCTGGCTTTGGCCTGTTCAGCAGGAGTCTGCAAGAGAGGATTGATCAGCTCACGTTATTCCGGTTGGACATCGGGACACTCCAGGTCTGACATTCCCACCCTGAGAGCTCCCACCTCCACACCAGCCACAGGAACTTCCACAGTGGGATCATATGGAAGGAGGAATTATCAAAGAAATCCTCAGAACTGACCCAAAATGAGGTGGCTGTGGCACCGTGACCAACCCACACCCAGCTCATTTCCCAGCCCTCCAACCTCAAATCCTCCTCCCTCCTGGGTGACCCCGTTCCACACAGCTCCACAGAACGCCCCCAAACTGGCTGTAACATGATTAATACGGCGAGTTCTTCACACTTTCCCCTTATCTGGGGTGGTTTCTGTCTCTCCTGAAGGTATTGCTGCACATCTGTTGGCTCGAGGAGCACATTGTTGGCCATGGCCCCACTATGCTAATGAGTCCCAGTGATGTTGCACTGTGTCCAATGAGTTTGCCATCCCTCTGAACGTGAAGCTACTCCAACGTTGCCACAGTTAAATTGATGCACAAACCCTGTTTGTCACGGGGTTCAGAAGTTGATTATTTCTGGAAGCGCTGGAGAAGTTTGGGAGGTTTCTGTTCTGCACTAAAAACAAAACCTGACGGGGATTTTTGGTGGCATTTCTGCAGCTTAGGAAACTCTTCTGAAGAGCCTCAGTATCTGAACAAAGGAAATTTAAATGGGGAAATAAAGACGAGAGAAGCTGTGGCTGCCCCTGGATCCCTGGCAATGCCCACGGCCAGGTTGGACATTGGGGTTTGGAGCAGCCTGGGACAGTGGGAGGTGTCCCTGCCATGGCAGGGGTGACACTGGATGGGATTTAAAGACCCTCCCAACCCAAGCCATGCCATGATTCCATGATTTTAATCAGGCAAAGCTCTTTGTCATGAATGTCCCACCGGGTGATGCTCTGCAGGGCCTCACCACCCTCTCTATGAGGAGAGGCTGACAATGACACAACAATGCCATTTCTACTCCAAGAATTTACACACTGCTCCTTCCATTAGCATCCAGTAGGAAAGATGCTGCATTAAAATGCAATTCAAATGAAGATCCAAATTTCGGTTGTAGAGAGATCTATTATTTTTAGTTCAGATTTTTGCTGTTTGCATAAGCCCAGAATTACTGGGCAGAATTTATTATTATTATAACTGGTATTTGCATCCTACCATCAGTCCTGACCACTAATCCTGGTGGCAGCAAGAAATACCTTGGAATTTATCATAAATTACCTTCCCATTTCTTCCTCTTGCCATGAACTAACCACTGCAATCTGTTCTGGCATCTTAAATATGTCACAGGAGGAAAGGAAGGAGACGAAGAGAAAGATCTGCTTTTTATCCAGAACCAATTCATCCAGCTTCAGTTTCAGAGAAGCTTTACTTGGGTTTGTGGTTTCTCCATTCCATGACAACTTTAAATTAAAAAAAACCCTACCAGGATTAGTTGAGTTTGGCAAAATTTTGCAGGACAGGCAGAGGAGGGAAAGTGTTTGGTGTCAAACTCCACCTGTGCTCACATCTGCATGCCAACAGCCAAGGCTTTGTGCACCTCATCCATCAGGAGGGCTCTGGCATCCCAAAACACAGTTTCCTATTCCTACAGCAGTTATCCAGCTCAGATATTTAACCAAAAACTCCCTGGATCTCTCCTTGCTCGCCACACAACCACCACTGTTTAGCACCCCTGGCTGGGGAAAGATGTTCCACTGCCACCTTTTGGGATATTCATGTCCAGCACCACCACACCCACAAGAATTCCATGGAAGAGCAAACGCCAAGCCAGGCTCCAGAGGAGGAGAAGGGAGGCAAAGAGCAGCTGTACAAATGTCACTCCCAGCACTAAAAACGGAGTTCCACAACACCAGCACAACCAATCCTGCTGCTCTAAGGGGCTCCAAATGCCTCCTCCTGTGGAGGTGTGGACTGGTAAAAGGGAGGGAAGACTCAAATCCTTCTTTTGCTCAGCAATATCCCCCAGGGAGCAGCCCAGGCTGCTGCTCTGGAGGCATCTTCCCCTCTGCCCTCGCTCCAGGTGTTAATTACTCCATGGGTGAACTCGGCACAACCACCCCTGTATCAATCAATAAACACCAACCAAGCAGTGAAAGGAAGATTCTGAAACAAAGGTGACTGCCTTGGCCCCAGAAAACATCTCTCCAGCTGGTGGATGAGGCCTCCAACTAGGAGTGAAAAGGACAGAGAGGACTTCAGCTGAAAATCACAATTAGAGCCTCCAACGAGCCGGGAGCGATGTGTGAGAACAAGCAGCTACCCGAGGTCACTATTGATTCAGGGGACCAGTAAGTGAAAAATTCAGCAAGACCCTCAGGAAACTTCAAAATGGTGAAATGACCGGTGGAGGAAACATTGCCAGAGTGATGTCGAGTAAAATAAACCATTGTACTTCCCTTATGGTCGTAAGCATGACACAGAAGGAAAAGAATTCAAAGAGTAAAAATAAAGTATTTCTAGTGCCAGCTGGGGAAGGAGCCCAGAACTGCAAAAGCAGGAGAGGAATTCCCTAAAATTCCTTAACAAGCACACTGTAAAATCACCTGAGGTCATCCCCAGCAATGGATTTTACATGTGTCCAAAGGTGTCTGGTGAGACACTGGAACCTCAGTCTAGAAAATGATGGTTTTCCATAGGACACCAACCAGAAACATCTCTGTGATTAATGACAGCTTTTAATATTTCAAGCAAAATTTTGATCAGCTCATTCAGTTTTTAATAGCAGCTGATTTATGAAGTTGTGACACATCCTTAACTTGTATTGCTTTGCAGTTCATCCACTGCATTCCATCACTGCTCCTTTCATAAATAGTTATTTTCAATAAAACTACATTAAAGCAGAGTCTCACGTCTTTAAATTTGGTGGGTTTTGTGTAAAAATCCCCACACAAATTGTTTCTCACTTGCAGCTCCAGGAAAAAGGGGCTGAGTGTGATGGGCAGCTCCAGAAACACCATCAGAACCATGGTTCCAAATATTCCATTTCAAGGGAGACTCAGCTTCTCCATCAATTAATCGATTAGAACAAACACTTTAATTAAGCTTTAGAATGTATTCTTTAAATTATTCCTGCTATTTGTGATGAACGGTAAATGTTTTTGACAGAGGAAACAATATTAAAGTGAAAACTTGAGAACACTGAGGAAAAAAATTTGAGAAACATGAAGTTTATAAGGAGTCCAAGTTTCTGCTGGAGCCAAGCACTGGAAATATCATGGAGCAGAGCACGTGGCTCTTGGCAGCACTGGAAAACTTGAATCCCATGATTCCAGCAGTTCCTGGTGCTGCAGCATCCTGAGCTGGAATGTTGCCTTCCTGAATTTTTATCGTTCTGGAATTTCCTATGGGACATGTCTGATACGTGCTAAAACTGGGCAGGTTCCGCTCCCCCTGCTCATCCCTGACACTGGGGGAGTAAATTTATCTACAGGACTTTTATCTCTGAAAGCACCTGCATAAAAACCCAATAAACTTCTGGTGATGGTGATCAGTTTTGGGGGGTTTTTACACAAATCTTTTCTCTTTGCATTTGATGAAGACAAACCCAGCCCTCAGCACTCCCAGGAAAAGCTGCTACCTGGAACTGTAATTCCATGTTCGACTTGCAGAGAGGATGGGGGATATCAAACCTGTTTAATGAAAATCATCAAGTTTTTAAATCATTTAAAAACAGGTGAGAATTGGAAATGGAACGTGAGTTGTGGTTGTATCCACTGTGGGTCTCCTCATGCCATTTCCCAGGGTTCAGACTCCTCTGGATGCAAGTCTAGATGGTGAAATCTCAATTTAAAAGCCAAATCCAACCAATACCCTAAGGAGTAGGTAAATAAACACTAATTAAGTGACTCCACATCAGAGCACAGATCCATCCTCCTGCTGGAACTCCAGCCTCTCATCCCTTTCCTGGGGACATTTGTCCGACCTTTCCCAACGCCTGATGAGCTCAAAATAAGGTTAAGGAGAAGTGTAACAAGAAAAAGAGAGAACAAAACACACATTCTCCCAGCTGTCTGAGGAGGTGGCTACACAAAACTACCGGGAATCATTCCAAAGCAGGTCAGAAACCCCCAGCAAATGTTTGGAATGAATTCCAGGAAAAAAAGAAAAGCCGGCAAGGCTGAGAATATAAGAGAAATTCCCAAGTGGAAGTGCAGCAGAGATTTCCCCAGTGGAATGAGGCCTAAGAGAGGTTGTGGTTGGTTGGGATGAGGGGAATTGCTTCAATCCAGAGGTTCTGGTATTCCATGGATGGAATTCACACAGAGGAAGGAGAGTAAATGGAAAACAAATCCCATCAAGGGAGTTCCTCAGTGGCGACTTCCCTGGAGAAACATCCAGGTCACAGCAGCCTGTCCCACCACCCCTCACACCAGGGACCAGGGGCTCGGAAAGAGCGGCTGCTGCTTCCATGGAAGGGCCAAAGTTGGGATCCAAGTCCTGGGTAGGACAAGAAAATCAGCAACCAAGGCACTGAAGAACCAAATCCCAGCTCTCCCAGGAATCCCTGACTGCTCCTGTGAGACTGGAATGGGGCTCCAGCTGCAGAGGGGAGTGGAAATGATGTTGAATCACAACATCCCATCCAATTTGTACACAAATCCAGAAGTTTGGGACACAGGACGCTGACAGGCCTGAGCAGCTGCAGAGGGGAGGGGGAATGATGCTGAATCACAACATCCCATCCAATTCAGATCCAAATCCAGTATTTTGGGATGCAGGACACTGACAGTCCAGGAGCGGTAACAGCGGTCCGGAGTGGGATAAATGCAATTCCCACTGGGAAGAACCTCTCTGCCTTCCCAAAATCCAGCATAAATTCAGGAAAGCCTTAGTTTGGGGTTGTGGGCAGTGAAAAGGAGATCTCAAGTATCAGTGAGGGGAAGAGCCAAGAAAGAAATGAAACAGAGGGGATACATCTATGATTACATTTGAATTTATTCTATAAATCAGGGCCTGCCTTCCCCTGGAATATTTTCCATCCCACTTCCAGCAAATCCCAACAGGAGAAAGCAACAAAGGAACCTAAGCCCAGCCAGCTTTTAAACAGAGTTTGATCAAATTGTGGAAAAGATTGTGGGACAGGTTTGTTTATCAACAGGAATGCTGGATTCCTTTTCTGCCATTTATTCCTCTTTGGGTGATTAAAAAAAATAATTACCACAGAAAGTGAAAATAAAGAACTTATTTGTGTGAGAAGACACTTCACGGGAGGATAAAATATTAAAATAAATATAAAACCAAAGGACCCCGAGAATTTACAGTTGTCATCTTTTCCTTATGTAAGTCTTTGAGGGTGGCAAATTCCAGATTGATAAAGGAATGGTTTTCACATTAAAAACATAAAAATAAAATCCCAGAGAAGAATCCCTAATCCGAATTAATAGCACAGAAATATAACAAGCACATCTGGCACTATTTGAATTAAACCCCTGCATTTTCAGACATAAATCAGTTGAAAAGACTGGATGGTAAAATTATATTTATGTCTGAGTTTTTCCTCTGATACAATTAATCAACAACAACATTCAGGAAGAGGCTGTGGCAGGAGTGTCCTGGCTGGATACAGATCCACCTGCCCCCAAAAAAATCTTCTTAAATTCATCAAAGTGAATTGTAAGTGGAGAAAAATAATGTAAAACATGGAATAATGGTAATTTCTGTTTGTGGAATGTACAGATGCTCCTGGTACCCCCACAGAAATAAAGAACCCAGCATCAGGGATGGACTAATTAGGAAAGGAAAACATTAACCAAAAAATTGGGCAGAAAAAAATGAATTTTAATTCATGTAAAGGCCACAGAAAATATGACCAACGATGAAGGGAAGAGTCCAGCTTAATTAACAACACCAACACCACGGTGAAGGGAAAACTTGGTTACGGAATGCAGCTCCTGCAGCCAGAGCCAGGAATAAACACCTGAACCTTGACAGAAAGGATGGAAAACTTCCCCAGATCCTCCTCCTCCAACATTCCCAGTTTATCAAAACTGGGGAGGAGAGACAACAATGATAAGGCCCAACCCTTAAATTCAGAGCCCAACGAGGAGTGACAGAATTAAGCAGAACTATAAAATCCCAGCTCTGAACACCGTAAGGAATGTAAAATTTCCTGCTAAAACACCAAAGGATGCTCAGACTCCGATGGAATTTTCACACAAATTTGAGATCAAAGGGAGGTCACCTTAAACTGTCCCCAAATATCTCTGACGTGAGAGCTGAGGATTCCCCAAATCCTCTCTCTCCTCTCACCCAGGACACAAACTGCCATTAAACAATTTGGATTTGTTAACTTCAATAATGGATTTTTAATTTCACTCCCCTTAACCAGGAGCCACTTCCCAGAGTGATGCGGGTTTTAACCCAGGATTCTCAGAACCCTGGAACTCCAGGTGGGTGGAAAAATCCCATCTTGTTCACACTAAAACCAACCCAAAATTTGGGGAATGAGCAACAATGGATTACTGGAAGCAAATCAAAGGCAGGAGGGAATGGCTGTGGCAAAGAGCCCGGGTGGCTCCGGCACACGGACGGGATTTTCGGCATTCAAAGCAGTTTTTGCAGCAAGGACCAGGAAACAACAATGTGTTCATTTCAGTGAATATTCCTGAGAAAAAGCAAGGAAAAAGGGCCTTCCTACTGCGAGTGGATACAGCAAAATGGATTACCACTCTGCAGAAACAGGGAGATTTGGAAATAAGATTTTAAAAAAATTCATCGCTAAATCCAGGTCTCTTCAAAAGGAAAAATTCCTGGAAGTGTCAAACTCACACAGCCATAAACACTGTGAGAGTTCTTTAACAAGAGAGGAAATATGGATAATATTGCATCCAGATATGCACTAAAGGCTAAAAAATTACCTCCCCTCTATTTATTTCCTTGCAGCCCGGAATATCATCCCTTAGATTTACATTTGCATGGAAATACAGCCACAATCACCACAAAACTCAACATTCTGATAAAGAGCTGACAGAACAGAGATTCCTGCATCAACATCATCTGGTTATTAATCTATAAATTCATCTACTTCTTAATTTCACCTTTATAAATTAAAGGTAGAACAATCCCCACTGCTTACAAAATTATAAAATTATTAATATTTAACTCTTAAATGTGGATTTCTGTCTTTTATCACTGTTTTAAATTTCTGCTGCATTGTGCTATAACAAAGTCGTGGGAGAATATAAAAATAGTAGCAGATTAATGCAGGTTCTGGAATGATAATTTTTAATTAACACATTATAAACTGCTTTGGAAACAGCTCCAGCCAAGGCTGGAAAAACAGGAGCACAACCAACAGGTAACAGGGATTAATTAACAACATTGAATTACTGCTTTGTTTTTTCCACTAAGAGAGGAGTTTTCTCTAAATAAATTAGAATTTTTCAGAAAAAGGGAGTCCCATCCCCTTTGGAATCTTTGCACTGAAATGCAGCAATTGAAAAGTAATAGGAAAAAGAAACATTTTGAAAATGAAAAGTATTTCAAATATCACAAAGATCCAGTGAGTTCTAAATTAGCACTCAGTTTCAAAATAATCTGATAATCTACCCAGAATCATGACTAATTACACAGGAATTAACCTGAACTTAATCAAGACTGTACACTTTGAATAAAAGTGCATTTTTGCTCTCAGATTCAATGATGAACTCACCCCCACTGCACCGTTTTTTGGGCTGTCACAGATTTGCTGCTTTAACTTTTCCAAAAATGACTTGTGTTCCGTGCTTTTGGCTGCTCCTTCTGACAAATAAATACAATATAAAATGTGCAGGGCAAAGCATAATTATGCTGAGGAGCACCTGCATAAAATCAGGGTGCAGAGATTTGTATTTTAGGTGCAGACCACAGATAGTTGGGCAAATTTATGCTTCATCTCAGCATTGTGCCAAGATCCCTCTCCAGTATCTGCAATAAAACACATTCAGATCAAAGATCTCCACGCAGAATCCCCAAAAGAAGAGGGGAAAGAACCCCCTAAAAAGATGAATTTGCTGGCGGCCTCAATAATCAGATTAATAATCAATTACATCTCTGCCAAAGCATTTGTTTGCTGCAGAAAACCCTCCCAGGAAATGCATTTAAACTTGGGGACGCTGAAGCAGCCACTGCCCTCCATAAAGTTCCTTTATGTATTTTTCCACAATATGCACAAAACCAGAATATGAAATCAGAAACATTTTACACATTCTCATACTTCAGAGAGCACTAACAGCATTTTACTCGTCGAAAGCACTTTATCTTCATGTCTCTATAAGGCAGAGTTGGTGCATAATAATGTAATTTATATTGCCTAAATGTTATTTTGGGAGCATTGCATCATTTCTCAAACTTCATGACCTTTACAATTTTCTAAACTTTTATTTCCCTCATTATTCTGAACAGATTTCATTACATATTTTGAATGTAAACAACCCTGAATAATGATGGGCCCCATTACGTATGTACAGCTCTGACAATCGCGCGCGGGGCCGAGATGGAAACCCAGTGCATTAATTTACCTCTCATCTGCCGTAACTGCACTCCCATAAAAAGTTTTATACTCAACTCACATAAATCACAGGCAAGAAAAATGAGAAAATCTGGTGGCTAACTCATCTTCCACCATTCTGCGAAAATGAAATTCACTGAAATACCTATCAAAACTGCAATCATCAAGAGATAATGTCTTCTTAGGTCTATCTGCACTTTCCGATTTAATTTCCTCCATGCCCTTGACATCCACAGATACCATTAAGATTAAGAGCAGCGAGTAACTGAGCAGTTCTCAGATTTTGATATATGGGGCGCAGGCACTAAATGTAATATCATCATTTGAAAATTAATGCAATATTTCTTTTGTTAGTTTTTTTTTTTTCTCTCCCCCGCTCGGAAAGCGGGATGAACACTCGGGGTCCTCTCGCCGGTAATTTCCCCATCAGAATGCCAGTGCAATTACGAGGAGATGTGCACCTGGGCAGAGGTCACCCAAATTACTCCATCATTTAATGAGCGCCGAGATCAAACCCCGGCACACTGTTGCTGCCGAGAGACGCCTCGCAGCCTGCTACATCAAATCTGATGGAATCATTAGAGTAATAAGCAGGAAAATCTGTTTGCAGATTAACCTCTGGTTCCATGCTGCTTTCATCTAATGGGGCGCTGTGGAAATCTTGTCAGCTTTTCATCAGCCGCGATCAAATTACGGGAATTGCGAACAAACCGCCGGCGCGATTGGAAACAACACCCGCACGTGCCGGGGGTTTTATGCAGATGCCAGGGAAAATCACACTCTTGATATTTTACAGGGTTATTTACTCCAGCTGATCATCGCTCCCATCCATCTGCAGGGACGCTCCCATCGGCCTCTTCACGTTTACGGGAGTCAAACGAATTTATGGGGTAAATATGAGCGGGGTGACAAAGGGAGAGCAAAATAAAGGCACAAAGGTCACGGGGTCCCCACCGCAGCCAAGGGCGGGGGAGGCACCTCTGCCTCGGTGGTAAACGAGAGTGATCAAAGTTTACTTTTTAATAAAGACACAGAGACATTAAAGCCCTGTTTTATGTGGAGCGGCTCTGGTTTCAGAGACCGCCGGTAATGGGAAGTGACAGGGTAAAACTCGCTTCCCTTACAAAGTTCCCACAAAATTTGTCGCTGTTGGAACAACAAACTGCTGCAAGCCCTTTGAATATTCTGCCACTAACGTGCTCTGCCTCTGATGGTTTGATCCCACAGCTGTTTGATTCACATCTGCAACCAAAAGCAGCAAAACTTTACAACAAATAAAAGTGGTGTGTGAATTTAACACACGCCCAGTGCCATGGGCTCCCCACAAATCCTCGGGATCCATGGAGCGCCTCTGCAGGAGCAGCCTGGATTTCATCCCCACAGGCAAATGGAGCCAACAGGAAGTTTTTCCATGGATATCCATAAGCCATTGATCTTCTGTGGGGCGTGGTTACCCAATGTGAACCTGATCCAAAGCTCCTGAAGGAGCTGGGGAGACTCCCAAGGGCCAGGCTGCTGCTGAGCCAGGGGGATGTTTGGGATGCTGACCCTGGCACAGTCAAAGTGACAAGATGGGGACACTGGGGGTCCCCTCTCAGTGGGGGACACAGCCAGACCCAGCACTGCTCCCCAAAAAAGCTGGTGCCTCCAGCTGGACACTCAGTGGCTCTCCAGCCTATCCAAGTAGGAATTGGGAATTGTCCCTGGACACAAATGTCACTTTGGCCATAGGTGGCAAACATCTCCACACCCACCTTCACTCCCTTCCTCTCAGACTGGGACATTTCCAACTGGAAATGTCATCCACAGCTCAGCACAGCTGTGGGAAACCTCAGGAGAACTCATTTTAGGAATTCACACTTTGAGCAAAGATATCGACCTTGAAGTGGAACCACCCCTTATTAATTAACATCTGATGAAAATCAGAGGGGTTTTTTTTCATAAATACATGGAATGGCTCAGTTGGAAGGACCTTGAGGATGATCCAGTTCCAAGCCTGAGGTCAGGTTACTGTAATACAACCACCAAAATACAGCAAACTATTATTTATAAAACTGTGATTTATCAGGGAACCCCAGAATCATTTGGGTTGGAATAGCCTTCCAAGCCCATTGAGTGCCATCATTAACCACCACTGACCATGTCCCTAGTTGCCACATCCACAGGGCTTTTCTATTTCTCCAGGGATGTGGATTCTACCACTGCCCTGTTCCTGTGCTTGACCACCCTTTCCATTAAGGAATTTTCCCCAATATCCAACCTAAACCTCCCCTGGAGCAACTCGAGGCCATTTCTTCTCACCTACTTTGCAAACAGATAAGCAGAAAAGATACTTTTAAACTTGTGTTCTGGATACTTGAAAAACGTGATCATGCAGATGTGAGGCTCAGAAACGTGCCCAACTCCTGCTCTCCGTGGTGTGTTTCTAATCAGGAATAACAAATTCCACAATTATGTGATGGCAAGAAACCACTTTACACACTCTGACGACCACATTTCTCAGTGTGGTAGCTGGAACATGATGACAACTCTCATCTCTATTCCACATGCAGATAAAATTGATGTTTAAGTTACCTAAATACTTTTTTAATGGACATAAAATCTTCTTTCCTTCTCATCTAATGTTAATTTTGCAGGAACAAACACTGGGACCTTCAGGTCCTCTGTGCTCATTTGCACCTTGAGAGACTGTGGTGGTTCAGGTAATCTAAATGTGGTCAACAACATTTTGGGTTCAATGCAACAAAAAACAGATAAAATCCAACAGCAGAATTCAGTGTTTTGTCTACAAAAATACCAATATTTATAGTCTAAATAGCAGGAGTCAAACATTAATCAGTTACAAATAATAGTTCATCTGCATAACTAATATTTAACTTCATTTTATAAAAGGATCCAATCTGATTATTTCTGTAAGTTCTTGATTTTTTAAAAACTTGCAAAAGATGAGTTATTTTATTATAATCTTGCCAAAAATAGCTCAGCAGTGGCTGTGCTCTCACACTTTCCACTCCACGAGGAATCTCCCATGTATCCATCACCTTTTAGGAAGGAGAAGACCAAGAAGACTCAAGCTGAAGACTCAAGTTTAATGCTCAAGCACCAAACTAAAGGCCAGACACTGAGGGGCGTGAAATTGTAACCCCCAAAGAAAACCACAGTAGTTTTCCTAAGGGAAAACCTTTAAAAAAGACCTCTTTCAGTTTTAATAATTAGGACATCAGAGATAAAATGTCTTCTATTCAAAGAAAAAATAGTGAAAAACATTATTCTTAAATAAATAAATTTCAATAGGGGAAAATCCCAACCCTCCATTCAGCCTTCATAAGAGACAAATGCAGCCTGCAGAACATAATTGACCAGCATGGAATTCTGCCAGGACAGCAAGATAAACATAATTACTCATATTAAGGAGTGTTAATTAATTGTTTGTGAACATAAATAATTGGCTGCTTGGTCTGCAGCTCGTTAGGAAGCCAAGGGCTCTGTCAGACGTCGCTGTCCAGTGGCCACCTGAGGACACAGAGCTGTGACACCACAGGTGAGGAACCCAGAGAGCAATGAGCAGTGAGGGGCCAGCACTGGACTTTCCAACTGCTCCAGGAGCTCTGCTCTTTATTCCATTTGCTGATTCCCAACACATTTCACAGGGCATCTTTGGGAAGGAGGAGCTCGTGACAACTGTGCCAGGATCTCCATCCCACCAGGATCTCCATCCCACCAGGATCTCCATCCCACCAGGATCTCCATCCCACCAGGATCTCCATCCCACCAGGATCTCCATCCCACCAGGATCTCCATCCCACCAGGATCTCCATCCCACCAGGATCTCCATCCCACCAGGATCTCCATCCCTTTCCATCCCTCTGGCACTCCAAGGAGATATTGATACCCAAGCTTCCCCAAATCACCCTTTCCCAAGTGATTCCCAAAATGGGAAACAACAAGAGGAAAGCAATTTTGTCCAATGCAACACCTGATGTTTTTAACAGCACTGTGGAACAGCAGGGATTCTTTAGATATTCCATGAAAAAATTAAACCCTTCTCAGGATGGATGTGCCATTAACAGTGAATATTTCCATTTAATGGGATTTAATAATCACTTTAGATGAACTATTTAATGTTCCACTGATTGCTGGTACCAACATGTGAGGCTCAACCAGCTTCTGACTTGTGACAAGATTTTATTTTTCCGAGTTTTGATCAACTGACGAGTTTTTAAAGCTAAGCCTGGCTTGTCATCACTTGTGGGCTTAATATGTTTACTTAAACCAGAAATATTTTGCACCTCAATTATTATTTTCTGCCGCAGCCCTGAATGGAATTTAAGTCGATCCATTATTCATAAAGCAAAGACAAGAGAAAACACAAAGCTGTGCACTTCTTTCAAAGCCTCCAAATTACTCAAACACACCATATTTATGCATGCAATATTTGATTGTGTCCCTGTCTCTCTCTTTTTTTTTTTTTTTTTTATATATTTTTTTAATCACAAGTTTGTTGTTTTCAGATCAGGATATGCCAAAAATCCGACACCAAACAATTTTTGTTTATAATTAAGGCAATCATCAATCCAAGGATTGTAGTCCGGTTTATTTCATCTCTACATCAAAAAAAAGTAATTTAAAAAAATTAAAATTCCCTTGAAATGAGGAGATAAATGAAAATGTGAGTGCCTTCACATAATAACAGTAGCCTGACCCTCTGGGAAATGGTTGACTTTCTCAATTCAAGGTATTCAAAGCTCATTCAAAAGTGTTCATTTGGAATGCAGATATCAAAGATGATGCAAATGTTCAAGAGAAAATTAAAACTTACCAGATGTTCTAATCCAGCTTTGATGTTTGCAGAGTCCCTGTAAGAGAAGAACAAAAGTTCTAAATAGTTGCTAAACCCTTGTTTGCAGCTATTTCTGTTTAACTCTGAAATGGCAAAGCTGGGTGGTTTCTCCAGTGGGGAAAAATTTTAGTTTTAATACATAAATTTACCTTTAACACCTAAAAAATATTGATTGTCCTAATGTACAATGCCAGAATTAAACCCTCAAATATCAGCTGCCCTGAAATTGCTGCAAACCGCAGCAACGCCACAGGACACACATTTAAAATTAACACTTTTAATCAAATTATCCCACTGTTTACACTGGAAAGGATCAGCCAGGCCAGGGCACGGGGCTGTTTATCAAATCTACATTTGGTGCCTCCTGGTTCTGCTTTGCCACCACTTCCATAATAGAATTCTGTACCCCTTTCCAAGGTGATGGAGAGAAGGAATTGTGATTAACTCCATAGGTCGTGGCAGCCATGCTGGAGCTTGGCATCCAACTCCTGAAAGCTGCAAAAACCCCAAACGTACAGGGAGAAAATGGGAAAAGATTTTCATAAACACAGCTAAAAAAAAAAAAAAAAAAAAAAAAAGGAACCAAACTATCCAAGTAAAAACTCTGAAAAGCAAAAACTCAGGGGGAAAATCAATCTCTAACATATCCTGCTATTAAAAAAAAAAAAAAAAGATGAAATGCAATGGAAAACAAATTAAAAATTCCCCCAATCCCAACCCACTGAACGAGGAGATGGCTCCTGCTTCCATCAATTCCAGGCTGTACCTGATTCCAACATCACCTCTTGGAAGGTGGGTCATTGCCATGGCAAACAAGGAGAAACCAGCCCATGAGGATTGCAGGGAATCAGTTAATTCTATAGTATTACTAATTACTAGTAATAAATTACTAATTATTGACAATTTCCTAAAGCTTTTCCAAAAATCTGCTATGCAGTTTTCTTCTATTTAAATGTCACTAACAAAGTGAGAGGGGAAAAAAAAAGTACTTCTACTGTTTGAATTTTGAAAGAAGAATTTTTCCTTCTCAGCCCTGGAGAATTTATCCCAAATTGTCTCCCACATCCTGAGACTGGAGGAGGATCCAGGAAGACCTTCCAGGAGCTAAAAGGGCTCCAGGAGGGCTGGGGAGGAACTGGGGACAAGGCATGGAGGGACAGGACACAGGGAATGGTTTCAAACTGGGAAAGGGGAGATTTGGGTGGGATACTGGGGAGCAATTCCTGGCTGGGAGGGGCTGGGATGGAATTCCCAGATTTGCTGTGGCTGCCCCTGGATCCCTGGAAGTGCCCAAGGCCAGGTTGGACATTGGGGCTGGGAGCAGCCTGGGACAGTGGGAGGTGTCCCTGCCATGAACAGGGAATGGGATGAGCTTTAAGGGGTGGGATGGATGGGATTTAATGTCCCTTCCAGCCCAAATCATTCCGTGATTCCATGATCTGCTCTGGAGGTTCTACCTGGCCTTTAAGGATCGACAGGATGGGAGGAGCTCCCAGGCCAGGCCCATCCCTGCCATCAATATCTGTGCACCTCCCCTTGGCCTGTGCTGAAAGCAGCCTCAATTCAATTACAGGCCTCAAAACTGATAAAAAAGGTCCTGAAGTGGAAAATGTGAGGAGATTATTGGCAAATGAATAAAGATTTGTATCGAACCAACACGCGGGAGCAGAGCAGGGGTTTGGTGGGGCTCTTTTTTAATCATCCCCTGTCTCAAATCTTCTGGGAACAGCGAGTTTCCCTTCCCCTCCTGCAGCACATCGATTCCTGAATTAGGCTGCAATATTAAATAATTAATATACTTGCCATGATTGATGTTTTGCATTAGTTGAATATTAGGTTATCAATCAAAATCCACTTGGTTTAATGCAATAATATTGAAAAAGTGTCACGGGCTGTTCAGCCAATTTGTAGTTGAGGCAGCCCAGACAGGAATATTGGTGTAACACAAGGCCCTAACGCAGGAAATGCAGTGCTGCAACATCCATAAGGAAAACATTATCAAACTAAGCAGGACAAGGCTGAGCTTGTCCTAAATAAACCTTGGGGCACCTGTCACTTCCAATGAAAACCTCTGCCCAGCCTGAGGCTGCTGGGCATCAATCAGCCAGGCTGTGGCAGGGTTTATCTTTTAGTTAACCAAAAGATTATATTAGAGATCTTATAAAATTATATTCTGGATCCCAGTCTATATTGCATTATGTATACAATGCAATAAATTACATTATGCAATTGCAGTTACATAATTATATATAACAATTGTATATTTTAAAATACATACTATACATTATATTCTGTATCCTATTCTATATTGCACTGTGTATACAATGCAATAAATTATATTGTGTAATTACAGTTATATTTGTATAATTAGATATAAAAATCGTGTATTTTTAAATACATACTACAAATTATATTCCATATCCTATTCTATATTGCATTACATATACAATACAATAAATTATATTGTATAATAGCAGTTATATTTATATAATTACATAGAATAACTGTACATTTTTAAACATATACTGTAATTTATATTCTGTGTCCTATTCCATATTGCATTAAGTATACAATACAATAAATTATATAGTGTAATAGTAGTTATATTTATATAATTATAGATATTATATATTTTAAATATATAATGTAAATTATATTATAAAATTCATGGTATTTGTATAATTATATGCAATGATCACATATTTAAATTCTATTATTTTTATCATAACTTATACAAATAAGGCTCCCATTAATCTTATATTTCATACGCTGTTTTAGGCAAAATCAGACCTGTGGCCACAGCTCAGTCTCACACACAGCCCTGAGTGCCTGCAGAATTTCAAACCATTAAACACCACAATAAAAGTCATTTATGCACACCCAACACTCCAATGCTCACATGAAAGACACCATCAAATTGTATTAATTTGATATCATTCCCAGGTAATCATTTTTTACTCCATTTTACACCCCAGAGTTCCCAGCAAGGCACAGATTTGCCTTTCAGGCCATCTCCAGTGCAGCACCTGAATTTCTTTGGTTCATTAGACAAGTTTGATTTTATTCTTGAGCTTTCCTTTTTTCCACCAGAGAAGCTTTGGAATTTTTCCCCACTACAACCAAGGATTTGCAGTAAAACGCTCCTTGACATGCATGTATTTAAAACCATCCATTAAACCCAGAAAATATCATACTCAGACTCATCCAAATGTTTCAGCAATGCCAGCGGAAAAAATTCCAGCTCCATTTGAATCCCGGTCATGAGGGACCTGTAGCAAGAAGCTGGGAATTCAATTAAGGAATTTCCACCTCAGCCCATGGCAGGGGGTAGAACTGGAGGAGCTTTAAGGTCCCTTCCAATCCAAACCATTCTGGGATTCTCCAAGTTTTGCCAGGTTTGGGATTACTCAAACCCACAGTAACTAATTGGTGTGAACTTCCCTTCACAGTAAATTAAATTAAAAATATTCCCTAGCACTTGCTGAAATCATGATTTTAACCTGGAATATATTCATGTTCCTAAAAATACCACCTGTATCAAACTAACCATTCATCAAGGGAGCTGAAAAATGTGCACTGTCCTCAAAATATCCCATACAGGTATTACAAAACAGCTGAAGATTTCACATATCGTGTGCTTTTTAGTGAATTTATAGCAGTTCCACCCAAGAATTGTACAACTAATGCACAGTTAATTAATAGTTAATAACTGTCTTGAATTAGAAGCCATAGGCTTCAGGATAATCCTATGGGTTATTTATACCTAGATGGATATTACAGGATGATAATAATAATAATAATAATAGTAATAATTCAGGTGAAAGGGCCTCTGGAGGGTGCAGAGGTTTATCCAGGATGCTTTTGGAAGCCCAGTTCCATGCACAACCTGTCCTGCTGATTTGGGGTCCTCACTGGAGCATCTTTCCTTCTCTCTGCCCCAAGCACTTGGTTTCCATCTCTCCTCCCACCTCCAGGATCCCAGCTCCTTGGTCACCTCCCTCCTCCTCAAGCTGGTGGCCACCATCAGGTGCCCTCAAAGCCACCCCTTTGCAGGCTGAGCCACCCCCAGTCCCTCAGGTGACCTTCCAGGGACACTCTGACCATCCTGGTGGCCTGAGCTCCACCCTGAGAGGTGCCAGTGCCTGGTACAGCTCCCCAGGAGCCAAATGAACCAACAAATCCCCTCCTCAGGGAAAAGTCAAAGCCACCCCCCACACAAACCCTGGAATAACCTGGAACTGCCATGGAACTCCGTGGAACAGAATGCAAACCAAACTGGATCATGCTAAAACCAGGGACTTTAAACAGGACACAAGGTGAAACAATTCCCATCGTACGTTATCCTAGAGAGAAGGAAAAACAGCACCCAAGAGGGTGAAATATATAACAACCCTGGCTCAGAGAGTAAAATCCAAGATTTTATGCAATATCAATACTGAAACTAAACAGAGGGAGAAAAACACAAAATATAGTGTTGATAAAAGCAGAATTTTCAAATAGACCCCACAAAAATATTGCATTTCTTTGCATGTATTTTTCAGGTAAACAAGAGACAAAACACCCAAAATCTCCTGGTTTGGTTTCATGGAGGCTTCAGGTCAGGCATGGAAATCCCATAAATGACCAAAGCTGACTTCTCTGTCATTGCTGATTGCCTGGCGATTCCAAGGACACCACAACGTGCAAGTACATGGAGTTTTCCCACCTGGAGTGGGGATTGGTTGGGTTTTCCCTGGTTTTGGCTGGCTGGGTGGTTCCAGGTCAGGCATGGAAATCCCATAAACGACCAAAGCTGATTTCTCTGTCATTCCTGATTTCCTGGTGATTCCAAGGACATTACAACATGCAAGTACATGGAGTTTTCCCACCTGGAGTGGGGTTTGGTTTGGTTTTTCCCTGGTTTTGGCTGGCTGGGTGGGATTTCTCCTCCTGTTCCCTTCACAAGGAGTGTGGAAACCTCGTTCCTCCCCGTTGGCATTCCCAGCAAACACAGGCAATTAAACATCAGGCTCAGGAATGTCACTGTCTCTGTTAACCAGCCTTCAATAAATGAGACAACTTTGGCCTGCTCTACCTTGCCTGTAATATTATTTAGTAGAGATTCAATTAAAACACATCCTGTAGGTGAAAGTGTAGGGAAACATTCCCATCGTGGACATCAGTGGCAGTCGGAAGTGCTGCTAATTAACCTCAAAGTCCAAACCAGACTCGAGGAGCAGCAGAAAGTGGAAATGCCCACAAGGCTGGGCTGAATATTAAAACAAAGCCCAGCAGCTTAGGGGAGCACAACTCTGGAAAAACTCTGCGGACTGGTAGGAAGTGCTGCAGGTTAATGAGGAACATAGAGGGAGAGCACAATAATTGTCACACCCAACACCTCCCCATCTGCGTGGGGATAGCTGCAGAATACAAACACAGCCCAGCAGCATCAGGGCTGCCACTAATTACACGTGAGCAGAAATATTTGGAACGTGAGCTTTTCCCTCTGCTCGTGGCACTGAGCAATATTAAACACAAGGAGGAAATTTCAATGTTCTAAGCGCTAAAATAATTTGAGCACAATCAATTTTCCATTTGCTGAAAGCTCCTAAATCCCCCTCATTCACCCAATTACTACTGTACTTAACCTAATGAAACGTTATTCTGCGGGAACAATACTATTCTTCAACAAATTGTTGGAAAAAAATATAAGATTAAAAACTTCCAGACAAAGCATAAACTCCTAGAGAAAAGATGCAAATAAAATTACTACCATAATCTTTTGTTTTTTATTTGCAAGTAGAAGAGTGAGGAGAAACAAAAGCACGGAACACAGCATCTGTCATATCAGAATATAAAAAGATGATCCTGGCACCAAATGAAAAAGCTTTAATTCATTTGCAAATCAAGCCTGCCAGTTCTATTTCAAGCTGGCGGTAACTGTCAAGAGTTAACAAGATAATCACTTTCAATCCTGCCTTCAATGCTACATTACACTGTTATTCCATTCAATAAGGCCCTTCTTTGGGGCACTGGATGAATGGTTTTCATTTCCAACTCACACAAAAAGTTGCAGAAAAAAAAAATAATAAAATCCATGGGGCTTAAGAAAGAAATCCCTTTATGGGCATTTATCTGCCGGCACTTGCTTTTAGGCAAAATGAGATATTTGGATACATTGGTGTCCATTCACTTCCTCTATTCCTTCAGGCCCTCACTCTGGTGATAAAAAAAAAAATCCCACAAGGAAACCTCAAGCCTGTTTAGTTTGGGGTTGGGTTTTGTTTTTTTTAAAACTATCTATGCACATTAACCAAGTTCCGCAATAATCTTTAGTAAATACTTCACACCCCAGCGAAATGGCATCGTGTTTGAACAGCTCCAACTTTGGCTAAATTCATTATAAACTGCTCAAAAAACAGTAAATGCTCATGAAAATTGTGCTTAGCGAAGCATTTGCCAGTTGCTCATTAAATAGTCAATAAAAATAAAGTTACCAATTAAAGGCTCTCTTGCCTATGAAACAAGGCACCCTCCAATTTAGCTGAATTAATTATTTGTAATTCTTTTCCAAGACTCTGTGCCAGGAATTCTTCCCAAAAGGAGAAAATCTTGTAGAAGTTTATTAAGTATTTTAAACTTATTTGCTGGCACCCAACTTTCCACTAAGACTTGTGAATAAAACACTTGGTGCTTTTGCTCAGTGCTCAAAATTCATATTGCAAGCCACAGCCTTGATTCCATTGCACAGATCTCATTCTATTATTGCATATTCACTTTTAAAAGTTGGGATTGATGATCTTGGAGATCTTTTCCAACCTCAAGGATTCTATGTAGGCAATTTAAAGCTTCTATACTGACTTTAAAAACAAATTACTAATTTTTTTCAATTTTTTTCCCTCTTCCTTTCTTTAATCCCTACAGATCTCAGTTCAGAGAACAAAGCTAAAATTTATATTTATTATCTGAACTGAGCTCAGCTTATCCAACCTACAATCAATGCAGAGCTGTACAAACTTTTTAGTTCTTTTATTAATCAGCAAAAATCCCTTTCCTCAAACCCAGGGACCCATCTCACCCATCACTTCTGATTTTATTTGCAGGACTCTAAAGATTTTTGATCATTTTTCTAACCCATCACTACAAGCCAGACAAGTTCTTCCCCACACCCCTCATGCAAATGTTCCTTTCTATTCAGGGTTTCTTCTCTAGAAAATTTAAACACCACAAATTATGGCTTTATTGTTGTTCTTTGCACTTCACAAGTTTCTTCAAAGGTTCTAAACACAAAGATGTTCTTATAATTAAAAAAAATACGTTAACAAACCCAAACCCTAAATGCCTCTGTGTAGTACTAGAATACAGCTGGTTTTGCTGCCCTAGTGGCCCTCCTTCCCAAAAAGAAGGAATATAAAATAAAAATTAATTAAAAGTTCACACAGTTTTGAAGTATCTTGAAAAGAGGTTGTACTAAGAATAGAAATTAATAGGAAGTGACAGATGGATTTCAAACAGCAGGTCAGGACTTAAAGGAAGAATAATAAAGTCCCAAAAAACCCAGGAGGAATTTGGGATGTGCTCCCTTCCTCTCTAGCCAGCAGCAGGACGACACCAACGCTACTGAAAAATAAACAACTGATTAAAACTAACAATGAACCAACAACCAACTGATTTCCACAGCTCAGGAAAAAGACCAGGATCACCCAGCAATCCTTGGATGCACAGATTTTAAAGCCAAAGACTAAAAAAAGGTTTCCAATATCCCTAAAGGCAAGTGCAGCCCTTTGGAAATTGTGGTCAAGCTCAGCTGAGCCCCAGAAATTCCCATTTCACTGAAATTCCAGCACCTGGGACTGCATGTGATCCAATTTTAGCACTCTGAAACCTTGTGCTTTTTTGGGTAGCACCGTTGGGAGGGATAAAAATCCAGTCTGGAAACGCTGTGGAATTGCTCCTCTTCGTCCCTGCAGGTTGGGTTGGTCACTGTGGTTTAATTCCTCTCTCTTTTTTCACCCAGCCTGGGCTGATCTCCCTGAGGGACCCAGGGGCACAGCCAGAATATTCTCAGAATGTCCTAAATAATCCAGACAGGCCCAGGTTCTCATTCCCACACAAGATAAAAAATTCCCCGTTCCTGAAAAGAGCAAATCTTCTTGATCTGAGAGTATTTCATCTCCTCAAGCACCTCAGCTTTTTTACTCAAAAGAGATTTGAGTTTCAGGCTTTACTTCAGAATTAAACTTATTTTTTTTGCATCTCAACTTGACGTAGCCTAAGGAAAACCTTTGGAAGCCTCTTGGTTTCTCCAGGATGGTCATTCCAAGAGGCTCAGGCTCACTTTCAGTAAGGAAGGAAGCTGCAATTATACAAATAATAATATAATATACGAAGTTATTGTGTGTTGCAAAGAAGTGACACAAAGGGGTGTCCCCAAAAAGTGGAACTGGAACTGTTCCAAAAACTCAAACACATTCACAAAGCTCAGGACTGAGGGGCCTTCCACACAAAGGCAGCACAGGATAAGCCATGCTTAACTTTCTGTTCAAGCAAGATGCTGCAGTTACATCCACACCTTTTGATCATTTTCAGGCCTTTCAAACAGCTCAGGATGTTCTAACAACGTAAATAAATCATATATAAAATACATATATTTTAAAAATCCCCTTCCTCTGGTCCTCATGGCTTCAGTCAACCAGGGCAGCATTTGGATGAGTAACTTTTACACCAGTACCAAAAGCAGAGAAGGCAGGAAACCGGAAGAATCAACTGAAGAAATTTAAAAACAAAGTTGAAAACTCTATACCTACACACAAGAGGGACAAATAGTTGAATTGTCTCTATATGTATTTTTTTTTGCCCAGCAGCAGAAATAGAGCACAGCCAACAGCTGGAGTGAGCAATGCTCAAACTGCAGGGAAAATGGGGGAAATAATTTCAATTACAGGGTAAAATTTGCAAACTCTGCTTCACATCTGGGATTCAAGGTGGACTTTTCCTTGTAAATCTGTCACGACAGAAGGTACACAAACCACTGGAAAAAACAGCAGTAAAATGTCCAGGCTTTGAACACACAACACAGCCTAGCACAGGGTACTTGGTGTACTTCAAAAGTGCCTAAAATCATTTTAAAAACTAATAAGCTGGTCTCTTTAAACACTTTTGCCCATTCTATGTCTGGCACTTACATCGGGAGGTAACGAGGAAGGCTGAAATCAGCACCCTCTGGAGCATCTCCTGCACTTGCAGGGTGTCACAGCCCTAACCGGGCAATGACAAAAAGCCAAGTGCTGAGAAACATTCGAGAAACTGCAACAGCCCAGCAGCAGGTATTTTATTAAAAATTAAAATACAGCCCCCCCAAAGTCAGAGCCGGGGGAATTCGCTATCTCTTGGCTCTAGAATTGATCTGAATGCAATTACTTGACTCTTTTCAGCTCCGTTTGACTTTGAACTAAACACCAATTAATGCACAAACAAGATCTGTTAACTCCAATACTGGTTTTTCCATAAAAAGATGCGCAGCAAATTCATTGGCCTTCCTTGAATGGCTTTCAGCAATCACAGCCATCACCCAGGCAAGCTCCACTTCATCTTCCAGTGGTCACTTAAACCCTTAATTCTCACGAAAAAACTCCCTGAGCCTCAGTTTTAAAGCCCTTAAATTAGCAAACAAGACATCACATAATGCATGCTCCAAAGCTGGGACCTTCCAGCGCTTCAGCTGCGCTGCAGCCATTGAGCCATGGCCAATACGAGCTCATTTGAATAATCAATATGACAACCTTATTTTTCTAATGCAAACAGGATTGCTACAGTAAGGTGTCTCACTGCCACATCACAGTCATGGCCTCTTTTAACCCCTAATTAGATTGAGGCGATTATCCCTGCTCTTCCTTACAAGTGTACAGGCCGGATAAGGGATGACAAAAGCTATCTGCCACTTCCCCAGCCTTTGCAGGCTGCAGGTTATGCAGGGAGATACAGGGGAAGATCAGCAAACAATTGTTATTCATATCATCTCCAGTTTGGAGATAGTCACAGTTTGCCATCCATAGCCCAGAGCATTAGGTAAATGCAGAACGCTTAAAGAACATCAGGGTTACACAGATGGAAATTCAAGGTGATGTTGGGGAATTATGTTTAATTCAAATTGGTTATCACAAAGAGAACTATGGCTGGTTTTGTGCCTCTCACACAGGAAACCCTGCCTTTTCAAGAGATTTCTGCTCATTGTCTGCTGGTGTGTAACGTTTTACATGGCTATTTCTATTAAAAAAAAAAAAAAAATCAAACTTAGAAACAGCAATCCCAAAAGAATTACATTGCTCAACAAAGTCCGAGCAGACAGAGAAGATCTATTACAGAAATGTAATCACATTTCATTTACAAGAACTCTTATCTCAAGCACTTAAACATAACATTTAAACAGTTTTCCATTTTATTGTGCTCAGTATTGGAGCTAATAAGATAGAAAAGTATAATCACGTTAGCAACATTTCTATTGCATTACACAAACACAGTGCGAGATTAAAGGCAGAGCAGGGGGAAGCAAAACCGAGCCCTGGATTTCTGCTGGCGCCCAGGAACAGCTCTGGGATCGTGTGTGAAGAGTGCCACGCTGAAATGGGATCGTGTGTTCCCGAAACAGCCATTCCCAGACTGGCTAGAAAAGGGATTTCACCACAAATTCTCCATATGGGAAGGCTTTGGAGCAGGAGAGAAGTCCTGGCTCTTACTGGGAGGATCATTTCTCCAAGACAAGTAACATTTTCTGAATTGCTAAAAAAACCACATTTGGACAGAGGTTTGAAAAGCACTTGCAGTATTCAATGCAGGGTCAAGGACTTCTCAGATGAGACTGCGATGTTGTACAGAGTTCTTTATTATACAGACAGAGACTGAGACTGCTCCAGATCACTGTGGGACTGCTTTCCAAGACTGCTCCTATGACTCCTGCTATGGCTACTGCCATGGCTACTCCCTTGTGGCTACTGCCCTTACTATGCAGTGAAAATTCCCTTTATCCCATCCCACACCCAGGATGTGCCATCATATGAACAAGAAAGATAAACAATACCTATAAGGTCACCAAGTACAATCCTCTCACACAATGGGTGCAGAAGGCCACAAAGCCATGGTCCTCTTTGTCATGCCCATCCCTGGTGACCTGGATGTGCTCCCTGGGCACCTCTGGGCCTTCCAGGCCTGCTTTTCTATAACACACATAATGTAACCCTACAATACTGAAGGGGAAGATGCCTTAAAAATATTGTGTAAGTTGTGATTAACCCCCTTACCAGCAATGCTCAGAGCAGCCCCAGTGCAGTCCCTGTCCATTTCCCATGGAGGAATCACTGCTGCTCTTCCCAGATTTCTGCTCCATCCATAGACCAGGATGGGTCCAGCAGGGCCACCCCCAGGGCACAGGATGGACCAGGCTGGCAGGGACCACAGAGCTCATCTGGTGCCACCTCTCTGCTCCAGCAGGGCCATCCCAGGGCTGCTGGAATTTTCCCTGGGAGATTCCCCAACCCCTCTGCTCCAGGTGGAACTCCCTGGGATCAGTCCCTACCCGTCCCTCTGGTGCCACTGCTGGGTTCTCCAGGGCAGAGCCTGGGCCCTGCTCCAAAATTCACTCCACGACTTGCAGTGCAGAGAAGGAAGAGAACCAACCATGGAGAAGGGAAGGCTCCAGGGAGAGCTCAGAGCCCCTTGCAGGGCCTAAAGGGGCTCCAGGAGAGCTGGAGAGGGACTGGGGACAAGGCATGGAGGGACAGGACACAGGGAATGGCTTCAAAGTAGGATTTGATGGGATATTGGGAAGGAATTGTTCCCTGGGAGGATGGGCAGGCCCTGGCACAGGGTGCCCAGAGAAGCTGTGGCTGCCCCTGGATCCCTGGCAGTGCCCAAGGCCAGGCTGGACATTGGGCTGGGAGCAAATACATTTAATCAAAACCTACAAAACTTCATCAGAAGAAAATTTCTCTCCATGAAGCAGGGTGAAAAGCACAACCTAAAAATAAGGCACTTCCCTGAGTCAGAATATGTCACAGTGCAGAGTATAATTTTAAAAAATTATATCTAAAATCTACAGTAGATAAAATTTTAAGCCTTTAACATCAAGACATAATTATCTAATATTGATTTACTGAGTTTTTGTAGTCTAAATGCTTAAAAATGAAGAAAAAAGTAGCAGAATTATAAAAATAACCTTTAAAGCTCATGGAAAGAGTTTCCCACAAGCTCTGGGGCCTAAATCTTGTTTTGTTTTTTTAAATTAATTAATTGATGGATTTTAATCTTTTGTCCTCCTCAATAAAAAACACATTGTGACCCTCTAAATCAGATTTAGTGGCTCCCACTCAATATAAACCCCTTCCTTCTCTTCCATCTCCATGCTCCTGACTCACAGGGGAGCTGTAAATTAACTCCCAGCAGAAACTCCCACTGCAACATTATCCAAAACTTCAGCCAGGCTTTTTTTAAACACTGTTCAATGCAGTCAGGAAATACAGGCAGGGAAAAGGAGGAAATAAAAAGGAAAAAGGGAGATGGCAGAGACAGACACACAAAGCCTTCTCCCTGCATTCCAAATCCCTGTGCTGAACACTCCCAGAAATCCATTGTCTGTAATTCCCTAATATTTTTCCAAGCACAGAGCAATGCCCACCTGACAAGAATCAATGGAAAACCCCCTTTTCCCTCCTGGACACAGTGTGATCCCATTAAGCAGCCTCAAAAGATCCTGACGTGAGCAGCCAAGGCAGAGCCTCCTGATCAATTCCCTAATCCATCTGGAGAGAATGGACTGATCCTGCTGCTTCCATTTCAGCCCAGGAAAAATCATTCCCGACATAATTCACCATTAAATGGGCCTTGTACTACAAGAACTTCAGCTGCTGAGAGCAGCTGAGGAGCCAGGCAGGATCCAGGAGAATCCCCAGCACATCCAGGATGTTCCCTCTGGCTCTCCCAGTTCTACCCTGGAAGTCACTCCCATTTCCCAGCCTCATTTAAAGGTATTTAAAAGGTGTTGGTTTTAACACTGCAAATAATGGAAAAATTGATGGCTGGAATGGAAGTGATTCCCAGACTTCCCCCCTTCCCAAAAAATGACAGTGCCTCAGGCTCCCAGAAACCATGGAAAAAGGGAATAAACCCAACATGATGGTGGAATGATCATCACAATGATTACTCTGCTCCATGGGCTGGTGGGTTCTGCTGGAGGGCTGCAGGTGTTTCAGTCTCAGAGTGGATCAGGGGATTCTCCATGAACAGGGATAGACATGAAGACCAAGTGCACCCTCTGCACTTGGAAATCTCTTATGGGAACCACACTCAAAAATTCTCAGGATGGAAAATTTGGCTTGGACAACATCTTCTCCATGGGAAAAATCCCAGAACCCTCCCTCTGCAATGGAAAATTCCTCCTATGAAATAGTGTGGAAGCAGAAAAAAATGTCTGCACAGATTATCTGTAGGGCTTTACTCCTGCTGAGGAGGAACATCCTGCCCTGCACAGAACCAGGAGGGGGCAAGGATGAAACCAGAGCCTGCAAGTAAATCCTGGAATCCCAGAGGGATTTGGGCTGGAAGGGACCTAAAAGTCTATCCCCATTCCATGGGCAGGGACACCTTCCACTGTCCCAGGCTGCTCCAAGCCCCATCTAACCTGGCATTGGACACTTCCAGGGATCCAGGGCAGCCACAGCTTCTCTGGGAAACCAATTCCAGCCCTCCCCACCCTCACAGGGAGGAATTTTTCCCCAATATCCAATCTAAATCCCCGCTCTCTTAATTTAAAACTATTCCCTCGTGTCCTATTACTGATCAACAGTAATTCAGATTATTTCATTTAAGTTTGTCACATTATTTTATAATTCCAAACAACAGAGAGGTCCAAAATTAGACCACGATTAGAAATGCTTCCTTCAAACAAAGATGCTCCTTCCCTTCCTAATCAAAGCCATGGATAGTTTATAATCCCCATAGCAGGTAAGCTCATTCCAGAAAAACCATTCCCAATCCAAAATACAAAGTGCAACAGCAAGTTTACTATTCTAATGTGAATTTAAATTCCACTTTACCACAGAATTCTCTTTCAGATGGGTTGTTTGTGACCCGTTTTCCTGCTCTGAGCAGCAGTTTGCTGGTTTGGGGCTGGCTTTTCCCCAAACCCTTGCTGGGCACGGGTGGTTTTGGTTGCAGGATGAGGAGCAGGGTGCAGGGTGAGGTGATTACTGTATCTCTGCTGCTCAGTATCTGCAGGGTGTCTCAGTGCCACTCCAACTACTTAAAGCCAGTAAAGAGATTACAGCTCCCACTAACTGGATTTGCACAGCTCCGGATCATTCACTTTGGATTCCTCCTGCCCAGATTAAGGGAGGCCATTAAAACAATAACAGTCAGCTGCTCTCCCAGCACAAGGTGTCCCAGAGAAAAAAATAAAAAAAACAACCCAAAAGTCCATGTTTACATTCAGAGCGTGTGTGTGCTTGGACATGTGGGCCCACAAACCCCTCCTTCAGCAGGAATACCCCGTGCTCAAGGAATGATTCCACTAAAAACCCAGGATAATGCAAATTATATAGTTATAAAAGGACAATCGTGGTGCCTGGCAGTTTTGAAGGAGCAGATAGTTTGGAAAATTTTAACCAGCTTAAAAGAATGTGTGTCTTTGAAGATACTGCCTTCAAATGCATTCCAAAAGCTATTTCTGGAAATGGGGAGGAATATAATTCCCTCAACACAGACCATGAATTTAGCAGGGAAGCTCATCTGACAGCCATCACTAACTGACAGTCTGAACTACAGAATCTCAACACAAAACTCAGATTTTTGTACTTAGCACAAGAAGTACTTAATGAATGAAAATGGAATGGTTACTGTGAGCTAAAATCTGCTTATTTTCCAGAGCCAGTGGTTCCCCAGCACCTCCTGCACAGTTTTGCTCCACGGTGTCCCATCCACACTGGCTTTTCCAGCTGTCTGCAAGTGAAAGGAGAAGAAATCATCCCATATGCTGCTGCCTATTAAATAAATGGCCAGCCTTTGGAGTGCCAAAAGGGGGTTTTTAGCAAACAAAAAGAAAAACAAGGCCAACACAGCTCAGACAACAATAGCAACAAATCTCGGTCAAAGGCAAGTGACCCTGGAGCTGCTCTGGGCATGTGCAGGTCTCAGTCCTTTTCAGGGAAAACCCTTCCTCTGCTTCCCATTAGCCTTTGGCTGACTCACAGGGAGCAGTGTCCTCATTTGGCCTCTCAGCTGCTTCCTGCTGCCCTCCAGCACCTCCAGCTCTTCCAGCAGAGCTCCTGGGCTCCTCATCCATCACCCCAAACATGCCTGGGGTGTTCCCTGGGCACTCCGAGCCCTGGATGCTCTCAGGAACCTCCCTCTGAACCCATCCAAACTGCTCAGCCCCTTTTCCATCAGGGAACACGGATCCTGAGAGGGCAAGGGATTAAATTAAATCTCTCTGCACTGAGCTCACCTCAGAGACCACCACAGCTACCTCAGGTCACTTCTTCAACACCTGCTTTACTCACCCTGTGTTAGGATTCTGCCTGCAGGCTGGAGGTAGAAAGGAAGGCAAAAGCAGTATGAATAAGTTCATTAATTAATTAATAGAAGAGGAATTTTGGTTTTATTGAAGATAATTAACTCCCTTGCCATGACAATACATCCTGAAGATCCTGGAAAATCCACTGTGAGTCAAAGCAAGTGCCTGGCTGCCATTGGAGCATCCCAGGCTGGACAGAGGAGCTCAACTTAAAAAAAACTCAAGCTCAACCATTGAAATTGTAGAAGCTCATTATCTGCTGTTCTTCAAGAAGCTACCAAAAGAAATCACTGGAAGTGATCACTGAGAAGTCCTACCAAGCATCTCTAAAACTTTACTACAAGCCCTTCTCAACAGCGTGACTGGAGCTCTTGTAAAGTCCTTGTAATTTAGTCCAGACACTGAAATAAACCCACTTGCATTAAGGAAAGGTTTTTTCCCCTCTGACAAAAAGAACGAAGATGTTTCTCCTACAAGCATCCACACTATTTTCCACCACAGGATGGAGTAGTTTGGTTTCAGCATTCAAAATGCAGTTGCTAATTTTAAACAGATTCTAAAGAAGTTCTCCAGTTTTTCTAGGAATTACCATGTTTAGGATGCATTTTTTGCCACAGACTCCACAATTCCCACCAGCCCATTTCTACTGCAGGAAAGTAATAATTTTACCACATTATCTGCCATAGTTTTCCTGGAAGCACCTCCTCTAGGATGCTTGTAACTCAACAACAAGAATATGATCAAGGCTGAAACACGGCATGCAAAGTTCCAGCCCAGCAGCAATCCTTATTTATTATATTTGCAATCAAAACTTACAAAATAAATACATTTTCGTTTTGGACTCCTGAGCCACAAACTAAACACAATGTATTTCATATTTTCCTCGTAAGCCTCTTTGAAATAAACTCCAAAGAGAATTCAAATAACCCAAAAGAACTCCTGAATTGGAGACCTGAGCAGTGCAAATTAAACAAGTGTTGGAGCACCCTGAACATCGATTTGAATTTGTACATTCCTGCTCATTCAGAAATGGATTTTCTCAGGTTTTAGGGAAAAAATCAGCATTCCCAAGCCTTTAGCTCCTGGTGTAACACATCCCAAACGTGCCAGAGGAGTCTCCCCTCCCAATCCAACATTTCCCCCCTGCCACTGGTGAAAGGCAACAAGATCTCTCTTTACAAGCCCTGTCTTCCTCGATGAATTTTGCATGAAAACATGTCAGGCCAGCCCAGAGTTTCCTGCTGGCAGGCTGGGAGGGCGATAAATGTTTAATGCAAACAACACCCCCAGCTCGGTGTCAGACAACAGCTCCCACACGGCCCCCTTTGATCCCAGCACAGCTCCCAAGGAGTTCTGGGGGTGCTCTGCACCACACAACTCCATCACCTGTATGCAAATCAGGGCCAATTACCATCAATGACTTCCTGCTGCACCGGCTGGGAAGGAGGAAGGGAAAATTAACAATGTGCCAAGCTCCAGGAAAGTCTGACTCAGAAAAGTCCAATATTTCTGCTTTACTCCTGGTGTTTTCTGCAAACAGCAAAAAATTCATCAACAGGCACCAATCCATGGGTTGGATGGGTGTCCTATCCATGGGGCACTGGGCGTGGAAATCCAGCCCCAAGGGATCTGGGGAAATCCCACTGGAAAAGGGCCCCAAGACAGGGGGACCTCAGTGAAATTTCAAAGACCTAAGTGTGGAATTGAAAGGAAAAATTGAGATTGTGCTTGAACAAGGAACTCCTCAGCTCTTGAACATTGACAGGACACAGAGAATGGCTTCCCACTGCCAGAGGGGCAGGGATGGGTGGGATTTTGGGAAGAAATTCCTCCCTGGGAGAGTGGGGAAGGGCTGGAATGAAATTCCCAGAGAAGCCGTGGCTGCCCCTGGATCCCTGGAAGTGCCCAAGGCCACCTGGAGCACTCTGGTCCATGGAAGCTGTCCCTGCCCATGGCAAGAGTTGGAATGAGATGGGATTTAAGGTCCTCCCAATCCAAACCATTCCAGGATTCTGGGATCTGTCAAGGTATTTAAGAAGCTGTGAAATCATTAATGCCCAAATGTATCACTAACCTCATTAAGGATCAGCAATTAAACCAGTGGTCAGTTTTGATTAATGGGTCACCACTTCTTCTCTTGTAACAACTGAGGAGCTGCTCTTAATTTATTCCATTAAAAATTCTCAAAATCACTTGGAGAAATTATCCAAAATTCCTCTACTACACAAGCAACGATGAGACCCATAAATCTAGGAACAGTTATTTAAAACTAACAAGCTTTTAGTACCTTTATCCCCCCAATTTAACAATGAGCAAGGAGCCTCATGAAAAACATCTCAGAACGACAGAATTTGCATGTTTTGAAGCTGATCAAGACTTGAAACATCAAAATTCAACAGCACACCCAACCAGGTCAATGAAGACATGCATGCAGGTTGTTTTAAAACAAGTGAATTTCAAAAAGCATAAATAAAAGATGAATGTAATGCTTTGATTAGTTAAAAAAAATTAGCAGAAAAATATTGTAGTACTATAAAGCCCCTGCTTTTGCAGACTTGGACAGCTGAAGGCTTCCTGCATGTAGATGCTGTTGGTTTAAACGTGGGATTTGGAGTGGAGGGAACTCCCTGGAGCTGCCAGGAGCTCCAAACCAACATTTCAAGCTGCTGCTGCCATGATTTCCCTCTATAATGGCTGGAAAAGTGGAACATCCCTTAAAACATTTCAGGATATAAGAGAAGGGTTGGGCTGCATCAGAGTCCATCCCCATAAACAGCTGGTACTTCAACAGTCCAGAAATTCAGTGCTCAACATTAAAGAATCACTGAAATGGGGAATGCCCAAAATACTATTTTTTAAATAATTTAAACTTTTTTATTCTTGAAATCTCTCTTGAGATGTTTACTGTGACAAGATCTCCCTTGAAAGAACCTAAAGCTGCCCCAAAAAACTCCCCAAAAATGCACAAGCCTTTCCCCCCCTCACTCCTACAAAGCCAAGCCCAGGGCAGAAAATCATCATTAGGGTTTACAGGAGACACAAACAAATTTGCTGCTTAATTAGTGAAAAAAATTGCATTTTGATTGTGTGCTTTAGAAGGGCAGTAAAGCCCCAAATATACAACAACCCTCAGAAAAGCTGCAGTGCTGCCAAGCTGAAATAGCTCCTTTTATGCTAAGTCAAACTATAAAGTCAAGCAGCACCTGAGAATTTATGTGCCACCTTCCCACAATCTGGCTCCAGGCTGATCCTCATTACAGCTCCAAAGCAGCTACTTTGAATAAATACATCCCAAACAGCCATGAATTTAAACTGGGAGCCAGGCCTGGTCCTTGAGGTGCCTTTGAGGAAGGATCTGCTGCAAACCCCGAGGTCACAGCATTGCTTCCACAAAGGATTCCCTGGTGCTGGAGGTTCTGGAAGGGATCTGTAGAACTGTGAGACTTTCAGTGTGGATCTGGACACTGAGTCTAGAAATTAATCTGCTTGGAGAGTCCAGACTGGGTCCAGCTTAACCAGGAATTTTCCTGCTGCTGCACAGAGCAAGGGGAAAATTCCAGAAGCCAACAGAAGGCCATGTAAGGGTGGAAGATGCTGCTTTAGAAATTCCCCAGGAATGTTTTCCAGTGGGAATCCACCCAAGGGAAAGTTCATGAAGTGACACCTCAGTGTTTTCTTGTTTGGAAAAGACAAACACCCAGGGAAAGGCTGCTCAAGAGGCTGATGTAAAAGCAGAGGGAATTACCTAAATTATATAAAATGTAAGAAATTACACTGCCTTTCCTGAAACCTGTAATCAACAATCCAAGTTATTCCAAGCAGGACTTTCTGACAGAGGTTCTCAAAGGTTCCCATCACTCACTCAGGGAAAGGCTTGTGCTCAAACTGCATTTTTGAGCCTCAGCCAAAGTCCAGGAGGAACTTCTGCCACTGGGAGGAGGTGTATGTATAAACAATGAAATCCATCTTCTCCAAGCAAGCAGTCCTCACACTTTCCAATATTCCTCATTTTCCCTTAAATTGTGGCTATTACATATGGGAAGAACATTTATATTAACAAATTGCAGAAAGCTCTTTAGCCCACCAAGGTGGGGAGAAAGTGTTGAAAATTAAACCATTGTTCAGTGCAAAATGTAAAATCCTAAAAATCCCGCTCTTCAAATACTTTCAAAAATTCCCACTTAGCTTAAATAAAATACAATTTAAGGTAAAGGAAAAATTATAACAAAAAATAACTTTGTAATAATGACACTGAGTTGCTGCCTGGTTTTGTCCCAGGTCCATCATTCCTTGTTCCACTTACCCAACCTTGGTGCCATAAACCTCCTTCTCCTTCCCCTTGCCCTTGGCTTTGTCCTTGTCACGGCCCTTGCGGCGCTCGCGGGACCCGCTGGGGGTTCTCCTGTGCCCGGACCTCTCACTGCTCCTGCTGTAGGAACGCTGCCGTGCCCGGGACCTGGACCTGCACAGGGAGCAGAGCTCAGTCAGTCCTGGGGCCACCAAGGGACCTGCACAGGGAGCAGAGCTCAGTCACTCCTGGGGCCACCAAGGGACCTGCATAGGGAGCAGAGCTCAGTCACTCCTGGGGCCACCAAGGGACCTGCACAGGGAGCAGAGCTCAGTCACTCCTGGGGCCACCAAGGGACCTGCATAGGGAGCAGAGCTCAGTCAGTCCTGGGGCCACCAAGGGACCTGCACAGAGAGCAGAGCTCAGTCAGTCCTGAGGCCACCAAGGGACCTGCACAGGGAGCAGAGCTCAGTCAGTCCTGGGGCCACCAAGGGACCTGAAGGGAGCAGAGCTCAGTCACTCCTGGGGCCACCAAGGGACCTGCACAGGGAGCAGAGCTCAGTCAGTCCTGGGGCCACCAAGGGACCTGCACAAAACCCAGAATTCAAGATGATGCCTTGGAGTGGCTGCCTGGAACAGAGGCCAGACAAAATTAAGAGAATAAAAGTAGGTATTTATTAAAGGCCTTCAATAACTACACCTTGGGCAGTCAAAGCCTCCCAGAGGCTACACCCAAGATGGACGATGGTCACAAGTATTTCACACAATTATAAGTTCGGTCCATTTACACATCAGGGGATTTGGCAGCTACTAAATGCTTGTATTTACACATTAAATATGTTATTACCAATAATGATGTTCAACAAAACCCAGAAAAACCAGAAGAGATGTGGACAAACCAACCTCTCAATATTTAGATTTGGTCACCTTAAAGGTATTTTGGCAAAAAGCCTCTAAATATTCCAACTCTTCCAATAATGCAAAAACTGCACACAGGGAGTTTGTGGGTATATTTAGGGTTTGGTTGTTGCTACTGCTCCTAACTTTGGTTATAAGTTGAGTTCCTACATGGATAAAGGCTATTCCATTCTCAATACCATTATCCATTCCTCTCCAATAAATTCATGTTGCTCCTGACGTACTTGAAGGAAAACAAGATCAAGAAGCATTAGAACTTGTTCTCTCTGTGTCCAAAATGCTTTCATTATTCCTGAATTTCTTGTAGAAGATTTTCTAAACTTTATTGAATAATTTATGATAGATCAATGACACCTGAGTAGACAAGGGATGTTTAGTAAAAATCTGGTCAAGTGTTGTTTGGTTTCTCTCACCTGAGCACTCCTGGCCTTTGGAATGTGTCCCTTCCCAGGGCTGAATGGATCGAGATGGGCTCTAAAGTCCCTCCCAACCCAAACCATCCCATGATTGTGAAATTCCATGATCCCCATGAAAGATCTGATGGCACCTCACAGAAAAGTCTCATTAAGCACTGAGGGAAATGGGGAAATTTTTAAAACGGTAAAAAACATTCCTTTAGCACCTCTTGGAGTATGAAACTCTCACGGGCTTTAAAAGCCAAACCACACAGAAAAAAAAAAATCCCTCCTTTTATAAAGCTACAAACTCTTTAATAAAACTCAACAACAGACTAAGCAAAAGAAAATCCTCCATCCAGATGAGGCAATAAATTACATTTCTGGAGTTTGTCCAGCACAGGGGAGTGAAGGTCCCTATTCGTGCCAGGAGCAGCTCCAGAGGTCAGGGCTGGGTGGGTTCCTGTTCCAGCTGCTGGTACCTTCCAGCAGCAGCTCTCCCACCCTGGGCACTCTATTAACACCAATATATACTCAAATCACCACTGCAGGGCTGTGGCATTAACTGGAGAACATTTGCTGGCTCAAAATGGGTTTTAGTGTCTCATCACAAATGTAAAAGTGTCCATCTATCCATTCTCACTCCTCAAGGGTAGGGGAAGTTTTGACTTGAGAGCGTTCTGGGTATTAAATCTAATTTTTGGTTGGCACAGAGAGACTGTTTTTACAAACATCATGATGAGACAGCACTGCCCTAAATCCACTATTCCCAGGTAACCCTGATTTCTCAGAACTCTGCAGGTAAAGTAAGTCCAAAACAGAGAAAAACAAACCCAAAGCAATAAACAGAAAAGCAACACAAGTGACCTTTAATTGATGCAGGTCCTCTCCTCACTAAGGGCACAGTCCTTCCAACAGAAATAACTGAGGAATCTCAAACATTTACTGCTAAAGAACTCCAGTAGCTCAGCTCAGATCTGGAGTTCACATCTACCTTTTGCAGGTGCACATAAATTCAGCTCAGGTAGGCTGGATGCTCAGTTCCTGGATTTCTGCTCATTCCCAGTCTGTGCAGAACTGGTGGTAGGTGACATTTATACACAGGAAACAGCTTTTAAAAATTAAGAGAGTTATTGCATCAAATTTCCCCATCCCTGGCAGTACCCAAGGCCAGGTTGGACAGGGATGGAGCACCCCAAGACAGTGGAAGGTGTGGACCCTGTGCCACTGTCCCACCACCCTCACAGGGATGAATTTCTCCCCAAAACCCCACCTAAACCTCCCATCCTTCAATTTAAGGCCATTCTCACTTGTCCCATCACTCCACACCCTCAGGAAGAGTCTCTCTCTACCCTTCTCATGAGCTGCCTTTAATTCCTATTAAAGCATCTTGCAAGATCTACAAGACAGGAAATAAAGATAAAAAACTTCCTGAAACGGAGCTCCCAAAAGTCATCTGTGTCCCCAGCTCATCACCAAACCACAGCAAAAATCCACAGATCTGGCAGAGAAGACAGATTTCCTATTTTATCTGCTGTTGAAAAATAACAAGAATCACAATTAGTCCTATTAAAGCAAGACCCCAAACGTTCAACTTATGGAAGTACTGGAGGATAAAGAACAAAAAAAATGAAGCTGGAGAGGAGATTTCCAGCACGGATCCCCTTCCCCCCCAAACAACACCCAAACCACCCACCCACCATGCCAAAGGTTAAGTCATTTAGTCAAGTTCAAAGCTCTTCAAAGAGCCCTTAGATCCAGATAAGCCCATATGTTCCCAAAATTCTGTGAAAAGCCATTACTTTCCAATCTGCTTTTCATGTCCAAGTTGCAGAACACACAGATGCTTGGCATCACTCAGGATCCCTAAATTCTCACACCAGATAATCAAGGCTCACCAATAACTTCCCCCATCTCCAACCCTAAGAAATGGCTTTATTCCATCAACGCTCGGGCCGCTTGTAAAAAATTGAAAAGTCTCCATAAAAGCCCATTCAGTTACTGCACAATAAGTGTTAATTTGCTAATTTCTTCACAGGTAATCAATTAAAATGTAAAATATTGGATAAAATGAGTTGCACTAAATTTAACAGCTGCTCCATAAGCATAATTAGTTTCACAAGGGCCATATGTATTCTGAGCAGAGCCCGAGTTGAAACAAATAAGCGGATTTTAAAACAAGTTTGAGGAAATCTGCATTTAATTAGCAGGTGGGCACTACAACTGCATAATGTTTTTATACATTTATATTTATGAAGTGACAGAAGATCTAAAGGCTTTTTAAAATGGCGTTTATTGTTTGAATGGGAACTGTTTTGCTGCATGCTAAAGTGATTTAAATCCTTATAGCCCCCGCTTTGAAAAAATCATAAATGGTGAAAGAAAACATGTGGAAAACTGTAAAACTAGAAAGAATTTGCGACAAAAAGCAGAGCCACATACCATAAGCAAAAGGAAACTACACTTAATTAAATGTACACTACATCTGGAATATCAGCCTAATAAAACGTGCAACTATTAATTCTCATTGTTCTAAAGGAAATGAGGTCAGTGGTGTTTAGTATTTCCCCAATTACATTGCACTAAAGCACTGAACTCTAGCTTAGAGGTCCAATCTAATCTCTTCAAAAGGTTACAACTGCAAGAGAGAGACCTTTTTAAACGGAAAGAGGAATTAGAGCCCAAAACCAAGACAGGGATTGTTTTCTTCTCTTTGAGCTCTTCCAATGAGGGTCGATTTTTGCAAAAATAATCTGTTTTATTGGCAAACAGCAACCCCCACTCCCCAGAACGGTGCTGAGATGTCAACTTCTCCCCTGGAATTCCTCTAAGCATCTCTCACCTGACACAAGCCTTATTAGATTATTTTTAGCTCAATGGCCACAAACAAAAGCCAACAAATTCAGGGCTCTTTATTTAATACCTCAGCCATAAATCCAAAGGCTGGGCCAGAACAATGGAACGACTGCACTGCATCAAGGCTGGATGCTCAGATTGGTAATAGAGGCAGAGTGCAAACACACAAGTAATTGCAGCAAAATGCCATGTTCTCTTTCAAAGCTTATTAAGAGAAAGTTCCTTGTTTAACTCAACTTCACCACCAGGAAAAAAAAAAAAAAAAAAGAGTTATTGGAAAGGTAAAATAATTTCAAGTATCAATTGCAGCCATTCAGACTGCAGAAGTTATTAAATATATATATATTTAATGCAAATTTGGCTGCCTTTATAAAACATTTCAGGTTGTTATTAGTTTGCAATTTTCAAATGCATGTATTTGAGGAAGTTAAATGTAGATAATATGTATGATAATACTACTTTTTTTTGATTTACTGTTCAATATAAGGTGAGTGATAACAAAACCAGGCAGCAGCAGAGTCAGAGTTTAAACCTGAAATGAGACAGATGCTGAGAGGAAAAAGTTGTTTCAAACCAGCAGTTTGGACATTGGCAAGTGAGAAAATACATTTCAGAATAAGGGAATAGTTAAGACTTAAAAAAAATCATCCACAGTGCCTGAGAAAAGCAGGATGAGATAAAAACAAGAACTGGGACAAGCAAGAACTTTTTTGGAGAAGTTGTAAAATGTCTTTCCTGCAGGACTGCACTTTTTAAACTTTCATTCAGCCCATTTTCTCCTGGTTGCTTTTTCCCCAACCTGAGCAGTGACAGTTCTGGGATGTGGCTGGGAGAGGGAGGAATTCCCTCGCTGGCGTCTTTGTGTGGCAAATTGTGCCAAATGCAGAGGTGAGGAAATGGATTGGGCAAGCACCAGCACCAAGTCAGCCCAGCAATTCTGCCCCTATAAATGATGGTAATTACATTACCAAACATTTGAGGAAGTAAAATTCCCACAAGCTGCAGTTACTGGAAGGGCAGCGTGGAGAGCACGGGAATGCAGCTGGAGAGAAGAATCCATGGATGAGACACTCCTGGAACCCTCAGGCAGTTGGTTTGACACCAATGGAGCTCTCCAGACTCCTGGAGAAGCTCTTGCTCTGATTTCCGAGGGGGATGGAGGTGCCTCCTCTGCCACAAGGCCTTGATTGTCCTACAAGGAATCCTTGAGAAGGCTCCACATCCAGAGCTGCCAGCCCAGCGTGGGCTGCGAAACCAAAACTGGACTTCACAGAGGGTTCTCAGAGAGAGAAATCATGGATGAAACTGCTGCTCTCCAAGCAGGGAGATAAACCATTTATTTCCCTTGTCAATCTGTGTGAAGACTCTTTGCTAAGATTCAACCTTGATAAGAACACACCTGATTTTACCTGACCTGAGTTTCTCTCACATCTTCTCAGAGTGTATCCCCAAGCAGGGCTTTTTTTCTAACCCTACATTCCTGTAGCTGTATCATGACTGAGCAAAAACAACGCTGGAAATTAATTCTAATAATCTTTAGGGATTAAACAATAAAGAAACAGAAGTTAATACAGAAACTGGTACATTGTCCTATTAAATAAAAAGTCCAAAGTCCCTCCCATTCCTTGTCCTTTGTCATTCAAAGCAGTCTTAGAGTTCAAGGGCAAAAACCCCACAAAGACCTAAAAAACTGTGTGCAATATCCATCTGCAGGGACATTAGACAGAAACTTCCATATAAAACCAAATTAAGGTTGATAAGGGAAGTAATTAATATTTCAATAATCTGAAAAAAAAAAAAAACAAAACAAAAAAAAAGGCTGAAATGAGAATACCCAACTTGTCTGCTGGTCATACAGGAAGTTTAAAGCACGAGGTGAGGCAAAAGCAAAACAGTTTAATTAATTTGCCAAAGACATCAGCAAGGGAATTCCTTCCTCTCCCAACCAAATCCCAGAACTGCCACTGCTCAGGCTGAGGAAGAATGTCCTGAAATTAAGTTATGTCTATTTTATAAATTAGTAACACTTTAAGATCTCTTTTAATTTGTTACTTGGAGACAGTATTATTAATTAATTGAATATTTAGTGACTGATGAAAATATCTGTAACTTCTAATAATGTTCTTGCAGCTTCAGTTGAATATTCATTCTGTTTTACCTGTTCTGTTGTAAAATATCTACCAAGTTGATTGTTTCTATTGACAGAACCTTTTAAGAATACAAAAATAGAAATAAGTGTTAAGGATCAAGCCATTATTTCCTATTCTAGGAAGGATCAAATAGATACATTGAAATGCAAGAAATATATAATTAGCAGTGGGGAAAATATCTTACTGTGGTTAATTGTCAGTAGATTTGGAAATTATGAACGGTTAAAGTGAAGATTTTGGCTTTAAGATAGGCTAGGTACATTTGTGTTTTTAAAAAACAGGCTGAATGAAAGTTTAAACAGTGCAATCCTGCAGGAAAGACATTTTACATCTTCCCAAAAAAAAAATTAAAAAAAGGGGAAAACTTGAATTGTGCAGGAACAAACGAGTCCCAGATTCTATCAGACCTGGTAATTAATTCCCACAAACACGTGCAGTTACTCCCTTCCTCATCCAGCTGGAATCTATTTGGAAAAAACAAAGGTCCAGCTTTCTTGCAGGACGCAGGATAAACACCCAGATTATTCCTCGTGCAGGCATTTGCGACTCTGCATCTGCCCTGGATGGATCCCAGAGCCGTGGAAAAGGCTCCAATTCATTCCCCAGATGGAATCACGACCCAGGCAATTATTTGTTGTAAATTTGACAACACCTCTGATATTATGGCAAAACGTTAAGGGACAGACAGGGGAGATTTTCAGGTTGAGATTTTCCACCTCCCTCGTGCCCCAGCTCAGATTAATTGCAGGTAAACACTGTTCCTCTGTCTGGCTGGGACAAACCCAACATCTCAGGTTTTGGGATCATAAAACCTCCAAGACTGAAGGCCCAGTGATGGTCTGAGCTTAAAGACTCTGTAACATTTGTGTGTCCTTACATCCCCAAATTGATATCAGACAGCTGAGTGGAATTACCTAACAGATGTTTGAAATCAGTTTACACACCAGGACACTACCTGCTCTAAGGAACTGAAAAAAAAAACCCAAATCCAAAAAAATCCCAATTTAAGTCATGCAGCACCATCACTCTCAAACTGCCACCAGCATGGAGCCAAAATTGAAACAACAGGGAAAAAAAGCTGAATATTCCTCACTCTTAAACACCGTTTAAAAGGCAAAAAAAACCCCAAGAAACCTGCATAAAGACAGAATTAAGGCATTATTTTTTAGAAATAAATACCTAATTTGGAAGACTGGGATTATTAAGAGTGACTGGATTCATAATGACCACAAACAACACACTGGAAATAACACCTAGGTGAAAAGCTAGGTCTTTGCTTTTTCCTGGGTAAAACAAATCCCATTCTCTGTGCTCACAATTTCAGTTTTTTCCCTTAATTCAGTAGCAGCCAGACACGTTGAGGTTTAAATTTTCTAAGATGTAATAAGTTTAAGGTAGTCCACCTGTACTTTTTACCACCACAGGTTTATGAAGAACACAGAAAAGTTTCTAGAATATCACTTTGTTCTCCCAAATTAAAAACAAGACAAATATTAATATTTTTTATGAAAACTGTTGTAACTGGACATTGAAAATTAAGTCATAAAAAGGCCTTAAAAACACACAAATAAAAGCAAAAATGTGTCACACCAACCACTCAAAATCTTTTGAAGGGGCAACATAAAGAGTTTAGATACTTTGTGTCTCTTTTCCAGTGTACACTCTACAAATGCAGGGATAATTTCCTAATTTCCATGCAAGTTGGATGCATCACCCTTTAATATTTTGCAGGTAACAAACACAGAGCAAACAGAGGGAAGCAGGGGCTGTTTTTAATATTCTCCTGGATGAGAATTGAACAGCTCCATTCCTGCTGAGGACCACGAGCTGCCATCTTTATCAGCCCCAAAATCTCCTTTACTGGGAGTTATCACCTCTGACCCTGTCCTGTCCCTCCCAAAGCCTGATTCTTATGGCTAATTAAAAACTCCAAGGGAAGGCAGGGAAAAAACTCCAAAAATTTCATTTACTATTCTAAAAATTAGTGTTTTCCTCATGGAATATGCAGTAGTTACATAAACTATTGTAAAACAAATCATACCAGAAAGAGAAACAACAAAATCTGGATTGTTAAAAAAAAAAAAAAATACAAAAAGCAACAGAAGTACTTAATTATTATATTTTAAAATGTGTTCTGACTGTTCTGATCTACTGATGATGCTGAGCACAAACTGCTTGGTGTCAGTGCTAATATAAATGGGTAATAAAAGTGAATTATGATGTGATTTCCACATACCTAGGCTTTGTTAAATAAAGGGTCTCATGGAACTTTCCTCTAAGCTCTGCTTTTTGTTTAAAACACAAAAGAACCTCACAAAGCCACAGCAAAGCCAGGAAATAGTGACAGGTTCCTGACTGCAACAGCAGCTCTTGTGCACCACACTCACCTCCATTTCCAGAGCTGAAGGCAAGAATTAAAATGAAAACTGAATTATTTTCATCACTATTACCCCAAATCAGGCAGCTGAGGAATTCCAAAAATAACCCAGTACCTGTTGTGTCACTCAAAACCCTCCACAATTCTGTCCCCACAACTCTGGGAAGATTCACAGCATCTGGGTGTTAATTAACACCATTTACACCATCCTGGGGATGCTGGAGGGAAGACAACAGGAATATAATGGGATTTTAGAAGTGAAACGTGTCACTTCTATTGAGTTAACAATGTACTGAGCAAGGGAAATTTGTCTGCCACCCCTTCAGCACCTTCCAGGAGTCACTGATGTCCCCAGGTGTTACTGCTGTGTATTTTTTTTTAACTGATGTATTTTTCTCGTTTCTCCAACTTTTTCTCCCTCACACTCACTGATTCCTGCTGCTGACCATGCTCCAAGTCTTTGGGAGTTTTATTTTGGATACTCCTGGATGCTGCAGAAGGCAGAGCTCCATCCCACCCTGCCCTTCCCTGCTCCCCATAACCTCAGAGTCCATTGGGTGACCACAGGCCATGAGGGTGTCACCATTCCCTGGAGGAGTTGGAATAATTCCCTGGAGGAGCTGGAACCATTGCCAATGATCCATTTAAACCCCACAGCTGGGACACACCACGAACTCCACAGCTTTGCTTCCCAAACTCCAGCTCCAGCCCCGCGATCGGATCCGCTCGCAGTGAGCAATGCTTTGAGTAAGGCCAAGATTTCAGTGGATTATTCAGAGAATTCCACCTTTTACCTTGGCTGAAGCAAGGGACCATCCCATAATTCAGGTATTTCAGAGTCACCAGAACGCTCCAGATCTGACTCTACCCTGCTGTAACATTCACATTCCAGCCAAGGGGTGAGGAACAACCCATCCTCTCACCCCTCTGAGGAAGCGGGTGCCATTTTCATTGAAAGTCTAATTTAATTTAATTTCCCATTTTCCATATTACATGGATATAATTAAACCTGTGGTTTCACTCTAAAAGGCATTTCCTAGTTCTGATCATCTACAGAACAATTTCCATCACCACCTATTTGATGGGACTCCATAAAATAAGATTCCTAATAAGTAAGAAAGGCTGTTTGTGTATCATTTTTCTGTATTGAGTATTTGCTTACCGAGTGATCTAAAAATTACCTTTAGAGAAGCCTCACAATTAAACTATGTTTTTAAAAACTGAAACAATTCTGCAATTTTCCTTAAGGATTTGTTTTCATTTTAGTTTATGCTGCCACAATTCATTTGCTTCATTTTCTTTATCTGTTATTTGAACCAATAGCTCATGAATAAATGACTTTTTGGTTGTTTTAATTAATAACTTTTCAATCAATCTTGCACTTGAACGATAATTTTTTGGGTTCTGCATTAATATTAAATTCCTCAAAGCCTATTTTTTGTGGTCAAAATGGCAAGGCTGACCTTTTTCTTTCCTTTTGGCAGCTGCAAATTGCTGGCAGTGTTTGCCTGAGCTGCATGAGTGGCTCCTGTAGGCTCACAGCACCCTGCACATGGTTGTGATTACACCCGCCGGGACCACGGGCTCAGGGAACCTTCCCAGGCTCCTTCCTAAGGGGAAATCACCTGAAATCCGACAGAGATGTGGAGATAAAATCCCCCCAGACTGATTCAACCATCTCCAAACGGGGCACTTGGAAAGGGGAGCTACAACATTTCCAGTGGAATTATTGGTGGTGCTGCTACGCTGACCAAACACAGATCTGGGATTATTCCTGCTGCCCGGAGATGTCCTGGGGTATCAGAGCTGTCAACAGCTTGGGAATGGATGCTCTGAACCACCAAACACTGGGAAACATCAGGGTTTGCTTGCTCCTGCCTTCCTCTCTCCACACTCAGTGCCTGATTCCTCGGAATGCCCTGCAAAGCCCTGCAGCGCTGTCCCAGGGTGGAAACTTCCACTCAGGAATCAGTCAGGAGCTGCTGGTGCTGAAATGCTGGGAGCTGGTTCAGGGAACAAACGACTGCAGAAAGGTGCTGAACACATGGCACAGCACTGAAGCTGCCAAAAGGGTCTCTGGGAAGAGAGTTTGGATTCCCGGGAAGCCAACGGCACCGTGAGAACGGCCGGCGATGAAAGCGCACCCGGCCCCACAGAAATCCAAACACAGCCACAGCCACAATTATTTTACTAATTGCTAATGAATACAGTCAAGTGGCTTCAAAAAGCCAAACTTTGCTCGGACTACTTCGGGTTTTGACCTCCGCAGGAGCAAATGCATTTCAAACTGGAGCCCACCAAAACTGATTAACGGCGCCAGCCAAGGCCAGCGCGGAGCGGGAGCTTTTTTCCATCTATCACATGGCCCCAAGGATAGTTAAATGAACCTTAAAATGGCTACAAACAGCTCAATGACTACACAGAGTCCTGCCAATTAGAAATAATTAGGCAGTCATTTTGGTGGTAAGTCTTTTTAAGTGCATACATAATGATGCAATGATGCTTATTAGCGAGCTCATACGAGCCCTGCTCAAACAGCCTGGAATAATTATGCAACTATCACAAAGCCTTGCACATCTCTGTACTTCACCTTAATGCATTTAAAAATCCACTTCATTACCTCCAGTAATTAATCCTCCATTAATTGCAGGAAAAGCCCAGTTTACCGTGCTTCGTTTCTAATTATCTTATAAATAGTTATGGTTCTAATTAATGTGTTCATTAAGCTGAATATCTTTCTCAAAGCCACGCTCAGAGCAAAGGTTCTGCTTTTGAGAGAAAAAGCCTAACTAGCCATAAGGTGAGGCCATTTTGGTTGTATTTGCTTTTATTTTAGTATATTCAACCTCCTAATTGGCATTTAAAATCTAATTTGGAAGAACTTCAAGAAGACTATATAGGAGAAAAATAGGAAAAGGCTTTGCTTTTTTTTTTTTTTACCCATTCTCCAATCAAGAAGCTCAGAGCTTTAACAGGAAAACTTTTAGCATCTCTTTTTGATATGGACTGGGAGCAGATTTTCAGTGCTGTGCCACAGATTAATTGAAATTCTATCACATTTCAGTTTATCCCTGCCTCTTTCCATAGAGGAGAACCAAAAATCATGGAAGAAAAATAGATACCTATGAGCATATACAGAACTTAAAATAATAAACCCATACTGACAGCCTTGCCTTCGTTTCTAGGATATAAAACCACGGCACAGAATTACAACAAGAATTTACATCAGTTATTTGAGCTGAGCATGATCCGACCCTTTAAATTAATTGAGAGGCTGCCTCACTGAGAGATATGGAGATGATCCAATAAAAACCACAACTGGAGAATATCTCACAGTAATACCCATAGATAGGGAAATTCTCTATTGAAACATTTCACAGGATTTGGGGACTTTGCATAGAAGAATTTTGCAGAAAACTTAGATCAAAATAAAATTCTGTAAGGGTATAATCAAAATATTTTAGTTGAAGTTAAAATTATGGTAGAGATATTAAATTCCCATATATCTTCCTAGATTTCAGTGTTTTTAAATATACATTACATATTTTAATACACCTGTCTTTAGTTACACAAAAATTCCACTTTTCTCATATTTTTATTAATGTGCCCACATATTTAACATCAAATACTCAGCTCAGAGAGTTACTCACACTCTACTTTAACAGCAAAAGGACAAAAGCTCTGCACATGCCTGCAATTACCAAATTTCTTTTGGGAACCTTTTCTTCCCAGAACATCCCAGCTCGGGAAAATCTGGAATCACTGAAGCCAAGTGCAGCTTTACCCTGGCTCTGACAGGGCCAGGGTTTGATGCCAATAAAGCTGCACCAGAAGCAGACGAGGAGTTACCAGCTCTGCATCTTGCTCTGGCATTTTTGGGAGCCTCAGTGCTTTGCCTTGGAAACTGAGAAAATCTAAAACTTGGGAGTTTAGATGTGGGAGAAGAAGCAGCAGCACAAAGGATGAAGGGACAGCCAGGGAAGGTTGGGGTACCAGAGTTTTAATCAGATTAATCAGGCATGAACTCACTCCAAAGCACACTTTGGGAATGGCACCAGCACAGACTGGCTGCATCTCACAGGAAAACTGATTTCTGTGCGATAAGGTTTGTTAGAAAGGGACCCAAAGCCTGCCTGCAGCAGGGACTGCCCTGCTCACACACAGCAACGTCCTGGAATCCTGCAAAAAACTCACAGCAAGGAATTCCAGAGCATGGATGCTGCTTCATAGAGAATCATGGAATGGTTTGGGTTGGAAAGGACCTTAAAGTCCATCCAGGGACAGGGCAGGGACACCTCCCACTGTCCCAGGTGCTTCAGCCTGGCCTTGGGCACTTCCAGGGATCCAGGGGCAGCCACAGCAAATCTGGGAATTCCATCCCAGCACCTCCCCACCCTCCCAGGGAACAATTTCTTCCCAAAATCCCATCCATCCCTGCCCTCTGGCAGCAGGAAGCCATTCCCCCTTGCTCTCTCACTCCATGCCCAACGTGCCCTTTCCACATCCCTTTTTTTGGCAGAAATCCACATTTTTTTTACCTTCATCATTTTAACCAGATTCTGTTCCTGCCATACATTATCAGAATTAGGAGGAGTGAAGCATGGGAATAAAAAGTAAATTTTTACTACTAAATTCTGCTATTCTGTGTTTCACAGTAGGAAAATCACTCCTAGAAACAAACCCTGGAAAGAGCAACAATTTCCAGAGCAAAGAGGGTCTTGGATTACCAGGGCATCCTCAAGACATCTGCTCGTGCAGGGCTGCCTCGAGAAACACGAGCTCTGCAGCAGAGAAATAACAGATTCTATTTCATGGCCAGAGCTTTGGTAGCAGAGAAAAAAGAGAATTTAAAAAAAAAGGGAAGTTAAAATGCATAGTGGTTTAGAATGCAGACACACTGAAATCAGAAAGGCAATTCCCCACTAAGGGGAGTTGTGTCTTTCTTGTCTTCTGGAGTTCCTTTTCCAAACAGAAAACTGAAGCATTAAAAAAACTCAACAACCTGCAAAGACACCTTTCTCCAAAGGGAGGAATAAAAGGTTCTAGAGAAATAAGCAGCTCTACTTTAAACACCCTGTGTGTACACAACACCTGGGCTGCACAAAAAACCAACTTTCCCTGTAATTAGACTCGAGCTGAGCTCCAAATGAACTGAACTTATGCATTCTGAGCTGTTTTTAAGGCTTTTTTTTTTGTTTTATACCAATGAAAGGCATCAAAGCAACTGTCACTCGCAGCTCTGTGGCCTTATTGATAACTGGAGAGCCCTCGGCGTTGCCTTGTGAAGTTTAATTTCCCAAAGTGGTCAATTAGGGCTGGGCAATGAGCTCAGCAGTGCTTGGTGCTCCAGGACATCTCCACTGCTTCTGCTCCACCTCTGGGCCTTTCCTGGACAGCCACGTCCACAAACTGAGCATTCCTCTTGGAAAAAGGCAGTTATTGCAATGAAAAAAAGATATTTTTAGAGGTCGGTGCTGATACAACTTGGAATGCAACGAGATCCTAAATAAAAAACTGCAGGGTTGGATTTATTGGGGAGAAAAAAAAAACAACCACGAGCTGACATCACCATCAGCAGGATCTCACTCAGTAATGTCAATTCCACCTTCCTGCCCCAAGCTTTTATTTGAAGTTTCATGAAAGAAATGTTGCAATATCTTAATTAAATCTATTTGCTAATGGACCAAAGGCTTGAAACTTTCCCAGCAGTAAAAAGAGAGAGGAACATATAATATTTACACTGATTCCTTCCATAATTGCACCTGACTGGGTTCACTTGGGGGAGCAAGGAAAGGGGAAAAAAATATCCCAAACAGCACATCAATACTTGAAAGGAACAGGAACTCCAGTGGCTAGAACCAGGCAAAAAATTAAAAAATCATAAGAGTTAATGACAAGAATAAAATTACAGAAGCGTGGAATGGCTTGGGTTGGAATTTCAAAAGCAAAGTTCTAATTAAACAGCACTGCTTGGTTTCTGACAGGACTCCTGTTTGCTTCTCTTTGGAAAATTCCTCCCAAGGAGGGATTTCCACAGGATTTTCCAAGATGAAGAGTTCCCAGCACTGTCCCTGTGTGCCCAACCCTGTTCTGGGCAGTTCTGGTCACTCCTGGTGTCCTGCAGCAGGAAAAGAGCCCTGGGTGTCCCTGTCCCATCCCAATCCCATTGCTCCCAGTCAGTCCTGCTGCTCTGCCCAAATCCCACTTCCACCTCCCCCCTGCTCTGCCCAAATCCCACTTCCACCTCCCCCCTGCTCCCACCAAAATCCCCTTGCACCCCCTCCCAGCAGACCCAGCTGGTGGACAGTCAGTCCAGAATGTTCCCTTTGTCCCTAAGCTTTTCCTTCTCCCTGGAACAGCCACCACCATCTGTGCCAAGGCTCAGACTTCTGCTCTCCCCTGGAACAGCACCAGCTTTAACCTCACAGCTGCATCACCCTGAAATTCACACCTGAACACCCCTAAAAATCAGTCCTCTAACCCCACACAACAACAGTGGATCTTTGCCCACCACTGGAGACATGCCATTCTTTATTTTTAATCAATCTTTCCTCTACATCCTCCTGTTCCTCCATAAACTCTCCAGCAAACAATTTTACTCTTCATTTATCTGCTGCTCACTCAAAACATCCATCCCTCTTAATTTCCTCTCTCAAACTTTTAGGTCAAAATAATTGTATGGAAAAAGGAGATTAACTGAAGACAGGTACCAGTAACACAAACACAAAAAAAACTCAGTGATGATATCTCTAAAATAACTGACAAACTGTGCAGCATCACCCCTTCAGCAAAATACATCACAGCAATTTTTAAAGAAGATATTAAACATGGAAATCCTCAAAGATAAAAAGAAAAAATTGCTGGGGTTTTACTGGCAGTTATTTAATGACCCTTTTCACACTGCACTCAAGGGCCCTGTTTTTAAATAGTACAAATTAACTGCTGAACACAAAGAATTCTGCCAGGCTGGGAGGGCTGAACCCAGGCTAATTCCAGTTCACTCTGCTGGGATAGGGGCAGCTGCTTTTGCAACCCCAAAACCAAGCCTATTCCTAAGCCAGACCTAAGCAGCAGCTCCCCTGCCCCTGGACTGCAATGAACTGCACACATTTCAATATTGAATTCATTAGACTGGAGGAATGTACAGAAATAAGATTTAAAACCTGATCAAACACCTCCTTCAACCACACTGCCAAGGAGCAGCTCTCTAGGCAGGGTTCCTTTCCATAAAATCTTTTTTCATTCTCCAATATCTATAGATGCACTTGCTGGTTTTGTGTCAGTTTTTAAGCTGAAGTGCATTAAAGATATTTTAAGGCAGTTTAACACAATGGGAAAAGCCAGAGACACTTGGCAGACAATGGAGCAAACTTGCATATTCACAGGCAGCTCTAGTGGAACACTCTGTAATCACAGGACTGGCTGAAATCAGGGAAAAAAGGGCAACGGTTTTGGTTAATTCTATTTAAAACTGTGTGAATTAGAAGATTTGTACTGTGAAGTATTTTATAAATGATTAACTGGCAGAAGAATCACAGTGGAAACTCTCCCAACACTCCCAGGGCTCCATCCAGCCCGGAATTCTGAGGGAGCCGAGCTCCTGCACGGCACAGCAGCAGAATATTCTAATAAGAACTCTCCTAATCTTCACCCAGCAATAATTTCAAGATGATATTATTATTCTCATTTCCTTGAATAATATCCATACTCCAGGGCCATTTTCCTTCTCATATTCAATATCGGGCATGCTCCTATCAAGATTCCTTTCTTCATATCCTGTCAGGGTATCAATCACTGCCTGCTGTCCACTCAATCCACTTTTGATTTATCAGCCGCCGTCTTTCTGGACTCCATAACTCGACCCAAACCATTTTAGCAAGACAGTGACAAATAACACCCAGGATCACATCAACCTGTTCCACTTAGTAAACTAAGGAACAGGAACTGTGACATCCCTCCATGAGCATTCCCTGCTATTCCCCAGCCTGATGTATATTAATGAGGAGCCGCTATTCGAAATGCTCCTTCCACATCAGCATCTAATATGATCAAATTAGGAAATGGGATGATTTATTAAATTCCGTGCAGCTGAAATATTCCTTCCCTATCCTCTGCATGTGTGGTTGCAGAGAGGGAGCTGTTGCTTCCAATTTCTCCACAGGAGGATGTGCCCGCGCTTCGCAGGCGAATTATTGGCTTTAAAAAGATTGCGAGGAGGCGAAATGTTATTAAGCAAATGCTCAGTAAAACAAACTAAATCGGTTTTAAAATTCCTAATTTAATGTAAATCTTGGTTGTTTCTGCTGAAATTCAGTTTGTGATCTTATTAAGTCGTATTTGCATTGTACTCCCTCGCTGTAGGACAGCTTGGAATTTATGGCATTACTGGAAAGCTCCACTTTTTTGACTTTAAAAATGCATCTAAAACAGAACAGTTATAATGTGTGCAAGTTTCTTTATCCTCTCAAATCAAAAACACACCGTTGCTGGGAAGCTCACATTTTTCACTCTAAAAATGCATCTAAACCAGAATGGTTATAATATGTGCAAGTTTCTTTATCTGCTCCAATAAAGTACAAGCACTACTGGGGAGCCCCACTTTTTTCACTTTAAAAAATGCATTTAAAATAAAATAGTCAACAATTGCACAAGTTTCCTCACCTTCTCAAATAAAACACAACCATTACTGGGAAGCTCACCTTTTTCGCACTCTAAAAATGCATCTAAAATAGATTACTTATAACATGCACAAGTTTTCTTATCTTCTCAAATAAAGTACAAGAAATTCTGGGGAGTCACCCTTTTTTTTTCCTCTAAAAACTGCATTTAAAATAAAATAGTCAACAATTCCACAGCTTTCTTTATCCTCCCAAATAAAACACAACCACTGCTGGGAAGCCCCATTTTTATAACTCTAAAAATGCATCTAAAACAGAATAGTTCTCCCATGTGCAAGTTTCTTTATCCTCTCAAATAATTGCTGGGAAGCTCCACGTTTTTAACTCTAAAAACACACATAAAATAAAATAATCATGATAAGCACAAGTTTTATCTTCTAGAATAAAGCACAAAAAAATCAGTTTAGGTCACACCTATTTAAAATATCTCACACATGTCATTATAAAAATCTAACTTTCCAAAGCAAAACTTGATCTATCTCAGTGTTTTGCACTGCTGGAGATGTGTAAATCACCTGCTCAAATAAAATACCTGTGTTAGAGAAGTTATTAAAAAAATACATTACTTTCAACACCACCTTTACTACCTTGAAACACAAATTAAAAGCTGGTAGGGGATTGTGGAGAAAAAAAGATGTTCCAGGATAGAGAACCTGTGCATGATTTATTAAAAAAAAAACAACTCCAGGGATTTAAAGAGGCCATGTAACACACCTTAACTCCTAATATGAAGGTAATTTTCTAGAGACAGACTCATAATAAATAAAATAAAATCTAAAAATGGCATTTGCTCAGCTCCCAAAGGGAATAATCCAGCAGGAATTTTACAAATACAGAGCTGATCTTCCCTTTCCTGCAGCTTTCCAGGTGGAGCAGCAGCTTTTCCTCCCTCCCTGGCCATCCAGGAGCTGGAAATCACCAGGAATATTTCCCTGGGTAACACATTCCTCACTGCAGGAACATGAGGAGCTGCCTGAGTTACTCTGGATCCTTTCATTAATTATTTACAAGTGGTTTCTTCAGCTGAAAAGTCATGGGACAATAAGTTGCCCCACCCTGAACAAAAATAAAAAAATCAGGGCTTACAGGTGGAATTGATGAAAATTCCACACCAGCCCTATAAATCCAGATATTTTCCATGGCAAGCATTGGCACACCTGCCCCAGGTGTGCCTGGGCACAGATGGCAACCCCGGATCCTGAATCACCTTTTCCCACCATTTTTATTTTTAGGTTTGTTTTTCTACCCCTCCATCACATTCCCCCTCTCCCCCACAAACTCTTCTCCATCCTCAGGAATCCTGAAGTCCCTGAAAAGCTGGTGAGCCCTTGGATTGGGTGATTTTGAGGCAGAAAAGGGATTATTTGGCATCACTGCAAGACCTCAGCGCTGACAAGCAGGGCAAGCACAGGCCTGGAGGAGCTTTGTGCTAAAGCAAGATTTAACTCTCCAAAATCAGATTAACCCACAGCTGCTCAGTGCCACATTACAGCAGACTCAGAAAAATCCCAATAAAGGATGGAACATGTCCTGTTGGATTTAATTTTAAGCTTTTGGACTCTCCTAGGATCATTTAGGATGTTGTTTATCAATATTTTCCCTCAGTGGGTGTGAACAGGAGCAGCATTTAAAATATTGTGCAGCTCTACCCCTGAGTGCTGCACATTTGATACACAAATATCTGATACATGTAATATTTTATATAAAATATCTGATACATATAATATTACATAATAAATATTTGATACACAAAATACCTGCTACGTGAAACACTTGACATACAAAATACCTGATAAATGAAATATTTAATACATAAAATACCTAATACATAAAATATTTTTATATTTTCTAGTATTTTCTAGCACTAACCATGTTTTTCAAGTTTTTAGGTGCCTGATTTCCATATATTGTAACCACAATTAAAACCAAATCCCTTGGAAAAGATGACCACTAAACCATAGCTAATAAGATCTGCAATTTATATTTATTTTATATTATTTTATGGCCATTAAATCATAGCTAATGAGGTCTGTAATTTATTATATATAATTTTATTGTGGTAAAAACTATTTTAAGTCAGTTTATCACATTTCCTAACACTGAGCATGTGACATACTAAAAAAACCTTCATTTACTCCTCATTCTCCTGACATTTTTGTGGGTTCAAACTGATTTTCTTTGCAAAAAAAGGGGGAAATTCAAAGGAGTATCTGTACATATATGGAGGATACTTCAAGAAAAGTGAGGCAGTTCAATTTCTAAATTTATTTCTAAATCTAAATAATCAAATTTCTACTCCAAAGGCACTGCAGCAATAAAGGGTCCAGGCACCTCCTCCAATGAACAGCTGGGAATCAGTCATGGCACAGCACAAATCAGAGAAAGCAGAATATTCACATCTTTCACTAATAATTTTTCAATATTTAGAGGCAACAGCTCTCCTAGTTTGGATATGGAAATCACAAGTCTAACAAATTCTTAGTGCAGGCACACAAAATCACCTGGCTGGAGATTTTAAGTATGTACCCAACCAGCTCTGAGCTGCCTGATCCACTCAATAATTAATTTAAAATCATTAGAAAATGCTAATGGGAAACTTGGTATCCAGGGATAAACGCTTAATTGAAAAACACAGACAAACACAACATGAGCTTCCTTTAATTAAAGAAGAAAAGCAGATTTTATAACACCTTTTGCAACTTCTAGGTAAGATGTAAATATTTAAATTGTGAAACATTTGTTTGTCACAAACCAATGCATGAAAACTTTCACTGCAGACATCCTCAAATATTAATAAAAGGTTGCACAACTAAATACTCAGCCTTTTCCAAGAGAAAATCACAGAGGAGAAAATCAGTTTGTTCCAAGCTTCAGGGCACCAATGTTATGTGGGGGGGGAATTACAGAAAGCAGGAACCCAAAAAAATCCACAAGATATTCCCATGAAATGATTCCAAGAAATCAAGAGACCCTATTAATGTTTTTCTTTTGCTTGAATCAAATGCAAAATAAATCTCTTATCTTCAAATTTGTTTCACCAGGGTAACTGAAAGATTTACTGTGTGGAAAGCCCTCCAGAAATCCCAAATTAGGAATTTCAAGGGATGTGTGGTTTGACCATCACCTGCAGCCACTATTCCCACTTATCCCAAGCTCAGTAATCATGTCAGGATTTTCCAGGAATAGTTTTCCAGTGGAAATAACACAGTTTTTTCCCAGGGAAGGCTCTTACCTCCGGGTTCTGCTCTTTGACCTGGATCTTTGGGACCTGTAGGATTTTCCTCTACCCCTGGAGCGGCTCCGGCTGCGCTTCCTCCTGGAGCCGTAGGAAGAGCTGCTGCTGGATCTGTGTCTGCGCCTGCAACAGAGCCAGGGGTGAGCCCAAAAAACAGGGACAAACCCCCCACAATCCCTGAGAAAACAGAGCCAGGATGAGGCTGGCACTGCCCACAAACCCCCCAAAACACAGGGATAAACCTCCCACAACTCCTGAGAAAACAGAGCCAGGGCTGAGGGGGGATTGCTCCCAAACCCCCCAAAACACAGAGCCAGGGTGAGGCTGATACTGCTCCCAAACCCCCCACAATTCCTGAGAAAACAGAGCCAGGGGTGAGGGCAGCACTGCCCCCCAACCCCCCAAAACACAGGGATTAATCCCCGACAACTCCTGAGAAAACAGAGCCAGGGGTGAGGCTGGCACTACTCCCAAACCTCTCAAAAAATACGGACAAAACCCCAAAAATTCCTGAGAAAACAGAGCCAAGGTGAGGGGGGCACTCCTCCCAAACCCCTAAAAACAGGGACAAACCCCCCACAATCGCTGAGAAAACAGGGCAAGGGGACACTACTCCCAAACCCCCCAAAAAACAGGGACAAATCCCCAAAAATTCCTGAGAGAACAGGGCAAGAGGTAAGGGGGGCACTGCTCCCAAACCCCCAAAGACAGGGACAAACCCCCCACAATCCCTGAGAAAACAGAGCCAGGGGTGAGGGGACACTACTCCCAAATCCCAAAAAAAAAAACCAGAGACAAACCCCCAAAACTTCCTGAGAGAACAGAGCCAGGGTGAGGCTGGAACTGCCCCCAAACCCCAATGAACTGGGACAAATTCCTGACAACTCCTGAGAAAACAGAGCCAGGGTGAGGCTGACACTGCTCAGAAAACACCCCAAAAACAGGGACAAGACCCCCAAAATTCCTGAGAAAACAGAGGCAGGGTGAGGATGGCACTGGCCCCAAACCCCCAACAACTCCTGAGAAGACAGGGCCAGGGGTGAGGCTGGCACTGCTCCCAAACCCCTCCAAAACCAGGGACAAACCCCCAACAATTCCTGAGAAAACACGTATGGACCTGGGGGCTGGAGAAGCCTCAAATCCCACTATTCCTCCATAACAAGTGACTCACATACACAGGGACACTACTACCCTACAGAGCTGATCCTCCAAAACCCACACCCCAAGCAAGAAGTGGGGTTTGGGTGGGGTCCTTAAGTACTATTAGTGGTAATCAGTTAATCAGTGTTAATTTAGGTCATTTGAGTTCATTTAAGGGCAGTTCCCTCCTGACTCCAATCAGGAATCAAAAGGGTCTCTTCCTTTTCCCCTCCCTCCCAGTTTTGTTTACTCAAAGAATAAATTCTCCTGCACCAAAGAGAAAGGTGAAAGAAAAGAAATTAAACCCAAAATCCAAATTGAATCCAAATCTTAACTTTTCCTCTCCATCTCCCCAGTAGTTAGCTAATTAACAATTACAATCCTCCCTATTTTTGGCCTTCATGTGTGATTAATATTAAAATAAAACACCATGGAAACACTTCTGGAATTCAGGATGTGCTCAGTGACTGTTCAGCATAAAGGAAAGGGGATGGAATGCTGGAGAGGATATGCAGGGTAACTGCTGAAGAACAGGGCTGCACCTGCACAGGGAATGTGATGTTTCTGCCGGATGAGGGATGGGAATCCCAGAAACTGCTGCCTTTGGTTCCTGAGGGTCAGGGATAAAGCCAGCATGGAACAGGGACTGAACTGCCAGGAGCAAATGCCCTGCCCCAAGGGCAAAGCCAAGACCCCAAAAGCTGAGCCTTGGGCCTTTCCTGGTTGCAGTTTGAGTGTCCTGGTCCCCATCCAGCCCTAATCCCACTCTGGTTTCCCTGGGAGCTGGCCATGGCTGTGCTGGAATAACGGGATCCAGCTGCTCATGGCTGGGATCACAGCCCAGGGCATCCTGCCCTGGCCCTGGGGGGATGGAGATCCCAGCAGGAGAAAGGGCTGGGAATAAACCCCTGAGCTCCCTCCTCACCTCACCCTGCAGCCACTCCAGAAAGGTTTGGCAGGAGCATTTCCTGCTGGATTTACAGGGCAGCTGCACACCAGGGGTGTTTTCCAGCTCCACTTCCTCATAAATTCACCAGCAGGAGCCAGGATGGGGCCACGGAGCTGCTCCTGGGCTGGAGCCCCTCTGGAGCCAGGCTGGGAGAGCTGGGAATGTCCAGCCTGGAGAGGAGAAAGGTTCAGGGAGAGCTCAGAGCCCCTTGCAGGGCCTAAAGGGCTCCAGGAGAGCTGGAGAGGGACTGGGGACAAGGCATGGAGGGACAGGACAAGGGGAATGGCTTCCCACTGCCAGAGGGTAGTTGGATGGGATGTTGGGAAGGAATTGTTCCCTGGGAGGGTGGGGAGGGGCTGGGCTGGAATTCCCAGATTTGCTGTGGCTGCCCCTGGATCCCTGGCAGTGCCCAAGGCCAGGATGGACATTGGGGCTTGGAGCAGCCTGGGACAGTGGGAGGTGTCCCGGCTGGGAGGAGAAAGGAGGAGTTATTTTGGCTGCCTGGGCTTCCTCTGGTTTAATGCAGAAGTTTCCTTTGGATCTGCACATTCCCTGCTTTATTCTCCTGGGGGGGAAGGAGGTGTGGGTATTTCTGGGCACGGGGGTGGGTTTGGGGGTTTTATTTTGATGAAAGTGAAAACATTTTCACACGTCTCAAGGCTCAGAACAAATCCCAACCCACGGGATGCAAACACTTCCAGCTTCCTGCCGTAACATGAAAGAGCTCAACTTCCAAAAACTCCTACAAATGCACCTTTTCTCATAGGAATGGGACCAAGACTGGAGATCCCGAGAGCGCGACCTGGACCTGGATTTCCTCCCCGATTTCTTGCGGCTGTAGGTGCGGCTGTCCGAGGAGCTGCTGGAGGAGGAGCGTCTGCGGTGCTTCTTCTTCCTCCTGCTCCTGCTCTCCTCCTCCGTGTCCGAGGAGCGCCTCCCCATCTCCGAACTGCACAAAAACAAACATTCCCATCTGTGAGGAAAGCTCGTGTCTACGTCTCATTTGTTTATATTTATATAAAAATAAAAACACGCGGTTCCCCCTCCTCCTGTCCCTGTTCCCTGGGAGCAGAGCCCGACCCCCCCGAGCCCCCTCCAGTCAGGGACTGTGCAGAGCCACAAGGTCCCCCCTGAGCCTCCTTTGCTCCAGGCTCAGCCCCTTCCCAGCTCCCTCAGGGGTTCTCCAGCCCCTTCCCAGCTCCGTTCCCTTCTCTGCTCCTCCTCTTCCCAGCACAGACGGCTCCAACTCGCTCATTTCCTCCAGCCAAACTTTGGCTTTTCCTCACACTTTTGGCCTCCTGATGCAGCGGGGAGAGCCTGGAGCAGAACAAAGCATAAATTCAGCGTTAGGGACACAGGAATCCCTCCCCAGCAGTGCCCGGAGCTGCAGCAAGCAGGAGACAGGACTCAAGGGAACATCGTGCTAGAAAACGCCGCGTTCAGGACACGGCACCTGCCTCCAGAACCCCCAGCAGCGCCGTGCAGAGCCCGGGCCAGGCCCGTGAGCACCGGCATCTCCCCAGCAAGCAGCTGCTCCGGGGGCTCCTCCCGCAGCCCAACCCGTGCGCATCGCTCGGCAACGCCCAGCGGAGCGGGGACATTCCCGAGCGGGGCTCCCCGGCCGCGACCGCGGCTCTGCCCCCTCACAGCCCGCACCGGAGGCCGCGCGGCCGCTCCGCACCCCGGCCCTGCAGCGGCCGCCGATCCGCCCCTGCCGTGCCCCGCGGGCGTGTCCCGTGTCCCTGCTGTCCCCCGTGTCCCCGCTGTCCCCCGTGTCCCCCGTGTCCCCGCTGGTCCCGTACCTGCCGCTGCCGCTGCCGCCGCGGGCCCGGGGTTCGAGCCCAGCGCCTTCCGGGGCGGCGGGCAGGCAGCGCCAATCCACCGCCGAGCGCGCCCAGGCGGGCACAGCGAGCGCCGAGCCATCGATGCGGCGCACCGTCGAGCGCCCACGCGAGACGGGCAGGGCCGGGGTCGGACCGGGGTCGGGGTCCCGGTGCCCACGGGGGGTGCAGAGCCCACGCAGAGCTGTCAGCACCGTGCCCAACGCGGTGACCAAAGCAGCGACCCACGGGCGCACCGCGTGTCCCGCCCGCTCCGTGTCCCGCCGCGGGTGACGGGGACAGCGGCACGGAGCGGTTTTCGTTCAGTCCCGGAGAGTTAAAGCAGGGTCGGTGTTTTGTGGCCCCGAGAGCCGCCCCCGCGGGCGGAGGGCAGCGCTCCACGCGCGGCGTGGGCACCGCGGTCGAGCCCGCGGGCGGGCACGGACCGAGCCGGGCCCCGCCGGGCCGAGCGGAGCCTCCGCCGGGCAGCGACCACAAATAGAACGGAAGGACTGAACCAATTCGCTGAATTCGATCTTTTTAAACCCAATTTGGTTCGTTTAACGCAAGCTCCCCGAGCACACGCTCCCCCGCCACGGGAACGGCGGAACGCGCGTGGGAACAAACGAAATGTCCGGGCGGAGGGGCCGGGCAGGGTCACCCGGCCGGGCGGCAGCCGCGGCGGGCTCGGTCACGCCGATTCCCCCGTTCCCGATGCCCCCGGGACCGTAAACGCCCCTCGGGAGCGGCTCCCGGGCGGCGCGACCCCGGCACGGGACTCGCTGCCTGTCGCGACAGAATCGCGTGTGACCGACTCTGAACAAACCCCGACGCACCCCCGGTACCGACCCTGCCGCGGTAAATGAACGCTCCGTTACGTGAAGTCATCGCCCCAAAGGTCAATGAAAAATCGATACGCAGGCAAGAGTTAAACAATTCTGAATAATTTATTAGAATTTAGCCAAGGTGGAAGAGAGAGAAGCGAGTTCCGTCAACAGAAGTGCTCCGTGGTGGGATTTCAAAAAAAACCAAGGGGAAGCAATCCTGGCGATACCGGCGTGCTCGGCTCTGATCTGATGCGCGCCCGCGTTCCTCGCTGTCAATTATCCCCCCGTTCATTCGCGGCGTTCGGGAGCCCACGGAGGAACTTTTGCGGCTCCCGCGGGGCCGCGGCCGCTCCGGTTCGCTGCGCCCGGGGCTGCGGGGCTGACCCGACCCACGCGGGGCGGTGCGCGGAGCCTGCGCGCCCCCGCCGCCCCCCCGCGCGTCCCGGTGGCCACTCCCCCGCCGCCCCGGCCCCTCTCCGCGCCGCGCTCGCCCGGGACCTCGCGCACGGTCCCGCGCCTAATTAAATTAATTAGGGCGCAGCGCGCGGCGGGCGGGCGGTGCCGTGGCCGCAGTGCCCCGCGGCGGGCGGGCGAGCGGCGAGGACGGGAGGAAGGAAGGAAGGGAGGAAGGAAGGGGTCCATTCAGAGCTCCGAGGGGAGGTAATTCGCCGGGAACAAGGGGCCGGCTTTGCAAAGTATAAATAGTGCCACTTCAATCGCGGCGTCGCTATCAGACCCCGGGAGCCCTGCACGTCGGGCGGCACGGCCCGGCCCGGCTCGGCTCGGCACGGCCCGGGGCGCCGCCGCCGCCTCCCCGCCCCGTGGATGCCCGCCCGGGGAGCCGGGGCAGCGCGCCCCTGAGCCATGGAGGAGCTGACGGCGTTTGTCTCAAAGTCGTTTGATCCCAAAGCCAAGGAGAAGAAGGAGCTCATCACCTACCGCGAGGTGCTGGAGAGCGGGCCCCTGCGCGGCGGCGGCGGCCCGCGGGAGCCCGGCGGGGCGGCGGCGGAGCCGGGCCGGGAGGACACGGGCAGCCCCGCGGCGCGGCCGGCCGGGCGCTCCCCGCCGCGGGAGCCCGACGCCGCCGCCGAGAGAGCGGCCGAGGCGGCCACCCCCAAGCTCAGCGACGGTAACGGCGGCACCGCGGGCTCCCCCTCCTCCCGTTCCCTTTCCCCTTCTTCCCCTTCCCCCGGCGGGGTCGGGACGCGCGGAGCGGCCCGTGGTCGCGGGTGGAGGGGGGCTGGCGGGGAGGCTGCGCCCGGCGGTGATGGGCGGCTGCCCGGGGCTCTCCCGGCCACGGGAGATTGGCGGCCAAGCCTCTAAGTTTTTAGATTAAAATATTTAAACCCGGATTTAAGTCGCTCAGAGCGCGATCTTGTTCCCGTTCGGCGTCCCACGGGAAGCCGCGCCGCCAACGAAAGCCCGGCCCCGCGGGCCCGTTCGTTCCCCTGCGGCTCCGGGCACTCGCGTGGGGCCGGCCCGGGCCGTGCTGCCCAGGCTCAGCCCCGGCGCTTCCAGGAGATCCGCCGCGCGGGTGTTCCGCGCGGTTCCGCAGGGCCGGTACCGGGGCCGCCCGGCGCTCCCGGGCGCTGCGGGAAGCGGCCGGGCCCGGGCCCGTGCCCGTGGCTGCAGGGACCCGCGGGTCGCTGCCGCCCTTTTGTTCGGACCGGCGGAGCGCTCGGAGCATCCCTGAACGGATGCCCGGAATGAGGCGATCGGTACCGCGGGGGAGCCGCGGCAGGACCGGGCCGTGCCGGCCGGGCGGTCCCGGGGGTTCGGTGCGATGGCTCCGTGCTCCGGCCCGGGGCGCGTCTCCGGCCGAAAACTGACCGAGGCAAAACGAATCCCGGGGGAGCGAGGGGCGCGGAGGGGCCGGCGGAGGCTCCGGGGACCTGTTGCTGCGCATCCCTCGGGGGCGCGGCGGGGCCGGAGGGGAGGGCTCGCTGTGGACACCGTTCCCCCCGGCAGCAGCTCCCGGAGCCACCGGCGGAGCCCGGAACGGCCGCGGCCGAGGCGGCCTAGCGCGGCCCGGGCTCGCAGGCCCCGCTCCCGGCTGCCCGGGCCCCGGGGGGCTCCCGCCCGCATCCCCCCGGCCGCCGGGAGCAGGGCGAGCCCCGGTGCCCCGGCCCCTCCGCTCTGACTGCTGTGTCGTGCCCAGTGTCCCCAGAGCTGAAGGAGCGCAAGGAGGATGCGAAAGCGATGGAAGACGAAGGGCAGACGAAAATCAAGCAGAGGAGGAGCCGGACGAATTTCACCCTAGAGCAGCTGAACGAGCTGGAAAGGCTTTTCGACGAGACCCACTACCCGGACGCGTTCATGCGGGAGGAGCTGAGCCAGCGGCTGGGGCTCTCCGAGGCCAGGGTGCAGGTAGCCGAGGCTGTGGGTGCGTGTGCTCGGGGGAAGGGGCAGCTCGGGAGGAGCCGGGAAGATGATGGGGAAGAGCCCTATCCTTCTGTCAGGGAGAGGAGGCAGCTCCCCGGCTCCTAACTTCACCCGCAAATCTGCGAAAGGCCTCGCAGGGTTTTGCCTGTCCGGGATTTGTCTCCCCGCGTGTCCCCGTCCCTTCGTTCGGCCGTGTTTTATCCCGGCTCCGCTGTTATTCCATCCCTGCCTCGGCGGCCGCTCCTGAGGCTGCATTCCCTGTGCCCGCTGTCCGGCTCATCCATGGACACAGCGGTTCCTGTCATGGATATCGCGACCATAAACTGAATCAGAAACCTTTGAGTGAAATAATATTAGATGTATTTCCAGCCCGTTACTCCTCGTAGTTCCTGAATGTTGAAACGGCAGGGAAATCGAGCGAGGTGCTTTGTTTGGGTTTATGAAATAGAGAAAGTCTGGGATAAACCCAGGATATTTTGAGCTTTCTCCCCTCCAGGGAAGCCGCAGCTTTCCCAGATTTAACCTGCGCTTTGCACCCTCTCAAAGTTTTCCCTAAACGGGTTCCTGAGCTGCTTTCTTCGAGTTCTGTTGGGATGAGCTGAGGAGCGGGGAGGAAGGGGATCCCTCAAATGAGAACAAATGTAGCTGCTTCGGTGTATTTCCGTTCTGAAAATAAAAGAAGAGAAAATGATGGTCATTATTTGTTGGAACACATGGAGCAGTTTTAGGCCCCGAACATCTGCAGCTGGCAGAAAGTCTCGCTGTAACAGATACTCCCCCTCAATCTTTGTGCTCGCAGGCACCATCTGCACCCAAGTATGCGCTCAGTCCTTGGGGGGTTTCCCTGCAGCGTGGAAGGTTGTGAGGACAGAGGCAGAGCCGGCACGGGGAAGCGAAAAACTCAAAACCAGCAGCTTTTGTCAGAGCCTGAACCACAAAAAAAGAGATAAAAATAAAGTCTTCATTTTCCTTCTCTCCCCTCCTTTTTTTTTCTTTTTTTTTCTTTTTTTTTTTTTTTTTTGCCTTTTTTTCCTGGTTGCTTGGTTGGTTTTTAATTGTTTGTGTTTGTTCGTGGGTTGTTTCTTTTTCAATTTATTTTTAATTTCCGTTCGCCAAACCTTAACAAAACCAAGGCAAAAAGTTGTTGGCTGTGGAAAATGGAGCAGGGAGGTGCTCGACAAAGGAGGCGGCGGCGGCGCATAATCCGCGCTCCCATGATGCCGAATCGCAGGGTGCATAATAACTTTTGGAGATTTACATAGATTAAACCCATTCCCTCGAAATCCTCCCGGAAAAAAAAAAAAACCCGCTTTTCAATAATATTTTGCCTCGTATCTGCTCTAATTTGTAAATATCGGAAGGCGTGTTTGTTTCCGCGGAAGGCTGAGGGCGAGCGTGGCTCTTGGGCAGATTTTCCTTGGCCGGAGAAAATGACAGGGCGGGAGAAATTCCCGTTTATATTCGTCTCTTCGAGTGAGACCTCAAAAAATGCAATTTTTATCTCTCTTTTTTTTTTTTTTTTTTTTTTCTCCCATTTTCTTTCTTTTTTCTGACCGCGGGAAAAGGATTCCGTGGTCGATGTGGCTGCTGGGATGCGCTGCAGAGCCCCGGCTTAAAACGGGGATGTTTTAGGACCGGCTCTCCCCCTTTCCCTCCCTCCTTTCTCAGAGCCGGCAGAACTTAGGGCTGGGGATTTATTTTAGCGATACCGTTTCCAATATTAAAAGTATGTTCTTGTCTAACGGGGCAGCCTCTTCGGTGCAAACAAATTAGATTATTATGGTAATGAGGTAATCATTCCGCTTCTGTGCCACACTCCAGTGAACAGAGAAATTTGAAACTTCCTTGTAGCGAAGCTTTTAGGACCGTAATTCTCCCCCACCCCCCAGCCCCCCTCAAAAAAAAAGAGAAGAAAAAAAGTCGTAAAACTCTGTTGTTGTTGAGCTTTTCTGCACGGTGAAGCTAATTAATTTATTTATTAATGAGCACGAGCTTCTGAGACCATTATCGCCTGGTAGCGTTGGGTATCAGGGGCTATTTCAGCTTTTGGGGACTCTGATGAGGAAAGGTGAACCCGGGGCTGGGGAAATCATTTCCCTGGGGCGACCACTCCGCGCGTGGCGATTTTCGGGGGGTTTGGACTCTTTTCCTTTTGCTTTTCCGAGTTGGGGAGCGGGGGGTGCCCGGGAGGGGGAAGCGCACCCGCGAGTCTTTGCGGGGTTGGGGGGCTCGGGAATTTTTTATTATTATTATTGTTGTTGTTGTTGTTGTTCTGGGCGGGTTTCTGGGGTTTTGCCCGTCTCGGCCGTGACCCCGTGTCCCCGTCCTCGCAGGTTTGGTTCCAGAACCGGCGGGCCAAGTGCCGAAAGCAGGAGAACCAACTGCACAAAGGTAGCGCGGAGGGGCTGGGGCGGCTCGGAGACGCGCGGAGGGGTCCTGGGGCTGCCCCCAGCCCTGACCCCGTCCCTGTCCCCGTCCCTGCCTCCCCAGGGGTGCTGATCGGCGCCGCCACCCAGTTCGAAGCCTGCCGGGTGGCTCCCTACGTGAACGTGGGTGCGCTGAGGATGCCCTTCCAGCAGGCAAGTGCGCGCGGGTGGGTGGCCCGGGCGGCCCGGGTGGCTTTGGGGAGGGTGACACGGCCACCACGGGCCGTCCTCGCGTTGTCCCCCGCAGGTGCAGGCGCAGCTGCAGCTGGACAGCGCCGTGGCCCACGCTCACCATCACCTGCACCCGCACCTGGCCCACGCCCCGTACATGATGTTCCCCGCGCCCCCCTTCGGGCTCCCGCTCGCCACCCTGGCCGAGTCCGCCTCCGCCGCCTCCGTGGTGGCCGCCGCCGCCGCCGCCAAGACCACCAGCAAGAATTCCAGCATCGCCGACCTCCGCCTGAAGGCCAAGAAACACGCCGCCGCCCTGGGGCTGTGACCGCGCTGCTTTTTTTCTTTTTTTTTTTTTTTTTTCTTTTCTTTTCTTTTTTTTTTTTTTTTGCGAAAAAAAGGGGAAAAAAGGGAAAAAGGAATTAAAAAAGAAAGAAACGAGGGAGAGGAGAAACGGACGGGAGATATATACTTATTTAAGGAATTAGAGGACGCGCAGCTGGGAAGTTCACAGGTTTTGAAACTGACCTTTTTCTGCGAAGTTCACTTTAATACAAGAAATTTGATAAGAGAGGCGGGCCTCCTTTCACGTTGCATCAGATACTTGAGTTTAACAACCACGTCTGGAATAGCGACACACAAAAAAAAAAAAATAAAAAGAAAAAGAAAAAAAAGAAGAGAAAGATGACGACGAACAGAAAAAAAAAGGGAAAAAAAAAAAGACAATGATGTCTCTGCGACTTTCTAATGGGAAACTGTCCGGGATACTTCCTCCAGCAGCATTCCGGGTTGCATGTATTTGTATTTCATTGATGGAGTCCTTTGATTCACTTGCACTTCACCCTCATCTTTAGTAGAAAAAAACCAAGACAACCACAAAACCAAACAAACAAATGTGGCTGGGTTCTTTCTCCTTTAATCGTGGAGGGAAGCAGGCAGAGAGAGGCAGATCAAGCGCTACCTTTTCCACCCTTAAATCTTTGCTGGTCGTTTGCTGTCCCACCTCTTGAAATAAAAGGGAGCGGAAAGCGCCAGGAGAGCGGAGTTCGCCTCCCTTTGCCGGGTCTCTCCTGTCCTGAGGGCAAAAGTAAACGGAAAAAAAAAAAAAAGAAAAAGGAAAAAAAGAGAGTATTTAATTCCCAACCACCACTTGACACCACGGTAAATTCCGATAAGAGGTACTGGATACATGTAAAATATGTTGATACACACGAACAAAGTTTATTTTGGCTATAACTTGTGAATTGATAGTTGACTGTCAAACATTTACATTTTATCTCATAAAGGTGTATCTATTCACGTAACCTTGTGATTTTTTTGGTTATTATTATTATTATTGTTATTATTATTATTTGAGAGACGTAAAGCTATTTAACCTGGGGTACCCTGCAGTCAGTGATTGTTATCCCAGATTTTGCCATCGGACCCTCATGCTTATTTGCCAAGACAGAGGGAAAGCTCTTCTACGCGAACTTTGGTATGGACGGGCTTTGTATCTATTTGTTCTCCATGAAAACAAAATTATTTATATTGACCATATTTTTTCTAGTGTATTTTAAGTTATTTAAAAAAGAAAAAAAAAAGAGAAAAAAAAAAACAAAAGAAATCAAGACGCTGTTATCTCATTGCATTTGTTGTCAGTACAATATATTTTGTTTCACTCAGGTTTGCTTCACCTTTTTTAATCCATTTTCGACGTCACGAATTTCAATAAGTGCCAAGTAATGGATTTAAGACACTTTGCGACCTATGGACTGAAGGGGGGCCGATCCCAGCCGCCTGCCGGGACTGTCGGTGCCCGGCTATCGGTGATGTTCTTTCTTTTCCGTGTTCACTCCTCCTGTAGAGCTCGCACGTTTTTTTCTGCTCCGTAGATACCGCGACACGCCGATAGCGCTCAGCACGACGAGGAAGCGCCGCTCGCCTCCGCGCAGCTTTATTTAAATTCCCCCCCCCCCCTCCTTTCCCCCACTTTCTGTGAGTTTTTCCCGAGTTTCGGCTGCACAAAGCGGGACGCGGCGCTCGCGTTGGCTCCTCTGCGGCAGCCGAGCCGGCCGGTGGAAGCTCTGTGGCAATTGTGTCTTTACGAGTTCTGTCAGGTTCCCTCAGGTAATAAAAGCGAGGAAAGCGGAACGGCTCGGAATCTTTTCCAGGGAGGGATCCGGGGGGATCGGGACCCCCCGCGCCCGGGCAGAGCCCGCACCGAACCCGTTTCCACCGAGCGCTGCCGGGGCGGGCGCGGGGGGTCCGGGCTGAGCGCTTCCCCCACCCCGGGATCCTCCTCCCGCTCCTCCCGGAGCGCTGGGAATCTCCGAGGGATCCCGGCGGGAGGAACCGCTCCGGGGCCAGCGATGGACGGGACCGGCGGGAGGTGCGCAGCCCCCGAGGCCCCGCCAGGGAAGGGTTAGGAAGGGCTGGGAAGGGTCCCCCGGGCCGGCTGCGGCACCGCGGGCAGAGGTGGGGAGAGCCCGAGGTGTCCCCGCGGGATGGACAAGGACAGGGACAAGAACAAGGACGGGGACAGTCAGAACCCTCCCGGCGAGGCCCTCGAGCAGCCGGAGTCAAACCAGCTCCTGTGCCGATAACGCGCTGGAAATGATAGATTTTACGTTGGGTAAAAGGGCTTTATTGCAGCAAAAGTTAGATGCTGCTAATTATAAAGTCAATAAAAGTAGCGGTGGTGTCGATTGATCCCGAATAGAGCAGTTCATTAATATGTGCATGAGAGCATGGCAGCCCCAAGGCTCAGACCCAGCCTCAGACTCCCCCTCCGTCCTCCAGACAAACCTCACGTCCTACCTGCTCTGCCTAAAGCACAGCTGGTTCAGGTGGAGCTGCCCAACAACCTCGTGCAGGTTTTTGGGGGGTGTAACACAAACGTGGTGGGTGCACCGGGAACCTCAAGCCTTCCCTCAGCTCTTGGCACGTCTGTCTTCAAGACGGTTGTAATAAAAAGTCAGGAAAAATGGGCTTTCGCCCTATCAGGGAAGGTGATTGGATGGTGTAAGGGAACTGTGTGGTTTTTAGTGCAGCTGTGATTAAAACAAAATAGTCTTAACGGGATGTTTTTGGACAGGAGCACTCACATTCCTGGTTTCCTTGGACTGGAATCCCTACCAAGTCTACAGGCCAACAGAAGTTGGCCAGGACTCTTCTGTTTCTATTTTATTTCTTAGACTGTCTGAACCTCTATAAAACCCTGTAGATTTCCCAAAATTCAATTATGGCTATTTCACCAGCCAGCCAGCGCTCACGATCTCTGCTTCCTGCAGATAAAAATTTTCGTGTCGGATTGACACGGAGACGAAGGGGATATGGAGAAGGGATCCAAGAAATCCTGTAGGAAGGAGTAAACACCTGTTTCTGTCCTGGTGTGTTCCCAGCAGGAGCTGACGTGGATTCCGCGGGGCTGAAGGAGCGATTCCCACATTTTGCTGTATCTCTGCAGCAGCACGAGCGAGGTGAGCGGGGCAGGGAGCAGCCAGAGCTCTGCCAGGGACCTCCAAGCCCCCAGATTCCTGAAAGGATCCCGGCTCTCCGCACAACAACGCTGGAAAGGAGAAGGGAAGGAACCATCGTGCGTAAACCTGCATGAAAAGGTGCTAAACCCCGTGTACAAACCTGCTGTGTCTCGTGGCGCTCGCTCACAGCTCAGCTTTATTCCAGGCTGAGCTTTCCAAGGTGCCTTTCGCAGGAGCAGCATCGGAAAAGCACCCGAGCCTCGGTGGCATCCAGCCCTCGGAGGGAGCTGCGGCTGGGCAGCCACGGAATAAATGATGTGTTGTGCTAACAGGACACCCTGTGCTCTTTCCTGCCCAGTAAATATTGATGCTTGTCCAATTTTGTGGCTGCTTGTGTTTGCCCTTGAATCCTCAGTCCCTCGCTATTTCCGAGCCTGATTTCCCTCGCTGTGAGGGACCAGCAGGTGAAAGGGCACCTCAAAGGTCACCTCCTGCGTAGGTTTAAGGAGTAAAAGCAGCAGATCTGCATCACTTTGGTGGTTCTGGGGTGGGCAGCGAAGTTCTGCAGGGAACTGGAAAAGTCGTGCTCATTTTTAGCCTTTCCTGCATTCAGGCAGCGCCTGCCCCTGGTTTTCCTGCAGGATCCAGTGATGGTTCAGCACGGCAGCTGTCACTGCTCACACTTTACACCAGCGCCCAGCCCTCTCTCCAGGTGTTCTTTAGGCAATTAAGTTGGTGTGAGTGAAGGAAATCCTCGGCGTTTTCGACAGCCCGAGTGTCAGAGCTCTGCCGGCAGACTCTGGGGCTCGGGATGTTTTGTGCTGCTTTTCCACTTCCTCCTGATTCTGGTGGCTGGTCCGGATTCCCAACAGCACAACCAGCAGAGCCACCAGCTCCCATCATCTCCCTCAGCCTTGTGGTAACACTGGGCCTGCTTTTGGCAAGGTGAAGAGCCACACAAACCCCTCCCCTTCCCTGATTTTTGGCTCTGGGAGTGCCTGCGGGATCTGCGGGAGGGAACCTGCCGAATCACCCGTGTGTGCCCACGCCCGGCTCCTGCTCCGTGCTGCACAGGCAGCCTCTCCTCTCCTCCATGTCATTTTGTGCTCACCAGAGCCTCAAGTTTTCCTAGAGAGGGAAGGGAAGCTTCTCTCTGTTCAGGGAAAGATGTTTGGGGATGTTTTCCTTCCTCACAAAGGGTTTGTGGCCTTTGCACATCAGGCACGCTGCTCGTTAAACACCCACGTGCTCTCAGCAGCCTCCTTTTACACAGGGAAAAATCACCCGGGGAAAAATTCTGGGAAAGAATCCCAAAACGCGGAGGTAAAAATGTACAAAATGGACGAGGGGCAGCTTGGCTTTCTCAGCAGCTACAGCCACCCTGAAAGCACCGAGGAGATAAAGCTGGGGTTGATAAAACAGAGCACCAGAGCTTTATGAACATCTTGCTCAAGCTCATTTAGGGAACAGAGAACAGTTTTAGTAATGCTTTTAGGAGTGCAGCTCCCTTCAGGCTGAGATCCCACGGGTGGCAGGCTGACACCCCCTTGGTGCTGCAGCCCTGGGGGTGTGGGGTCACTTGGGGTCACCCCATGGGCTTGGGGTGGCATCCCCAGGTCTGCGTAGCTGGGTGGCTGCAGGCTCCACCAGCTCCATCCTTTGGCAGCTCTTTGGAGCTCCCGCCCTGGATTCTGCATCTTCTGGACAGGGCAGGAAGGATCCATTCTGTGCAGTTGATGAAGTGGTCAGCAGCTCTTCACATCCAGCTGCTGCTGTTTGGGATGCCCAGCTCAAGGTGTCCCCTGCGCCAGAATTGTCACTCAAGCCCTTTGGTTTCCTGGGTTTGCATGAAGGTCTCCTGTCACTGTAAAATGGGAATTTTGCTCAGAGCTTGGTGGCTGGGGGGTCACACTGACCCCACAGTTTCTGCTCTCTGTGAAACCCAACTGTTTTAAACCCCCAGTTTCCATCCCTGGCCCAGCCCCTGCACACTCCGGAGCTCCAGGGAGATGCTGACGAGCTCCACACTCTGTAACAGGGGAAACATTTCATCACTCCCAGGTCTGGCAGCCACTGCCACCATTCCTGCATCCCCAGCAATCCAAACCCAACTTTATTTTCCTTACAGCAGGAGAACACGACCCACCAGTCAGCACTGATGAGAACTCCAGCTGGAGCTTGCACAGGGGGTGGAGTTACCCCTGCTGGAGCAGCTCAGGCAAGAGAGGGTGTTCAGAAAAGAAGGATTCTCTGTGTGTTACAGAATCATGGAGTCGTGGAAGAGCTTGGGTTGGAAGGGACCTTAAAGATCATCTTATTCCAGTGCCACCCCTGCCATGGGCAGGGACACCTTCCACTGTCCCAGGCTGCTCCAAGCCCAAACGTCCAGCCTGGCCTTGGGCACTGCCGGGGACAGCCACAGCAAATCTGGGAATTCCATCCCAGCCCCTCCCCACCCTCCCAGGGAACAATTCCTTCCCAATATCCCATCCATCGCTGCCCTCCACCACTTTGAAGCCATCTCCCCTTGACCTGTCTCTGCACGCTCTTAGAAAAAGCATCTGAACTTTGGAAGCAGCCAGAAGGAGACACAAGGACTTTTCTCAGAGATCGTTTTAATTTAGTGACTGATTCTGATGAGGGCTGGCCCAGGTGCCCTCCCCTCCCCTCCCCTCCCAATGTGCCAGAGGAGCCAGGAGGGGGTTTGGCACCCCAGCACAGACAGCAGTGTGCAAATTGTTATTATTGACAACAACACACTTCCCACCCTCTCATTGTGCTTTGAGTAAATATTTAAGCAGTGGAAACTTGGCTTGCACTTTCCCAGATTGGCAATCTGCTGGAAACTGAGATCCTGCCTGCATCCCCTCACAAAATCCCTGGGAACACTCAGAATATCTTTTTCACCACTCCCCCGGTTAATGTACACATTTTAATTATTATGCAGATTCCCGTTTAGGAAGTATTTGGATTTGGAAGTGTTTGACCATGTGGTAATCTTTAGGAAGAAGGTAAACATGTTCTTTGTTAAAGAAAATGTAAATAAAGAATTGCCCCAAAATATCTCCAAGAGGTTAAATGCAGGACAATGGGAACCACATGGAAATGTTCCTGCTGTCCTTGAGCAGCAAACTCAGGGATGTTCCCAGTGACTTTGGGGACTGCAGCAGGAATTCTGCGGGGGTGAAATCCTGTCCCTGTAAGAAAAAGGAACCAACAGGGTAAGGAATTAACTGGGTTTGATGTTTTAAATTACAGAATCCTAGACTGGTTTGGAAAGAATCTCAAAGCTCATCCCATCCCACCCCTGCCATGGGCAGGGACATCTCCCAGTGCCCCAGGCTGCTCCAAGCCCTGTCCAGCCTGGCCTTGGGCACTGCCAGGGATCCAGGGGCAGCCACAGCAAATCTGGGAATTCCACCCCAGCCCCTCCCAACAGAGAATTCCTTCCCAATATCCCATCTTATCCTTTGTCACCTCATACCTGGCTTAGATGACCCCAATTACTTAAAGAGCCATTAATTTACAGAGATGCCACAGCTACGCCGTCCATCCTCACCCTGCACAGGGATCTGAGCTCATCCACAGGGTCCCTGCTCATTTTTGAGCTGTTTTTCCTCCTTGTGCAATCCCCGCAGTGGGATTTGGGCTATTCCCACACTGCTGGAGCTGCAGGAGAGCATTTCCTGGTGGGATCTGATGGCTCTCAGGCCAGCTCCTGACCCGGTGGCAGCAGTGGCAGCTCTGTCCTGCACCCCCTGCAGCAGCACCAGATGTGACAGGCCCTTGGTGGGGTCTGTCCCTGTTCCATGCAGCTGACAAAGAGCTTTGTGACGTTAAGCCGATGACAATTTTTACATGTGTAATCAGTTTAATTACACAAGCAGTTTACAATATTTTCCTACCCAGGTAAGGAATTCTGTATGAATTTCAAAACTAATTGCAGCACATTAACACTGCTAAAGGAAACAGGAGCATTTGCAATTCATGCATTATTTTGCGTTCAGATGTAATTAATTTGGATTAATTTCTAATGAACTCGTTTAGCTTGTAATCAAGAACTTCTTTTCCTGGGCTGGGGAAATGCCTGTGAATTTTCCCTCCAAGCTCTCTTGCACAACCTCTGCCCCGAGCTGTGTGTGTGGAACAATGGAGAGGCAGATTTACAGGGTGTCAGCTCTGCCCTGGGCCTGAGGAAAGATGAATTAAGCCTTGTCTCAGAAATGGAACATACACACTTCAAACCAATTGTTATTAGCCAAGATACGGCCTGGGTCACGCTGAGTTCTGTGTGAAGAACTCCTGTGAGTAATTTACCTCCAGGGTTCTTTACAGTCAGAATTTATTTAAGTTTTTTTCAGGTCGTGCATAAGTTCTTTCAGTGTCCCACTTAGTTTTCAGGAAGATAAAAACAAACACTGACCAGGATTTGGGGTTGTTTTCAACTATTTCCTGCGTGCTCGTGCAATCATTGGTCATGATGGGGAAACCTCTGGGGGTGCAAATGTTGTCAAGGAGGAAAAGGTGAGTTTGGTCTTGTCTAAGTTCAGAGAACTTGGAGCAGAGATGTAGATGAATGCTGGGGGCTCGAGTAGCCAAGAGAATAACTGGAGCAGAAAGAAGAATTTTTGTTCTGCCATTTGCAATTAAAAGTCAGAGAATCCCAGAATGGTTTGGGTTGGAAAGGACCTTAAAGCCCATCCCATTCCACTCCGTGTCACGGGCAGGAACACCATCCACTATCCCAGGCTGCTCCCAGCCCTGCCCAGCCCGGCCCTGAAAAATGCTCAGACTTTTGTATTTGAACACCTATAAAATGGGGATAGTCACGATTTAAATGTGGAATTGAAACTGCAAAAATTCAAAGAAAACTACAAGAATTCTGCACGTTGTTCCTTAAGCTGCTCTGAGTCCCTCCGTGGGCAGCACCCCCCTTCTCCTGTGCCCTGAGGAGGAGGATGGAAGGATGGCCTCCAGCCAGGCTTTCCAGAGAAGGAGCTGCAGAATGTAAATGAAAACAACAACAACAACAACAAAAAATCAGATTTGGGCACAGAAGAAATGCATTGCCCACCAATTGCATTTTTCCTGATTCCTGTCCAGCTCTCCAATTGGCACAACCTCGTTTAGCTTCAAAGGCCTAAGAAAATTCCAGCCTGAGGCTCTTGGATGGGGGCTGAGTGTGGCTCTTATCATACAAGTCCTGGGGAATAATTTGAGGGCAAATGTCCATCCCAGCTCTCTTACCCTGAGATCCCCAATGTTTGCCCTGGGCCACGGAGGAACGCAGAAAATGTGGGCAGTCCTTAGACCAGTTTCACATGAAAAATGTGTAAAATTGTTAAATTTTATGTTAAATCCCAGTTCCTGTAGAGGATCGTCCTGGAGCATCCCTGGCAGTGTCCAAGGCTGGGTTGGGCCGGGCTTGGAGCACCCTGGGACAGTGGGAGCTGTCCTGGCCCATGGAATGGGAATGAGATGATTTTAAGGTCCCTCCCAACCCAAACCAGTCTGGAATTCTGTGTTTCTTGGAAATAAATAACCTGAAAACACCTCTTGGAAGCAAACTGCTGTTAATCCTTGAATGACAACTCTCAGGAAAGAGCCAAATGAGTGAATTCCATCAAACACCTGAAATCCAGGGCTCTGTGTCCCCACAGAACCATGGAGTGCAACCAGGAAATGAAATTATCCATGAATCCATCACCCATGAATGGCCCCTGCCTCCATCATTCCCAGGGACAGGGACACCAAAACACCTCCAGGGGAGCTGGGGGGTCCCTGAAGGGATCCCAGCTGGATGAAGGGCATGGAGATCATCCTCCTCCTCCTCACTAGAGTCCTCCTGGCCTTGCTCCTGCTGCCAGCAAGGCAATTCCAAGAGTGAGGGTGATGGGAACCTTGCTGGAAAGGGGATGAGCACTGATGGAAAGGAAGACAGAAGACTTTAAACTTTAACTAATACTTTTCCCCTCCACCAGGATTTGTCCAGAGAGACACAGGAACAGCCAACCTCGCCTTGGCTACCAGCAAACTGCGAGCATTTAAATACAATTAATGCAAAACGCCATTTAATTATCACTGTCTTCCCTCATTTGCAGCACATGGATGATATTCTAGTGGGTTGTGACTCCATGGAAAGTCTCGTGAGCAGCACTCACTGAGCTGGAGCTCTGTTGGTGTAACTGGAACTCCACAAAGGATTATTTTTATTTTTGACATCCATTTTAAAGAAAATTCAAACCTAAGTGGCAGCTTCTGTTCCAGCTCTCAGCAGAGCCATTCGGCCCCCAAAATAAACTGTTGCTTTAGCATTTATTTGTGCACAAAGCCAGGCACATTTGTTTGCAGAGATCAAAGTGCATCTCCAGTTTATGGACGAGGCTGTGGCTGTGGCAGAGCTGGGGGAGCCCTCCCTGGGTGTTTGAGCAGGGTGTGCTCAAACACAGCTCAGCAGCCAGAAAATCACACAGAGCCCTGGGCTCCAGGGGCACCCACGAGCCCTTTGTAGGCTCAGTTTGGGATTTCAGAGGGGAATCAGACGTTTCCCAGTGTCTCCATTCCCCTCTCAAAGCGCAGGGCAGCAAACAGGCTCTGCTGAGGGGATGTAAAGAGGATTCCAGCTGGGAGGACGTGTTGGGATCTGAAGCCTCATGCCGGAGCAGCTCCTTGCTGCTGGAGATGAATCCCAGCATCTTCCCCTTCTCCGCCTGGAGGGGAGCAGAGCTCCAACTGTCCAAGGGGACCTTCCACAGCATTTTTCTCATCCCATCCCTTGGGAATGAGCGGTGAGATCCACGGGGAAATAAAAGTTAATGATGATTGTGCATCTGAACCCTGGCAGGGCTGGAATTCAGGGGATCAAGGACTGTGAGAGCCTCTGAACAGAATCAGAGTCACCTCGTGTTCTTCAGACACTCCCCACTGGGCAGACACTTGGAATAGCTGATGGAAATTTAATGGTATTTAATAAAGCATCTGCAGAGGGGAAAAGATCAGTTCAATATCAGAGAGAGCAGGACGAGTGCTCTGGCTGCATTTCCATGGCCAGCCTGGTTCCATTTCTATCATCACTTTACCAACATTTTAGCCTTTATTATTTGGATACAAAAAAACAGCAAACCCAAAAATCAGCTCCAGGAGCAGCCCAACCTTGTCAAGGACGTGGTGGATTTTAGCTGAGGTTGATTTCTGCTAGGTGAGGACAGAGCAAACTATTGGCAGTTGCTGTGCACGACGGGGTTGATCTTTAAAGCATCAATTCACGGGGTGTTTGTCTCTCCCCGTGCCTGCTGTCTGCAAATCCTTTAGCAGGCACAGATCTGGGGCAGTCCTGACCACAGCAGCATATTTTATTTGTGGAAAATCAGTTTTGTATTGTAATAAAGAATATTTGCTGTGGCAGCCCAGGGTTGTTTTTTTTCTGGAGACTGATTTATACCTGTCCAGACAGCTAAAGAAAAATGCCTTAACTGCTCAATTCTATTATCCTAAGTATCGACTCCCAAATTCCTGCAGTGAACTGACAGTGCATTTCTGATTAAAAATGAATTCTAATTAATTTTAGGAACAGAAAGAAACAAAAGTAAAACCACGAGCTGCTACCTGACACCGTGGATGGGAATGGTCTGGTATGGATGGAGGGCTGGAAGTGTGTGAAGAGATCCTGGAATCCCACAGCGGGCTGGGTTGGAGGAACCCTAAAGCTCATTTTTCATGGGATGCCTTCCACCATCCCAGGCTGCTCCAACCCCCTTCCAGCTTGGCCTCAGACACTTCCAGGGATGTGTCCAAGGGTGGAATTAGTTCTGGTCCATGGTGGAGCTGAGCTGGATCCTCTGGCAAGACTTGACAAGGCAGGAGGGAAACCTTCAGTGAGAACATCACAGAAAGCTCCTTCCTAAAGTGTCCTCTTGAAGATAATTCTGCTGTGAGAGGGTCCACAGATCTGGAATTGGGGGTTCAGCAGCTCAGCCCCATGATGGGAGGCAGGAATGCCAAATAGAACAGCACCAGGAGGGAGGGATGAGCATTCCTGGCTGGGAGAGACAGAGGGAGGGGGAGCTGAAGGAATGAAAAGCCAGGAATGGCTCAGGTTGGGAACATCCTGTGTTTCTGATCTTTGCAAGGGAGTGCCTCTCTGACGCTGCTCTCTCAGGTCTCCTGACCAGACCCATTCCTGGCTGGTCCCGTTTTTCTCACTGGGATGTTTCTATTTACAGCACCTTGAGATGGGTGTCAGGGGCAGCCCTGCAGCCTGGGCTGGGCCAGCTTAACCCTGAGAGGCTCAGCTCAGCTGGGACAGGCTTAACATCCCCCAAATCAGCTGCCCAATGAGGGGGTTCCTCCTTTGGGAATCTGCTTTCCAGTGGGGAGCTCCAAGAAGTACCCAGGGACTGATTGTGGCATCCTCCCTCCCACTCACCCTCCCCACATCCTGATTTCCACGGGCTCCTTCCACAATCCCAGGTTCCTCCCAGCCCTGTCCAGCCTGGCCTGGAGCACTCCCAGGGATGGGAATGCAGGTGACACGGGAAAAACAAGCAGTGGAAATGGGAAAGAGGTCGCTCACACAGGCAGCATTCATTAAAAATCCAGCCCTCAAACCCTGTTTATTTAACATTTTGTTTGCTTGTTTCTAATCCTTTAATATAAACTCGTCATTTTAAATTATTTTAGATGCAACCAGAGCCCATTTTTTTCTGATTTAAACCAGTTATAAATACAATTTTCTCGTTGCAAAGCGAAGGAGTCCCTAAAGCGGTTCCAGATGCCAGACATGGACATTTGTAACATTCCTACTGCAGGGATAACTTTGGATATTGGATCCAAAGCAACAAGTTTAACAAACAAGACACTGATACATGGAGAGATAACTCGGTGAGGAGAAAAAAAATCAGGCTCTAAAATTTCCATGAAACTTCTCCAATTTGCACAGAGAGTTTTACAGACATTGGTTTAAGCAAAGGTACAGCTCAAAAATGAAACCTGAAAAAGTGTGGAAGAACTGGACTGGGGAGAAAGTGAAATAAAAAGGAAGGAAGAGGCAAAGGAAGAGAATAAAGAGTCAGGAAAAAGATGGGGACTTAAAGAAGAAGTGCAAAATGTCAAAAGAGAAAAGCAGAAAACCAAAAGAAATGCCAAGGAAGAATAATTTCAACAAGGCAGGAATAAAGAATTGAGCTGCATGGGGAAAAGTGCAAGAAATACCAGGAGTTACAGTGCTCTAAAGACAACAAAAGTGTGAAAATACTCGGGAGGAAAGAGGAAATATGAAAAACCTCATTTTGTATTAATTGTGTTCCCTTTCAGACAGCACATTCCAAGGCTGGAAAAGCGGCTGTAATGAGATTATTGTTTACAGCAGGTTATTTATTCCTCAGCTGCTTCCTGCCCAGCCCGGCTGGGTTTGATCTCATTCTGTCAAACCTTGCAGTGGAGCCCTTGAGTTGTTACCTGAAAATAAAGACTTAATCACGCCAATGGATTTGGAACAAAAATCCACATTACAGCCCCATTTTTTCCTGAAGGCTTTGTATGATCACCCAAAGCTCAGGCTGCAGCTTTACAGCTCCTGAGCTGTTGATGGCTGGGGGCTTGGGTTGTTCCTTGACCTTGAGCAGCTCAGGTTTGGGGTGGCAATCACCCACAATCTGCCCTTCAGTGCAATGCCAAGAAACACGAATTAAATTAAACATCGGAGCCCAAATATTTATACAGAATAATCAGGTCAAATCCTTTAATTGTTGTTGAAAATTGCTGCCCTGGCAGCACGGCAGAGCTTTGTATTTTTGGGGAAAAGAACATTGGAAAACAGGCGTGAAACCCCCCGAAGAAGCAATTAACTGAATAATCCCAGGAATACACTGAGGAAGCAAGTGGGAAATGTTGGATGGAGATGTGGTTATAGAGGGAAAATTATTTTATTATCATGTGTTTTAAACAAGCAGGTGCCCACATTTTTCATGCAACGGCGCAATTGCGTTAGACACCAAAATCAGATTTTAACCTACTTTAAAATGTTCTCCTTCCCCTCCACTCTGGGCTCTGAAAGTGTGGTTTTTGTCACCATTCTCGTGGCTTTCAGAGCCTGTTTTAACCAGCCCACAATTACCAGACCATCTCCTTCATGAACTTCCTCATTAAGGGGAGCCCAAGACAAAAAACGAGCCTGGTCCTTTAAAAGTTTATCCCCGTGGCACCATCGTGTAAGCATCCATATGGGACAGTAAAAATGGAAGACGACACATTAAATGACATTATTATAAAATGCAATACTCTTGGAATGATCCCTTATTAAATTAGGCTCTATGATCTGAGATGAATTTCCCCGATCCCTAATCCATCACCAGAGAAATATTAAAAGATAGGTCTCAACTGGCATTAGAATCGCACTCAGTCTCTACTTTCATTATTTTGAATTAGGGTGCTACTGGGGGGAAGCCTCTTAATGAGAATTAGAGTGATTCACTGGCCTCCTTTTGGATTTTGACAAGTAAAATATTAACTCTTCAGTCACAGCTGTCGGAATTAAAATACTTGGCAGCCACAGATGCACAAATTAAATTGGCCTTTATGTTTCCATATTGCTGACCTCCTTAGAGGCAAAAACATCAAACCCAACAATAACAGCAAACCCACAGCATGTCATTCCTTGGAAGGAAATATATTTATTGAAGTTTTTATATTTGTTTCAGTTTTGAACACATAATTGAACAAATACGGGACGTTTCTACAAAAGGCTCTTATTTTAATTTTGCGTTCTGTAAAACTTCAGCTACAAATCAGCTCCTCTGAACCATTAATCAGGCAATAAAATAATAAATGAAGTTATTTCGGGGATTTCTTAACTGTTTAAACCAACATAAATCAGATTTACATGCGGTGCATCAGTGAAAACATCTTAATGGCTTTGACTGGCATTTCTTAGGGATTGTTTCTCTGGTTTTAATAGATCCTTTTTCTTAGAAACAATATCTGAAAATGCACAATTATTGCAAAAGAACAAGGCTTTTTATTAGCAGCGCTCCAGTTGGGAACAGCAAAACAAGCTGGAGTTTAGCAATGTCAAGAAAAGATCCTTTCTGATCTTTCCCCCTCTTTTTTGATTTACTGCCGTGGCAATGGAATTTCAATTAGTCTCAGTTAAACGTGTCTCAATTAAGTGCATTTTAATTATAATAAGAGTTTCTAAAGTGGAATTTGCAGCACGGAAAAGAAGGGAACTGCACAGAAGTGATGGAGAGGTGGCTTTATTATTTTTTTAAGCTGCCCTTAAACTCCCTGATGCATCACACCCACGCCAGGCCAGGGTTTGTCATCCTTTCTGTGTCTCTGGTCACCTCCAGGCTCTCCCTCGTCCCTGCCGATCCCTCATTGATCCCAGCAGGGGGACAGTGATGGATGGACGGAGCCCTCTCACCCTTCGCCTCCAATCCCGGGATGAACTCCCTGGATCTGCTCTGTGTTGGGGGAACCGGGGGCTGACAGGCACAGAGGGTGAATTTATGAATTTTGGCTGCTTGGGAGAGGCTCCTCACACTCAGGAGATTCCCGGAATTCCTGGGAGCACAGGTTGGGATTTGCTGACGTGGGGAGGAGAGGCTGAAGCGCTGACAGGATGAAGCAGCTCGTGTTTGATGGGAGGAAATGGAGTTTGTTTCCCACTTGCTGCTTTCCCAGTTTTCACTCATCCATAACCAGCCCGGGGAAGGTGCTGCCTCTCCTGCTCCTGACAGGGGAGTTTCAGAGCTGATAATGCAGCATCGTTGGTATCTAAAATAACCCAGCTCTGAAACCTTGATATTTGGGAATATCCTGTTATTCCCTGGCCTGAATCTGCTGGATGCATTTGCACATTTGTGGTTCCCCCTCTCCACAGGCAGCTGGGAGCACCTCCCCAGTGACACGGGGCACTCTTGCTGTGCTCAGGGCAAAGAAACCGGCCTCAAATGGTGCCAGGGGAGGTTCAGGTCGGATATCTGGGAAGATTTCTTCTCTAGAGGGGTTGCCCTGTGGCAGGGCAGTGGTGGAGTCCCCATCCCTGCAGGGACTTAACAGCCCTGGGCATGTGGCACATGGGGACATGGTCAGGGGTGGCCTTGGCAGAGCTGGGAATGGTTGGACTCGATGGTCTGAGAGGGCTTTTCCAACCTGAATTATTCTTGAGGATGGGGAGGCGCCCTGGTGGCTGGGACAGTTTAGGGCTGTGACATCCAGCCCTGCCTGCTCAGGGTCACAACCACACCAAATGTCCACGGTCAGGGTTCTTTTTGCTGGTCTCAGTCACACGTGGGGACAACATTCCACCAGCAACCCTAAAGCTCTCCTGGAACCACTTCTCCATGGTTTTTATCCCTTTTATTACTTTATCTCAGCCTGCAAAAAGCTCCTTCATGGGAATGGGGCTTTCCTAGGAGCACTTACCCCATGTTTCCTCATCACATCCCCACTCAGGGCTGAAACCCTCCTGCCCCGGAGCACCACTCCAGCCCCATCTCAATCCAGAACTCCCAGTCTGGACTGGGGCTGAGAACCCACACGGAGCTTTCCAAGCTCTGCGGTTCCTGCCCGAGCTCCTCGGCCGGAGCCACGGAGCCACCTCGACGTGTGAATTAGTGCTGGGAACTACTTAATCCATCTTCCCTGGAATTAAATGTGCGCCGAGAGCTGCCGGGGGCCGCGCCGCGGGCTGCTTTAATTTCTTTTTTAGAAGGCATTAGCAGAACTCGATAAAGGGTCAAGTAATTTCATCCAACTTGCCACCAGTTAGTTAAGGGGAAGCGACAGGGCTGGAGCCTGACGCCGTTACAACCCCGCAGAATCATTTCATAGAACAGGAGGTTTAAAATCCCATTTTTTTTGGCCGGCAGAGCGATGGCGGGAAGGGACAGTCCCGAGCTTTAAAGGATTGTCCTACACGGGGTGCTGTGATCGATGTTCGCGGTTCGGGGGGCGGGCGGAGAGCCCCGAAATGAGATGGTTACTTGTGGCACGGGAGCGGGGCCGGGGAGCGGGGCCGGGGAGCAATTCCCGGGAATTGTGAGCGGACAGTGGGTCCGCGGGGAGCGCTGGCAATCACGGCGGAAACAATGTTTGCATCGATCAGCTGTCACCGTGATTTATGGCTTCATTTTGCTGTAATGGAGAATTAGTGGAAAGATTATCAGGGACTCAACACTTTGGCTTGTTACCCATGTCCAGACGAGCAATTTGTCTCCCTGAAGCAGTGAAATACTTGTGACAGCTCCAACACTTGCCCTAATTCAATCAAGAGAAAATGTTGGAATTAATTTGTTACAAGAAAATTTAAATATGTTCAGCAAACAGTAACCGCAGAGCAGCAGCTGATTTATTGTGCTCGGCAAGATATCGATCCGCTTCGATCCGGCCCATGTTGAGGTTTTAATGTGTAATAATTTCCAATTTAAAGCTCCTTTTCAAGATCACGGGTTTAAAGAGAGGGCAGGCTGGGTCTCAAGACCTGATTAGGAGCCTGTTGCAATGGCTTTGTCAAAAGCCTGTTTGAATGTAAATTCATAGTTATCTTTTGCACTATCTTTAATATTCTTGACATGGATTTTATTGTGTGTCAAACCTCAGGCCAGCTGCCTGCCACAACCATTAATGAAACATCTTAGGAAATAAATCTCAGTCTTTATACAATATTTTTAAAAACCTGAAACATTAGATGTCAGCGAAAAAGGTGGAACAGCATCCTTTTTTTTTCTCCCCCTGCACAGTAAAGCATCAGAGATGGAGCAGTTTTACAGCTTCCCTACACAATTAGATTGAATTATCGTGCAAATGCTATTATGCCATAAGCCTAAATTCCAAAGTCTGCAGGAATATTTTAGGTGCTTGTACAGATCTGTTATCTTCATTGAAGGTGTGACAGCTTATTCTGCCCGTACAGATCTATAATTTTTAAGGTTTTCATTATTAAAACGCTCTCCCCTAACGCCTGTGGGGTGACACCACTCGAGGAGGTGGCTGGAGCATTGGAAATTTCGCTCCTTATAATTCATGGAGCAGCCGTGGTGGTCCGCAGGCTGTGCCAGCTCCTCTGCCACCCAGCTCCTGCAGAATGGGGAGAAAAACCCAAATGTGCTCAATGAGTCCTTTCAACCACATCGTTATGATTGATTAAAGGGAAATCCAGGGCTAAAACCTTCTTTAACAACCAGCCTTGTAGCTCCAGCTGGAAGTTTTCTCCAACATTTTTAGAGCATCAGTGGGTCACATAATTAGAGAGCAATCCTGTTCAACCTAATCAATAAAGAGTCGTCACCACACATCCATAGCCGAGGATATTTTTGCTCATTAGTAGAGTTTATTTTAGTTATTCTTAGTTTTGCTGCCTCAGACTGAGCACTGAAAAATCACCTCTCTTTATTTGAACTGATTTTGAAAGTATTTCTGGCAACGCCTGGGCTGTCAAAGGCAGGGTTTGGGCATCACCACCAAGTCAACAGTGCTGGGAGGTGCAGACCCCAGGTGCTCCCAGGAAAACCCACTCTGGGTAGTGGGATTTTTCCCAAACAGGTGATGGGAGAGGTGTGTGAACACCTCAACCCCCCCTGGGTAACCCCAGGAGGGCATTGGCACCTTCCCAGTGCAGGAGAAAGGACGAAAGAGCTAGAGAAGCTCCTGAGCTCCTTTGGCCATCAGAGCACCTTCTATCCCTCATTAAATACCTCCATCCTGCTGCTTGAAGGATGAAGGTTATCTCATCAAACCAGAGTTTCCTGCGTGGCAGCTGCAGCCACAGGAGCCACTTCCTGGGCTCTGGACTTTGCTGGCCTTGGAGAGACCTTTGCAAAAGCAACATTTGGGTCTCTTGGAGCTTTTGGAGGAAAACGTGAGGAATTCCTGGTGCTACATCCAGTTCTGAGAGACTGCAATCCATAAAATATCCAAGGATCATATTTGATCAGTAACTGAAAATGAGGCGAATTTGGACAAAACAGCCATATGCTGCTCCCTGGAGACACTCTGGTCCAGGGATGGTGACCTCTCCAAGGTGTTTTGGTGGCCTGGCAGCACAGTGTCCCCTGGCACCCGCCGGGGAGGGGACAGAGCAGGATCATGGTCACTGTGTGAGACACATCCCTCGGACACGCCTTGGGCCCATCCAGAGCAGTCTGAGCAGAGCTCTCCCTGTGTCCTTGCCTCCTTCCCAACAAACCCTTCCCTGCTCCTCAGCAGGACAAGATTTCATCTGTCAAGGGCTCAAAAGGCTTCCTCCATCTCAGATGGTGTCTCTGGCCCAGGGATTTAATGCTCAGCCTTTGCTTGGCAGCCACGTTCCCACCTCGCTCTTCTCCACCATGGAGCTGAACATCTTCCCCCTTCCTGAGACATTCCCTCCATATCCTTCCACATGTGTGCACTCACTGCCTTTGGAAAAGAAAATACGATTTTATTAAATTTTGTGCATGAATTGGATCATAAAAAAAGGGATTATGGACATGTTGTGGCTTTATGAAGGGACGTGTCCCTGTATTTCCGAGATTCGCTCCGACTGGGGGCTTCAGCACTGGGAATTCATATTTTTTTTATAAATGCCGTGCTGATATTGGGCTCCCACCTCTGCAAATCCATAATTACAACTCAGTTTTTCATTACGAACCAGAAACATAAATATTTCTGTGGTCTTTGATGGAATTTAACTTCTGCAGCAAATAATATCTGCACATGTGTTTCCTATCTTGTTCTTTCCCGTGTAATACCAGGCACGCTACAGCCAGTAAAATATTGTTATAAAAGTCCCTTTGCTGCAAACCTTGACCAAAAAATCCAGGGCTTTCTATCAAAAGTGTTCCTGAGGGTCCCTGGGAGCCAGCAGAGTTCTTGTGATCTGAAAGGCCACAGCAGGAGCAGCTTTGTCCTTCACGGTCACAACTTCAGGGGGTGTCCCATCCACGAGATCCATTTCTTTGCATCAGAGACCCTCACACCTCCTTTTCCTCCCAGTTTTAGGGGAATTTTAGTTAATTTTAGGGTGCTGCTGGGTGATTTTGGGAGGCTGTGAGCCCCCAGTCCCCTTGGAGAGTGAGGCTGAGCATCCCTGGGCTCTGCAGCCTGGCAAGGAGGAGGGCCCACACCAGCTCTGTGTGACCTGGAGGAGAATCAGGCCTTGACATTTCCAATTGAATTAGACTGATATTTAAAACAGAGATAAGCTGACATTTAGAGCAGTCCAATGTTCTGTTGTTTCAATTTGCTTCTTTTTTTTTCCCTTTTCTTTCTTCATTTTTCATGGCTCAAGGCCGCACCATGCTGGAAGTGGCTCACTGGGGATCATGACCTGCAGGGACCCCGTGGCTGAGGTCTCACTCTTGTTGCTCCAGCCCTACAAGCAAAAAGAAGCCTCCTGTCTGACTCCAGTGGGATGCAGGGCTGTCCTCACCCGTTAATGTGTCAAAATGCAACACCAAAATCAGCTCGTTATGGTTCCTGAGCTGTCCTAAATTGTATTAAAATGTTGGTCAACAGTGCTAAAAGGCAGCATTGTAGATTGATAATATCAAGAGAAATCTAAAAACCTCATCTCATTTTCAGAGCCCTGCATTTGGTTTTCTTCTCTCACTCTCTGCTTGAGCAGCCAAGGACTGGTTTGGTTCCTCCTGTGCCCCAGTGAGCCCCGAGAAATGAGCATTTCCAGCTCCCACTCATCAGCGAGGCCCTGCAGCCACGGGCTGCAAATCCCACCGGGGGATGTTTATTTGTTTTTAAAAACTCCTATCAGAATCTGGATCTGCTTCTGCAATTGTCTTTGGTGCTGAAATACAAGTTTAGGGGCTGCTCATGGCTGCAAACACCAACGTTGGGAGAGGGCTGAGAGAATGGCATTCCTTTCAAGTCAGATTTGCACAAAGCACCAAAAAATCTGAGGAAAAATAATCTTTAAATAAGTTACCAATTGTGAACTTTATAACTGTGCCAGCCATTAACAATAGACCCTCTTGGGGTGGGTTTTTCTCCCTTCCCATGACGATTTTTTCTTTCTCCAAGGTCATTTTAGGTCCTCAGCCTCAATAATTATTTGCTCTGTGAGCCATTGTAGACAGGGCTGTCTTCAGCCTCTCAGCTTGGAGGGAGAAACCTGACCACGCCGTGGGATCCTTCCACAATCCCTGCCAACGAAAATGGCTTTATTTTGCCCAGAACAAGGATGACAAGGGGTGTCTCCACGAGGCTCTGGCACCTTTTGGGCTCTGCCTCCTGCCCGTGGCCCCGGAGCCGGCGGGAGGGACGGGGCTCTTCCGTGGGGGTGAAGCCCTGGCTGGGCTTTTCCAGCATTCCCATTGTTGCACAGCTGAATCCAATCACTGCTATTTGTTTTTCAAAACAGGGCCCAGCTCCCTGTTGCTGGATGATGTTTTCATCCGCTGACATTTAAGAGAGCTATTTCAAAACGAGCTGAGAACGTTTCTAGAGTTCCTCTATTTTTAAGGTTTTATCGAAATCAGCTTTTAATTATCTGTTGGGAAATAATTGTGAGTAAACAGCTCCGTGCCTGCTCTGAAGGCGCTCACTAGACCTGCAAAAACCAGCTAAAAACGGCACATTTTGGGCAAGGAGATGATTGCTCCAAACCCACAGAGTGATCAGATAATGCTCAAGCCCACGTGCGGCACCCCAGACAGCGTGGCTGTGATTAACCATTTCCTTCAGCTCCTCAGTTGTTGTTCCAGCCCAGAATAAAGGTAGAGCAAAGTTATTAAAAAAAGGAACAGCCTCTTCCTCGGAAACCCCCCAGCCAGGCTCTCCTGCCCCAGGGAGCTCCCAGCAGGAGCAGATTGCAGGAATTTCTGAGCATCCTGTTGTGACGGGGGGTCATTCTGGGGATGCATTTTATGAAGGTTGGGAAATTGGTTTTGCTTGATTATGATCAGGACTCTCTTCAAATGATCTGCCAGGACTTCAGGATGTCGAGGAAGAAAGGGGGAGAAGAAATTAAGCCCTTCAGAAGACAATTTTGACCTGCTGAGCTGTTGTGTCTCCTGATCCCGCCACAAAGAGCTACCAGATGTCCCTGTCTCATTTCCAGGAGGGTTTCAATAATTTGCATTCCCAGGAATACAAGAAGCCCAAAACCCAAGGTTGACTCATGTCTGCTGTGGCCACGGGTTTTGCCCACATGCCATCACCACGTGCAGCCCCACAACAACCAATTACTCATCATTAATTATCAGCAAATTGTCAGAGTGGAGTTTAGGCCTCACGTCTGTAACATCAGCTCACAATTAATTTAATTCACCCCTAGCCCAACCCAGGTTTGACTGGAGCTTCCCTCACTGAAAGACAGAAATCCCTGGGCCTGGATCACAAGGAAAGGTTGCCAAAGGTTGCCAAAATCTTCTGAGGAGCGAGGGAACCTGCAGGAACGCTTTCCAGTAAAGCAGCAGGGCCAGGATGACATGGGGACATTTGGACATTTGTTCTCCCATGCATGAGGAGGTTTTGGAATGGCTGTGACCTCCAAGGAGGGGAGATGCCATGGAATCATAAACCCGTGGAATGGTTTGGGTTGGAAGGGACCCTAAGGACCATCTCATTCCAACCCTTTGCCATGGCAGGGACACCATGGAGCCTCCCTTGCTGCAGCACATCCAGCTTGCAAAGCTTTTGGCATTTTTTAATGCTCTGCCAGGATTTGGCTCTCTTGGCCACATTCTGAACTAAGATGACTGTTTAAATCCCACCTGGCAGAGCCAAGATAATCAATTTGCCTTATCAAGTTCCAGCGTCTAATTAGAGCTTTCCTGACACCGCTCCCAAGCTGGGCTCAGCTCGTCCTGGAGGCACTGTAGCCCTTTTATTACTTTCTACAACTTAATCACTGTGTTTTAAAGACGTTTTCTCTGAATTGCTCAAAGGTTAGCCCCTCTGTCAATTTAAGTCAATATCCTCTTCTTTTCAAAATTAATTGCTATTAATTAATCACCATCTGAAGGAGTTTATTGGTATTGATTGGCTCCCTTTTGTGTGTTTCTGTGAGGTCTCTCATTGGTGCTCCTGGCTGGGTTTGTTTTTCACCCACTCCACAGAGTCCCTTTGGGTGAGTGTGGGTTGGCAGCATCTCCAGATGAACATCCCAATCTCCAGGATGACCTCTCTGCTCAAGGATATCCATGGTGTGGGTGCCTCTGGCTTTTATGGAATTCCCTGAACTTCCTCAGTCCCTTAAAACATCAGAGCCCTTCTCTCAAACCTGTTTTCAGTGTTTTGAAAACACCTTGGATTGGGGTTCCTGGCACCATTTTTCCTGTGTCCGTGGGATTGGGGAGCTGCCCCAGCACCCACATCTCTGTGGTGTGACTTTTGGGCATAAATGGGAACATTTAATCAGGACAACACACACATCTTTCCCTGCCTTGCCTGCAGTGGGAAGGAGAATACCTCACCATAAAATCTGTGTGCAAGGCCCTGCAGGAGGGTGATGATGGAAAAGCATTAATTTGCTTTCAGGTTTTGCGCCATTATCGGCATTTTCTCTCCGACCTTTTACCCAGTGTAATCAAATAGCAGAGATCAATGCATTAAAAGTCAGTTTTCCTTGGAAGCCTCTGCTGGCAATGTGGAGTGACCAGTGCGGCACCATCTTCCCAGTCAATCATTAAAGTGGATTTTGGGGCGGTTAAAAAGACCCCAGGTGGTGTCGGGGCCTTTCAGAGCTGAGCAGAGTGGGGAAATGCAGCAGGAAGGAGGATGGTGGTGGGAAGAGATTTCAAACTGAAGGAGAACCTGGACAATAAAGTGTTTTTCACAGAATGAGGAGCCATTTAAACGCAGCTTAATCGTGGGATCAGTTTTATTCCAACAGAGCCATCAGCAGCAGAGACTGGGACACTTCAGAGCTCCCCTCCTGGCCTTGGGACAGCCTCAGGATGATTCACACCTGAGAGGAGAACCAGCCCACGCTTCCCACCCAGCCAGCAGGACCCAGCTCGGCTCCTCCCCTGAGGATGAGGGGAGGATTCCTAAAGCAGAGCTTCCATGGGAATGCCTGATGGCTTTCCCAGCTGGTGGCTCATGGTCCCTGCGGTCGGTGACACCACGGGCGCAGGGCAGTGTCACCGTCACTCTGTGTCTGTGCAGGACTCCAGGAGACACGTTTCAGGCTGCTGGGAGCTGTCATTTGTCAGCCTCTGAAAGGACAGAATTCCTCCTCTCCAAAGCTTCCCCAGCTCCCCGGGGATGTCGTCAGCGGCTTTCACCGCCTTGAAAAAAAATGTCATTTTTCTTTTTAAAGAGTATTACAATTATTATCACCAGGCCTCAGGGCACTTCACCCCAAATCACACAATGCTATTTCGGGTCTCTCTTTTACCACAAATGTTCAAAACCGGCTGCTTAAATCCGGTTTTCAAAAGTGAATTGGGCACTTAGCAGCCCGAGAGTCTCCTGGTGTCTCTGAGAAGCTGTGGCAGCTTCCAGGAGCACCCACAGGCTCCATCCCAGTGCCAGGGAGAACATCAGGAGTGTCTTTCTGGGATCCTGCAGGGTGAGATGGGTTTGCTGGAACTTTTCTCCTTGCCTCACTCTTCAGGATGCCCAGGTGTGAGGATCCAGCTGTGCAGAGCTGGCTCACGCAGGGTCGCGCTCCCTCATCTCACAGAAAATATGGATTATATTTTGTATATAAAGTTTTTTGGATTAAACCTTGCTGAATTTGAGGGGCTAATTACTCTTGGGACAGGGCCAACAGGAGTTTTTTCCTTCTGCAGCCTCTCCTGACTGTGTTTATAGGTGAATTTCCCACAGCACCTCCAAGACTAAAAGCCTTTTTTTTTTTACGAGACAGATGGAGCTGTTCTTTCCAAGAGTGAGCAATATTTAACCTTAAGCACTTTCAAATCCGGCCTCAGGAATATTGAGATGAAAGGCTCGTGGCACTAAGCTCCTTTCAAATGGATATTGCAGCAGAGTTGCCTGGACATTTGTCTGGCTGGAGCTGAGCAGTGTTTAACATGCTGCCGGTGTGCCCGCGCTCCTCGAGGAGCCCCGACAAGAATAAATACTCGTCTTTCAGATTTAATTTCCAGCGGCGGCTCCGCTCTCGCTATTGTGTTTCTTCTGAGCATCCTTTATTGGACTTGAAGTTCCTGAGAGTGGCAGGGAGGATGTGGTGAGGTGGCTTCACCCTCTCCCTGCCAGCTGCAAGCACAGAGACAGGGGACAATGGCCCTGGTGGCTCAGCATCACTGTGACTCTGGTCACCAGCACGGTGCAATGCCCACGTGGTTTGGGAAGGGACCATAAAAATCATCTCATTCCACCCCCTGCCATGGGCAGGGACACCTCCCACTGTCCCAGGCTGCTCCAAGCCCCAGCGTCCAGCCTGGCCTTGGGCACTGCCAGGGATCCAGGGGCAGCCACAGCTTCTCCAGGCACCCTGTGCCAGGGCACCCCACCCTCCCAGCCAGGAATTCCTTCCCAATATCCAATTTAAATCCACACTCTTTCAGTTCATGTCCATGAGTTGTAATTATTGAAATTACGATATTCAATCAATAGAATTACAGAATGATTTGAATTGGAGAATACCAACTGGAGAGAATGGAAGGGGAATCACAAATACATTTTCAAGAGCTGTTAGGTTTTCTCTTGCCCTGTTGATCGGATTCTATACATGGAAGCCCTCATCTCAAAGTTGTGCACTGTGGGGGGAAGGGAGTGACTTTCTCCTCACTGCACAAAACACAGGCACTTCTCAGGTTTTCTTAGGATCTTGTGCATCCTCCGAGTTTTCCAGGGCTTTGTCCTCTGCAGCGGCCCCGTGGCCCGGCCACGATCTGTATTTGTCTTGATCAGGATATTAAACCCCAATCGTGCACAAAGCAGCGAAGTCCCAGTGCACCAGTGTTGAACTAAGAAATCATTATCATCAGCCAGAGGAGAAGGATGGATGATGGATAATGGGTCTTTCTCTGCCCAGCGATCATTACGCTCCTGCCGATGAGGCAGCAACTGTCTTAAGTCCCATTAGTGGATGATGGGCTGTCTGGAAGAGGATCCTCATTCCTGGGCAGGCAGCTCACCGCCTTAACCCCGCCGTGGAGGGACTGTCCCCTCCCAGCCCAGCCCCCAGCGTGTGGGAAAGGTGAAACGGCGCCTCCCCACGAAGCAGAAAAAGGCAGAAACTGCAGCTGAAAGGGAAAATGCACCTTCCTGAAGGGTCTGCTGGGAAAAAAATACATCTGGGGAAGTGCTAGTGTAAGTATGAGCGAGTTTGAGAGTTTATTGGTGAGAGGTTTCTGCTGGTGTCTTTCATGTGTGTGCAGCTCGGAGAGGGTTAAACTCTTCCCGTATCCGCGGACTGGAGCATCAATGGCCGGGCTGGGTCTGGGGGAGTGCAGGGAGCAGGGACAGCGGTGTCACTCCGAGGGGCGCTCAGAGCTGGACACACCCGTGTCACAGCCAGGCTGGGGGGTGGGCAGCGAAATGGGAACGAGCTGGGCAGCAAAACTGCTTCGGCAGTGAAGGGGAGGGGATGTGGGAGCCAACCCCAAAATGATGCGGGAGCCACCCTCGGGAAGATGTAGGAACCACCCCCGGGATGATGCGGGAACCACCCCCAAAGTGATGCAGAAGCCACCCCCAAAGTGATGTGGGAGCCACCCCCGGGGTGGAGCAGGAGGCGAGGATGCTGCCAGGGGTGGGAGAACAGCGCTGGGGTGTCTGACCAATCTTGGCATCCATTGCCAACATTGGCTGGGAAATGCCGTGGGAAGGGCCGAGTCTCTTCTGACCCTGCAGACTCAGAGAGGGCTCCCTGTCACAGCCAGTTCTGTTTTCATGGAATATTCTCCTGTTGCTGTGTGATCCCTGAGTCCTGCAGCTCTGCATGGTGTGGGAGGGATCTGTTAATCCCAGAATGGTTTGGGTTGGAAGGGGCCTTAAAAATCATCTCCTTCCACTCCCTGCCATGTGTAGGGACCTTCCACTGTCCCAGGGTGCTTCAAGCCCCAGTGTCGAGCCTGGCCTTGGACAATTCCAGGGATCCAGGGGCAGCCACAGCTGCTCTGGGCACCCTGTGCCAGGGCCTCAGCACCATCACAGGGAGCAATTCCTTCCTGTTCACAGAATCAGAGAATCACAGAGTAACCTGAGTTTGAAGGGACCCACAAGTCCCACTCCTGATGCCCGAGCCCCAGCTGGGACCTTCCACCTCAAAGGGTATCTAATCCAACATCTGATCTAAGCCTCTCCCCGTTTCATGGCCCACCCCTCTATAAAAGCGTTTGTAGATCTCAGTAATTTTAAGTAAACTTTGAGAAATTGAATCTTCAGTCACATCTAAATCAGATCTGTCCCTGGCCTGTGACCTGGGCACACGGTAATGAACAGAGGTATCTGCTGGCTGTCCCCGGGGAGCAGCTCTTCCCTGGCAGCTTTGCTCTCGATTACACGGCCCCAACTGCGGCTCCCTCGCTGTGATTCATCCTGACGTGATCCCCTGGTGATGAGAGCCCAGGACAGGATCCTGCGTGTAGCTGGAAATACATTTAAAAATGCATTCTGGAGGGTTTTCTTTAAATTATTAAAGAACAGTAATTCACCTTTTAAACTCACCAAGATGTAAAGCACTTTATGGACTATCTTTCAAATCGTTTTAAAAATCTCCAGATCCCCCTCCTGGTGCTCTCATAACTATTTAGTAAAACAATAATAAAACCAAAACCGATACAAATGTTGCCTGTTGTTTAGAGAAGTAAATATCCTTGGTAAGTCTTAGCAAAGCACTTACAATAGAGTGGTTTGGATGCAGTCCAGACTGTTCAATAGTTAATATATTATTCATATTAATAAAATAATGTTTGGAAAGGCACCAAGAGTCATAATCTGCATAGCCAGAGCTGGGGTTTAGCAGTTAGTTGACAATTAGTTACCAGTTGAGGGCTTCCCATGCTTCTCTGAGTTTTACTGGGGTGTGAAGAGGATTTCAAGCCATGTCACTGTCGCAGCTGTGATTTATACAGCATTTCCAGTGTCCCAACCAAGCTTCTCCTGGATCCTGGGACTCGGCTTTTACCCAGGGGGCTCCACTCATTGTAAAATCAAATCCCAGTGGGACGAAAAGTTTGCAAAGTTCCCGGGTGCCCTGGCTAGGGACTCCCGTGTGCCCCCGGCCTCGGCCAGAGCCCTGCCAGCAGCTTGGAGGGGCTGAACCCTCTTGCCAGAGCAGCGGAAAACAAACGAGCCATTTGTAACCCTTAATTTAAACAGCTCCCGAAGTAATAGTATAAATAGTATAATGCAATTGTAATGGCTGATGAATTATGCATGCAGCCTCTTCCCTCTTTGAATATGCATGAGGCAGGAAATCGCCAAGTGGCACAATATTGCTGCTTTAGTGCTTACTGAGAGCCCTGCCCGGGGCTCTGGGGACAGCCAGCCCAGGCTGAGGCTCCCCTGGCTCCTGCTCGGCACAGGGATGCTCCAAACCTGCTGAGAAAGAGCTTCTCCTTGGGCCAAACCCAGCACCAAACCCTGCACCTCCAGCCTGGGGTGAGGAGGGTGTAAAAACAGAGCCAGCCCCGGCTTTGTACAGTCTGGCTTAAAAATGGGGATAATATCAAACTAGTTTGAGAAGCTGAAGCAAATAAATTAATTTCAGTGACAGGAATAAAGTGGATCTAATTAGAAGTCCCTCTGCAGTGCCTCATTAGTGTGGTTGGTAAGTAAATGAAATTTCAGCAGTAGTGAGTTAGACTATTTGTCTCGGGGTGTTTTTGGGATTCACAAAATGCCAACAAACTGGGTTTTCCTCACAGAAAATTTCCTTCATCAGATGTCTGGGGGCCTTTCTCACAGAGCATGGCACAGCCACTTCATTTTCATTCCTTGGGCACTTTCCTCGCTCTCTGCAGCTCATTCATAAATTGAAACAAATCAAAGGGATTTTTGGAGACAAATGGATTTTAGCTGTCTCATTGCCTGCCTGCAACTCCACAGAGCAACGTGCTGCTGTTGGATCTGAACACTTCAGAAACTTCATCTTTTCCCCTCTGTGAATAAACAACTCTTCTTCCTTCGGTGGGTGCCTCCGTCCTCCAGTACAGACACCCCCACGTTTCAGGGTAATTTTATTACAGGGAGCAGTCATTTGTCAGCTTTATTCCACTCGAGGCAGCTGTTGGTAACCTGCAATCCCAGATTGTCAGTCAGCAACCATTCCCCTTGACTTTCAGTGCCTAGAAAGTCATAGCCCGTGGTAATTTAATGAGCAGAACATAAAAATTCCGGTCATACCCACCCAGCAGTGGTCCTGACAGATCATTTCGTGAGGAGCACTCCTTTCAGGACATAGCACAAAGTTATCCCATTAATTATATCCTCAACACATCAGAACCCCAAAACCTCAGCCATTCACAAGGTTGATGTTTTTGGGGTGTGCTGCCACCTCTGATCCTGTTGTTATTGCAACACCACAAGGTCTGGGCTTTGGGAATTTAATCAAATTAATGGAGGTGCTGTTCTGGACAGGTGGTTGAGGGACAGGTGCCCTGAGCAGGGAGTGACCTGGAGCCTGGCTGAAGAGCTCTGCTCCTTGGTGAGGGCAAGCTGAGAGATCCCAGAGCTCTGCACGATGTTTGCAGCTTTCCAGGATTTGTTTGATGTGCAAAAAGAGGGGTTTTCTTGCATAAAAGCTGAGATTGCTGCCAGGGAAAGGCACAGGTTGCCTCTGTGTGAAGGCACTTGGGTGCTTCCTGCCTGGTTCTTCCACCAACAGCTGCTCACAGCCTCTCCCAGCACCTGGAATGACAAGAACTGGGAACAGCAGGGGAAAAGCTTCCCAAAACCCTCCTTTAGTAGGACTGGGATAAAAACCTGCATGAGCTTTAGCCCCATTTGCAACCTTAATTTCTCCGTTTAACAACAACCCCTGTGATGTTGGTTTGGATTGGGGTTTTGATGTTCAGCTTCCACCTCCAGAAATGCTGGAGTTAAACACTGTTTTTAAGGCAGATTGAAGTGTTCAAGGCCAGGTTGGACAGGACTTGGAGCAACCTGGGATAGTAGAAGGTATTCCTGCTCATGGCATGGGGGTGGAATGAGAAGAGCTTTAAGTCCCTCCCAAACCAAACCATTCTGTGATTTTAAGCCTGATTTTAGCACAAGAGTAGCCTTCAAGAGATGGCCCAAAATCGGGGCCTACCCATTGCAATCAATTCTAACAAGAACATCAATTTGTACTGGGTTTTTAAGGCTTTATTAGACTGCAGAGGTTTGGACATCTAAATTAGTACAGAGTTCTTTACAGATTTTCAGCCAATGGCTGTGATTAACATCTTCATTAAAAAAATTTTACATGGATTAAATTCAGACACTACCATTCTGCTCCACAGTGTGACTGCCTAGAAATTGGGCCACACAGGATGATTCATAAAGTTTAGATACCAGAATAACATCCTCAGGCAAGAATAATTTGATTTCCCCCCTCCCCTCAAACATGTTGCCATAGATTTTCCTAAATGTTTTACAAACAGTTATTAAAAGCACATTGAGAATCTGAATTCCCTGTGGGCAAAATGTTTTTGTACTTAACTTTCATTTAATTCAAGAAAAAAAATCCCATCTGGTTGGAGTTGCAGCGAAACATGGGAAAATCCTTACCCAGCTATCACAACAACTACCATGTGAACCCACAGATTGCTCATGGGTTCACCCCATTCCCTCTGGGGCTGGGCAGAGCCAACTTTGGCTGTGGGAACCCTTCAGGGATCAGGAAAAGGCAAAGCTTTGGGGGGCTCAGACGTTTCCCCCTTCCCAAGGTGGGCTTTGCTGGATTCCGGGAGTGTCCTGGGCCTGTCACTCCGTGGGTCATTGGGTATTTGTACAGTGGTGGCCCTAAACAGACAATTTTAATCATAAAATCATTATGGAATGGTTTGGGTTGGAAGGACCTGAAGCTCATCCCATTTCACCCCTGCCATGGGCAGGGACACCTTCCCCACCCCAGGGTGCTCAGGGTGGTGTTAAACAAGGAGCAGGTGCTGTGGGGCTAAATATTCAAAATGTTCTTCCTTAGAGCAGCCATCAGAGACATCAAAACCACCTCAGCACTAATTTATTGAGATTCAAAATATGCATTTATCAGCTCGTGCTTTTAAATAGCTTCTAACTGAGCAAATAGATGGGAATTTAAAAAAAAAAAAAATACAAAACCCCAACACTCACCACCCCCTTTCTAATCTCCCTTCCCTTAACGGCCCCGTAAATTTTCAATGTCATATTCCTGTGCACGGCTGCCCTTAATCTGACAGTGTCACAGGGATCTATCTTCATTTTCTCACTCTTTTCATAATCTAATCCTCAGCTCTAACATGCAATTAGTGCCCTCTTCGCCCCCCGCATACCAAGCAGGCTGATTGCTACAGCTTTCCCTGTGCAATCCATTTAGCCCCGCGCCTCATAATGAATATGTACATTTGGAGGACCTCGCCGAGGAGGGTCACAGGCAATCAACCTTGAATTCAATTATGCGAGTCAAGGTTAATGACTCGGCGCAGTGGTCAGAGGCAGCGAGGCTCCCGCAGATTAAATCAGGCTGTCACAGCTGCCAGTGCCGCGTGCCGGCAGCGCGACAGCGCCGGGACAAGGTGCTGGCACTGCCAGACCCCATTGTCCGGCTGTTCCCCGGCCCCTAATGGGATCAGGCAGCGGGAAGACAGGGCTGGGAGGGGGCACGGGGTGTCTGTGCCCTGCTGGTGCTCCCGTGCGGGCGTGGGGACAGCGCTGCCACCCCGGCAAGGGGCGCTGACCGAGGGTTACTCTGCAGCAGAAACCCCAGACTCCAGCCCTGTCCCACCCCGAGGGTTTCTCACAGGACAAGGCTTTTCCTCTGCAGCAGAAACCCCAAACTCCAGCTCTGTCCCACCTTATGGTCCCTGCCCTCCGGGAACCCCACAATCACACACTGGGTTAGGCTGGAGGACCCACAGGAGCTTGCCTGCTCCCTGTTCATCCCAGAGCTCACAGCACAGGATTGTGCCCAGACAGCAACACCCAGCATGGCCCGGGTCCCACACGGGTGGCTCTGGGGCTCTGTGCCCTCTCCAGCCATGCCAGGGCCCAGCACCAGCTGCAGGTGCCACCAGCATGCCCAGCCCGTGGTGGGACCTGCCAGGAAGGGATGATGCAGCCTTCTCCTGGGCCGGCACACAGTGAGTTTCTCCAAGCGCAGTCCTCACCCTCGGTCACCCCACGGACTGATAATGCTGTTTCAGGACAACTTCCCAGCTGGAGTTTAAATGGCACCCATTTCTCTTTTATTTTGTCTCTCAGGAACAGAATTTTCTGGTTTGCTCCAGGACTAATGATGGTGTGAAAGGGCTTAGCATAGGCTGGAGCTGGGCTTTGGTAGGGGACTGCAAACACTGAATTGATGACACATTTCCATACCCACCAGGGCCCAGTTGCACCCTGTGGCTCTGGGGTGTCCCAGCTGGCCTTTAGTACAGGGCAAAAGGTGTTTTGTGCAACGTGTTCACCCCAAACAGAACCAGAATCCAAGGGAATTCCTTCCAGAAAGGAGGGGAGGGGTAATGCCAGTGTTCTCCACAGCGGGATACTGGGACCAGTGCTGGCTGTGACTCCAGCCTGGCTGCCCCCTCCTGTCAGGGACTTGTGCAGAGCCACAAGGTCCCCCCTGAGCCTCCTTTTCTGCAGGCTGAGCCCCTTTCCCAGCTCCCTCTGCCACTCCTGGTGCTCCATTCCCTTCCCTGGACACTCCCCAGATTTACATGTTGGATTTCAGGCAGTGCAGGGATGTTCAGTCCTGGCCCCACAGGATCCTGCCCTCCCTGGGCACAGAGGGACAAAGCCCCTGGAAGACCCAGCCCTGCCTCATCCTGTCCATCCAAGGCTTCCCATGGGGCTGCACACTGAGGAGGGAGTTATTTAGTAGTGCAGACAAATTAAAAACATAAATAACCTTCAACTGTCGGAATCTTTTCAATAAAAACAAATTATGGGGTTTATGTATGTAAAGCAGTTTCACTTGGTGTGAGGAATCTTTTACAGGTGATTTATGCTGTTATTAAATATGGGGCAATTTTTAGAACTAAATCACTGCTGTCATTTGGGGAGCATTACATTGTATTTAACACAAATTCCTAATGAATGTCTTTTTCAAAATGTTCTTCCAAACATTAGAACATTTAGAACATTTAGCTTAGATTTAAAAGAGAAACCCCTTTTTCTGAAAAAGATAATTTTGTTTATTTTGTCTTCTTTTCCTTCCTTTCCATTGGGAGAAAAAATTGGAGAGGGCAAAAGAACAGCTTCAGTTCTTATAACTGGGCTGGGCAGAGATGCAGCCTGAGACCTGGCAGAACATTTTAATATATCCAAATTCCCGTGCTCAGGTGGGCATCCATGACCTTCCAGCAGGCGCTCATCCCTCTCCACACTGCCTAGTGCCAGCAAGGCTGTGCCTCAGGAGATGGAGATGTGGAATATCCTCAGACATTCCTTGCTAAAAGCTGAGGAATCTTCTGGGTTTATCTGATTTTTCTCAGTGTCTTTGCAACCAAGGTGTTCAGCACTTGGATGTGCAGGGCTGGAAGGCTTGGCCATCCCAGGACAACCCTGGGAACTGGTCCTGGGGAAAAGGGCATCTTTATTTTTATATTTATATTGACATCCCAGCTGTCACCTCTGCAATATCAGAGGAGAGGGGAGAGCCCCTTGAGTGGGGTCAGAGCCAAAACAGCTCCAGGCTGGGGCTGCTCCATCACCTCCTCCACGCCCCGATGGCGGAGACCACCATGGACCCACTGCTGGGCTCCCCACCATGATGGGACACTTTTAATTGTACTGGTAATTAATGCAGGAGTTGTGAATTGCTGCCTACAAACAGTGATTAAAAGGGAGGATAAAATACAGAGAGACAGGCTTAAATCCCTTCCTGCTACTTAGAAACTGGATAAAGTTTCTGGAGATCTGCTCAGCTCTTCCATCAGTAATTGAACATCCAGAAATCAGCTCTGCTGGACGAGAGGAACGAGCCTGTGAGTGCTGCAGTTCAGCCCTGGAAATCTGGGACAGAATTAAACTTCCAGTACATTTGGGACAGAATTAAACTTCCAGAACAAAATATTTGGGTGAGATCCCATGGTCTGTGCCGAGGCTGAGGGGTTGGAAAGCAGGAAATTCCTGGGGATTCTCCTCAAACAGGAACAGTTCCTGCAGGTGGTGGTGGAAAGTTCAGAGTAAAGATCAAACAGAAGAAAAGCAGGGAAGTGCTGTGGGCTCTGCTCGTGGAGAGGTGACAGCTGGCATTAGGGGAAGGCTTTGTTGGTGTCCAGTGTGATTTGTCTGACACACAGATTCCATAACAGCCCACAGAGACACCTCTCAGGTGTTCCAGGATTTGCATGAGTGGCTCCAGGGTGCAGGGAGCCTCTAATGAGGATTCACAAATCCCCTGCTCCGGCACGGACACCTCCCGTTATTTCAGCTCCTGAAAAGCAATTTTGGCCAAAGCCATAACATCACATTAGGAACAAACAGCAAATAGAGGCTTGCTCAGGAGGGGCAGCGTGACAGGAGCAAAGTGACAGGAACATTTCTGAAGGGCTGGCACAGCCCAGCTCAGAGCAGATCTGTGGGCTCAGGGAAATCATGGAAAATCTCTGCCATGGCTGGGTTGAAATTGTGGAGAATCCACTCTGCTCAGTGGTTTGGATGTTCTAATCCTGGCCATTCTCAGAGACTGAGGAGTGAAATACTTTTAGGATTATCTGATAAGAGTCACTTAAAATTGCTTTAATTAGATTATTGGATATTACAGCTCCAGAGGATGCCGTGGGATTAATTAGATGCCTAAACAGTTGAGATTTTAATTGGTCCATGGGTTTACTTATAAAATATAGGCTCACATCTTCCAGGTTTTATTTCAGTTTCCTCTGAAGTCTTGCAGGGGCTGTCAGGGAAAAGCAATGGTGTTGTTTCCCCCCATTTAATTATGATATAAATGGTTGGCAAGGAAAGGACTTACAGGGGAAATTTGGAAAACAATGTGGTGTACAGGTGATACACTGGTGTGACTGGTACCAGTGTCCTTAAATCTCCAAAAGAAACTCAGTTGTGGCAGAATGTATTCAGTTATAGCTGTGAGATCAGACATTTCAAACCAATGTCATTATTATACACATCTATATTAAATGATACTTTTGTATTAATAAAAGGCACCTCAAACCCAGACTTTCAGACACTTTTCTGGGAGCCTCCCAAGCCTCCTCAATGAGCACTGAGAGTTAAATAAAGCTTTCCAAAGGATTTATCAGGTAAATGTTATGGATTGCTGTGATTTAATTTATGGGATTAGTTTGACTTTCAATTACCAAGCTTCACACTGAATCACTTTATATTTTGAGCTCTGTAAGTAGCACTCCTTACACTCGATCTTTCATTTGGGGAAGGATTATCAATAATTAGACACCATGGCCTTATTGATCAACTAATCAATAACCACATTAATCATCAGCAGTCTGAAAACAATTCACTCTTTGCATGAAAAGGAGTCAGTGCAATCAAATAACCATCCTGTGCCTCACCCCCTGCAGGTGGGACCTTTCTGAGAGAGGGGATCTCTGAACCTGCTGCTGTACACTCAGAGAGGCTTTGCTCTTTTTTTTGAACTTCTGAATTAAATTTGGCTCGTTGTTTCTCAATTTTCTGCTGTCGATTTGTCACTAGCAATAACTTTTGGCCCAAAAATGTGTTGGAGAGAGAGGGAAAGTCCCCAAAGGTGCCAGTTTTTATCCCCACAAGGGCAGTACAGAAGGGTTGCAGGGTGAACACCAAGGCTGAGCTCTCATCTACATCCCCATCACCCCAAAGCTCAGCAGAGGTGAGCTGGGGCTGCCCCCCAAACCAGCTGCTTCACACAAATGTCACTCTCTGAGTTTTTTCCTCTTTAATCACCCAAATTTTCCAAGGCATTCCTAAGAATTATACCTGCACGTGATCCAAGTTGCACAGGGTTTCCTCAATCCAGAGTGCAACACCTGATTAAGTTTGTGTTTGCTGCTCTCGGTCATAAAAAATCATTTATAGCCAAGCCTCTCCATCAATCAGGTGAGACTATTAGGAAAACAACAAACTGCCCAATAAATTATCCTAATCTGCTGTAAAACTGATCTTAGTAATTAATTTAGTCAATTATATTTAACCAGTCGGCGAGTGGCTTAAATAATGTAATCGCATGGGGTTTTTCACAGAATAAAACCTGAGAGAGCTGTAAAACTCACTCAGAGGAACATGGAACTGTGATTTTGTGTGGGGATGTTACTCAGAGCTGTGGCTCAGGTGGGCACAGAGCCTCAGGTAAGGCCATAAATGGGTTTTTGTGGTGGTCATTGGTGAGGGGAGGTGTGAGGCCTGAGCCGTGTCCCCTCCCAGCTGTGTGGGATGGAGGTGGCTTTAAAGGTCCCTGTCCACGGGTGGAGGGGACTCTGTTTGCTCTGACAGCCCTGGGATTGTCTCAAATCTTTGTCTCCCCGGGGTCACTGCTCAGCTCCCCCAGCTGAGGGAGAACAGATGCAAACCCACCATTTTCACGGGAGTCAGGCCTGCAGGCCTCAGCAAATTTTGTTTGTCAAGAGTCAAACAGCAGTTCCTGACCTGGTTCAGAGCAGGATTTGTGTGTTTTGTGTGATTTGTGTGTTCATTAATCCTCTGGATTTCCCGGGGAATCATTGGATTGTCATGCCCTGGGGGGAAGGCCTTGTTTGTTCCCGCCCTCCAAAGCGGCGCTTGCTCCCGGCGTCACGGCCTGCTTCCACACTTGGAAACACCGGCAGGCAAAAAGGGGCTTTAATGGGCACTTGGTGGATAATTGAGCTGAAATCCACGTGCTGCAATAAATAAAGGCCATGATTATGGTCAGGGAGGGGGGGTTTGCCACAGCACACCCTACAGTGACCTGTTGGTGGGGCGGACATTGGGGAGCGAGTTCCACATTCCCGGAGTTCCCTCGGAACGCCGTGTGTGCCGGCACGCCTGTTCCTGCCCCTTGCCAGGCACATCATCCTCGCTTCCCAAGGATAAAACCATTCCTTAATCACATCTTCGTGTCCTTCGTGTTAATGAGGGGGCTCATTCCACACTCCCCTCGCCACACAGAAAGCAATCAAAAACCTGGCAAAACAGCAGCGTTTGCTCTCCTTTGTCACCTGAGCCTTGGACTGGGAGTGACTGGAGCCTTTGTGTTTAACCTCGGGCAAAGGTGGGATGTGGGGACAATGGGGGCTGCTCTGTGTGGTGTCACAGGACGTGTCTCCATCGGGAGAGGCTTAAAATGCTGGAGTATTTTAACTTTGAGGAGGAAGAAGTTTTGAGCTGTGAAGTGGCAACAGGGCTGCTCCTCAGCCAGCGTGGTCCTGGGAATGCTGCCAGGGACACGGATCCTGTCCCCACAGGGGCTTGTCTGTAGTGTGACACCAGGGAACAGCCAGTCCCCTCCCAATGCAATTAGTATTAATTACCTCAGCTGTTTATTAATAGTAGTTGCAGCAGTATAATACCCTCCCATGTGTACATCAATACCCATATTCGTACTCAGATCCACACGTCCCTGATTTCTTTGCTGGTGGCTGTGAACCAACCTGCTGTACCCTGGCAGTTCCTCCTGCTCAGTGCATGACATGGAATCATGGAGTTGTTAATTTGGGAACACCCTCTAAGATCAGGGAGTCTGACCACCCCCCAGCACTGCCAAGGCCACTACTGACCCATGTCCCCAAGTGCCACATCCACACGGTTTTTAAATCCCTCCTGGAATGGGGACTCCACCACTGCCCTGGGCAGCTGTGCCAGTGCTGGACAACCCTTTTCATGATGAAATTTTCCCAATATCCAACCTAAATCTCCTCTGGTGTAACTTGAGGCTGTTTTCACTTGTTCTTTGACAGAAGAGACCAACCCTCACCTGGCTGCCCCCTCCTGTCAGGGACTTGAGGAGAGTGAGAAGGTCCCCCCTGAGCCTCCTTTTCTCCAGGCTGAGCTCCCCAGCTCCAGATCATTCCCCAGCTCCAGATCATTCCCCAGCTCTGTTCCCTTCTCTGGACCCTCATGAAATATCCCACAGCTGATCTCCAGCAGGCTCCATGCCTCCATCCCACCCTTGGCAGGTCAGACTCCCGGCACGTGCTGGGGCTCACGGAGCAGCAAGAACCCCTCGTCTCCGTGCCCAGGGCGGCTCCTCCCTGCCAACAGCACCGTGCAATAAAGCCTGGCTTAAAAGCCCCATAAACCCAGCAATTATAAGACACGGAATGATCTGAGGCCGGGCTGGAGCAGAGGCCTCCTGCCTTTGATGTTTATTGCCACAGCGGAGCAAATCGGAACAATGCCGGGCTCCGTGAGCCCTTCTTAGCGCTCGGAATGTCACATTTGTTTCCAATTTTACCAGTTGCCATTGTGGGCTTTCCTTCTGCCATTGTCTAAGGGGTGGCGGTTGTAATTTCTCTTTTGTGCTCCGTAATTTGGAGCAGTCCAGGCCAGGCAGGAACATCTGCATGGGGGGCCCTGCCCTCCTGCACCGGGCTGTGTTGGAAGGTCACTCTCCTCATAAACTTCGTTATCGCTGTTGGTTTTATTCATTATATTTGACATATTAAGCTTCTGTATCTTGGCATAAAGGACACAATATTGCAGCATATTGGCAAGCTCATTTGCTTTTCACAGCCAGTGTTGTGTCCAAATAGCAGTCCCTGGGGAGCAACACGTGGATATAGACTGCAGGAAAATGAGCCTCAGCAGCAGGTGGCCTTTTGCAGCCTAATGAACATGGCAATCTGTTACCAGCACGGCGAGGCTTTTCACCAGACAATTAGGCAACTAAGCATGTAATTATTCAGGCCAACAAGAAGAGCCTCTTCTCTAATTTCATCTTTTCATTGCTGTTTACTCACCCACACTCCCCTCATTAATGAGAGATTTTCCAGTCTATGCTAATTGGTTTCAATAACATTCATTTCAGTTGAAAGGGAGCGATTCTGTTAATTGGGAATCGAAGGCGTCTTTTCATTTCGAGTGCGTCCTGCCATGGAAATCTGAACACTCTCAACAGGTTCGAGCTAATGAAATTAAGTTACACAGCCACTGGTGGTGTAATAGAAATAAAGTAATTTATTTTCACTGAAGCATGTGCTATAGGTCCTGAACAATTAATCCAGCTCGTTCGGGAGAGCCATCACAGGAGGCGATTTGGAAGGGCTCTGCTGCTGCAGTTCTTAGGGTGCTTTCACTGCTGAGCTCTCCAGCACCACCCAAAATGTTTAAGGGGAGTGAGAAGCATTTATGGAAACACTAATTCTTTAAGAGCTGTTTGGGAAATAAAGGAGCAGAGCGCAGAGCTTGCCAGCCTGTTAAGTGTGAGGGTGGGTTAAAGCACCATAAAATAAATAAATGGGTGGTTCCTGGCTCTGAAATCGGAGCCGTCCACAGGGCACGTGGTGCTGAGAGCACGGGGGTGCTGAGTTGGGGAGTTGTAATCTGATTTCTCCAGTGTTCAGGACCTGGAAAGCAGCAGGGAACTGAAGCCCAAGAGTCAAATATGTTTGGCTTTTTTGATTGACCGCAAGTATGAGGAATTATTTTGAAGGAAAACTAAGATTCTCAATTATTGACATTACTTCTGGTGTTCAGGCTTTAAGGGAAACTGCAACTACCTCCAGCTTTAGGCTTGGAACTGGATGACTTTTAAGGTCCCTTCCAACCCAGCCCAATGCAAGATTCTGTGATTCTACCACAGATAAACCTTAAAACATCTGCAGGCAGCACCGAGGTGGAGGAGGCAGCTTGGAAGTGTCTGAGCATCCTGGCTGTGCCATGCCTTTTGCTTGTGATGAAATCCCAGAATGGTTTGGGTTGGAAGAGACCTTCAGGATCATCCAGTTCCACCTCCTCCAACAGATCACCTTCCACTGGACCAGGCTGCTCAGAGGTTGCTTGTTCTGGAGTGGGTGATCCCGGCTCCTGCAGGTCAGTGCAGTGGCCATTAATTAATTAAAAATAACTTTGCATGCTGAGAACTACAGTCTCCAAGCAATGCTAGGGCTAAAGGATGGATTTCTGTGTGGGGAAAAATCAGGAAACTTTGAAAACTTCAGTGCTTCAGTGTGGAGGAGACCAAAGCTGGAGCATGCCCCAATGCTCTCTGGAGCTGAACATGAGCCAGGGGCAGAGGGGTATAGAATTCACTGTAAATTTGCATGCAATTATGTATTTTTCAACTAAGACACAGTATATATTTAAACTATCTTTTGGTCACCCAAAATACTTATGTACAACTGAGTAAAAGTACCTCAAACCATACGCTTTCCTGACTTCCTTAACTTTTTAGGGAGACTTTCAGCTTTTCCCACCTTATTTTTTTTTTCCTGGCATTAAACCAGCCTGATGAATTAATTTTAACACAAGTGAAAGGACAGTGTGCAGCTTTTGTTTTGATCCAACCTGATCGTGGGAGGTGCTTTGTGGATAACCCATCCTCTGTGCTGGAATATTTCCTTGGTGGGAGCTGCCCTTTCCACCAGCAGGGAGAGGAGCCCCAGTTTGTTGCAGTTGCCGGTTGTGTTTCATCTTGGGTTTATTTATGAGCATTTATGCCAGCGTGGGGGATGTAAATGCTAATGTTGGTTCTTTTAAAACCTGGCTCCCAAAATGCATAATAGGCAGAGCCTTATAAAATAATACTCTGCAGCCTGTTATGAATATTTCAAAGAATTATTTCTTTATTTTGCGCAGAGCTCATCGGGCTGACGTTTGATTCATAGCTGCACAAACGCACCTGGGGTTGCTAAGGTTACCCAATTTCATTCACCCATGGATAGTTGAGATCTGCATAATCCCATCAGATCTTCCACTGCATTTCCAAGTGCTGTTGATGAATGGGGCCTTGCTCAGATGATGTGTCCATTTACATGTGATATATCTCACGAGTCCTGTCTTCAGGAATATTGCAGCTGATGAAATTTCCCATTATGTGCGCACACAGAAAGCAGAGGTGCGTGGGTTTATTCTCATCTTGAGCAGACCCCAGAATTAGGAGCCAAGGAGGGTATTTTGTGCTTGAATCTCGCTTTTTCTGCCCAAATTGAGAATGTTGTGACTGTAATACCAGACTGTGCTTTGGTCACAGTTCTCTGCAGCGGTACCATCTCCTGGTTGCCCCCAGAAAGGCTCAGCCCCTCACCTCACTGATCCAGAGCTCACCAGGGACACCCTCATCACCTGTGAGTGGGAAATACCCCATGAAAAGCGAGCAGTTTATCCAGCAGAAGTTGCCGATCCTGGGAAATGGCCCAGGCTCTTGGTGGTGACAGAAACCAGGGGACAGCTGGGGCAGGGGGGGAGATGCACCACAGACACCACAAGTCCTGAGCAGTGCCCTCCCCCTCCCACCTCACAGACTACACACAACAGATTAATTTCTGTGTTCGAAACCACAGCCAAGCCATGGGCACCCTTTAATTTGAATTTACAAGGGCTCAACAGCAACCATTGGCCCCGAGTGTTCAGACACAAAGACTTTAACTCCACCAACCAGCCAAATCCAGATCCCTCTCCCTGTGCCCCTTTTCCTCAGAAACCCAGCCCAAACCACATCACACAGGCTGGGAAGCACTGGAACTGTGGTCTTGGTGGGGCCGGGGTGGGCTGGGAGGCGCCAGGGGCCTGTGGAACCCCCAGGAGCCAAACTGAAGTGTGGGTGCAGCCTGGGTGGGTATCCCAAGGGAGCACCCCTCAGTGCCCTGTCAGCCCTGCTGGGACACAGTGAGACAGATCCTGTTTGTATAAAAGGGATAAAAATCAAACAAATTTGGTGTGAGTAGGGTGGGGACTGACGGTCCCAGGCCATTTATTCCCAGAGCAGACCTAGACATCAGCTGATGTCCAAACTCAAAGATGCTCATCCCAAATCTTCCCAGAGACACATTTGTAAATGGAAGGAGGAAACTGTTACTGAGGCAATCTGAGGCTGGAGCCTGTGAAGCCCTGCAAAGCCACGCTGTATTTCATCCTTTAATAGCTATCACTTTACTTAGCAAGCTGCTTACTACAATTATACAATGTTTTTCTTGGCCCCCAGCTACATTAAACATCCATTTTACAGCGTTTGCCGTGCTCCCCTGAAAGCCTGGCTCCCGAGGAGGGGATTGTAAAGGGTTGTACTGTAAAAAAGGACACGGGTTCCTCATTAACTTTATAGTTTTACTGCCTTGTTTTGGGGCACCTTCCCTTCCTCCCCTCCCGTGACTGTGCACAGCTACTTTACGCACGTGTGTTTGGCTAGGAACGTTTTCCAACAGCATCCTCTGCTCTTGGCTGCAAAGCCCCTCCTAAAGTGGAAGCAAAGCCCCTCCTATCAAAGCCCCCAAGCTGAGCACAGAATCACAGAGGCTCGGAATCACAGTCACTGAGTGGTTTGCGTGGGGAGGGACCTTAAAGCCCATCCAGTCCCATGGCAGGAGCACCTTCCCTTAGTCCAGATCGCTTCAAGCCCCTTCCAAATCCTCTGCCAGGATTTCTCCCGCGGCGGCTCCCCCGCTATCAGGAATAAGGCACCTCTGCAGCGGCGAGGGCAGAGCTCCCTCCAGAGCCGCCCGCCGCAGGATTTATGTTTCCCACACGTTCCCAGGCCAGCTGGACTCTTTTACACCCCTGCACATTATCGAGACAGGCAGAGCAGCCGATTAAATCATGTTTGAACGTGCATAAAACCTGTCCTCGTTCCTGCACAGCCCTGGCCGGGCGCAGGCTCTGCCTGCTGCTAATTATAGCCGATAAAAACTGCCCGGCGCGGCGGAGCCCTCCCGGAGCAGACAACGTCTCGAGCTGTTGATTATTTAGCTCTATTATATATTGATAGCTTAGGATTTATTCCTGAGAGCCGAGCCCAATAGCTGGGGCTCGGCTGGCGCTGGGGAATGGGCTCTGGGGCCGTGAGCTCGGGGTAATCTATCAGCGGCAGGAGGAGGAGGAGGAGGATGGGGAGGGTGCTCCAGCAATTAGGGAGCAGCAATCCCGGCGATGGGCTATCGGCAGCATAATACAGATAATGGCTTTTACTGGCCAGGCCGGGCACGGGGCTGCTGGGGAAGCAGTGACATGAGATAAATAGAGAAATGCTCATTAAAAGCTGGTGCTAGCGCGGGCGCGAGGCACCACGGTGTCTGGATGGAGCAGATCCTCCCGATACGGGCGGATGTTGCAGGGAAACCTAGATGGCTGCGAGTTTAAGGGCATACATTAAGCTGGTGTTTGTGACAGAATTAAGTTATTTCCAGCCCAACGTGTTTCTTATTACAGCCCCCCCTCCTCGCGATACTATTTTTACCGCCTGCGCTGTGAGATGCCCATTTTTCCCCTCCAGTTTTCTGTCCCAAAGTGCCAGATCCTCCCCAAAACTGCCCTCTGCCAAGCAGCAGCGCTGGCAAAGGGCAGCTCGGAGCTGTGGAAAGCTTCACCTGCAAGGGAACATCTTCTCAAAGGGGTCAAATGTCCATCACTCACCAACAGCACTTGTCAGCCAATACCAGGCAGTGATCTCTGCTTTCTGTGACAGGGACAGGACACAGGAACGGCTGGAGCTGTGTCAGGGGAGGGTTAGGTTGGATATCAGGGAAAGGTTCTTTCCCCAGAGGGTAGTGGGCACTGCCCAGGCTCCCCAGGGAATGGGCACGGCCCCGAGGCTGCCAGAGCTCCAGGAGGGTTTGGACAGCGCTGCCAGGGATGCTCAGGGGGGCATTGTTGGGGTGCTTGGGCAGGGACAGGGGCTGGACTGGATGATCCTTGGGGGTCCCCTCCAGCTGAGGAGATTCTCTGATTCTATGTTATGATCAGCTACAGGAATGGTGAGCACCCTCAATATATATATGGTGAGACCCACTTCTCAATATTTATTAGTCTGACTAAACAGTTCTGATCCATTAAAGGATTGGAAATTGTCTCCAAATGCTGGGCTCCGTATAAATGCACGATCTCTTCACACGAGGAGGGCTGAGCTGGGAATGGAGAAGCGAATTTTGAGTGAAGCAGCTCTCCAGAATGAGAATGTGCTTTACCTTTGTTAGTGTTTCACCCTTAAACAAAGACCCTGGGTCCAATAATTAACAGGTGAATTATGAAGGTACCAGCTCACACCCAGGAATAAATGACTACTTTTACTACAAACCCCTTAAAGATGAGCGGGCAGCAAAGTGTACAGGTTAATCAACCATTCAATAATAAATAACTTAATATACTGGTAATAAATCATCTTATTTTGTCATCACCCAATTTGTGAAACACGGGGTATCAGAGAAAAAAATTCATTGGAGTTGTGCTGCCTGAATTAATGGGAGATGGGCACTGGGAGAGGCACAGGGGAGCATCATTCCCTGGCAATCACCACACACATCCCTCTTCTCTGAAGGGAGGCAGCGAAAGGGTCCAGCTTGAAGATTTTCTCCTTCTGAATATTTCAGTTTAGCTGAATATAAATAAATCAGGCACTTCCAGACTCAGCAGGATCCTCTCTCCTGCGATATTGCTCTGTCATCCTATTCCTGCCCAGCCTTCCCTCGGCATCGGCCCGGCTGCATCCTTTATCAGTCCTGTGCTCGCAACTGGCCCGGCCAGATCCGGTTACCGGAACACCCAACGGCAACTGGGAGCTTTCCCACTCACCAGTTTGGCCTCCCAGTGCCCAGGGAAGGGAACAGGGATGTCACTGCTGGGATGGGCTGAGATTTGCTGGGATCAGCTGGGGCATCCTGACACATGCTGGGATGAGCTGGCATGTACTGGGATCTGCCTGGGCTGGGATGAGCTGGCATGTACTGGGATCTGCTGGGATATCCTGGCACATGCTGGGATGAGCTGGCATGTACTGGGATCTGCTGGGATATCCTGGCACTTGCTGGGATGAGCTGGCATGTACTGGAATCTGCTGGGATATCCTGGCACTTGCTGGGATGAGCTGGGATGTTCACCACTGTGCTCAGCTCCCTGATCCACACCCAAGCTGGCTGTGAAGGGCACAGGCAGGCTCTGTCCAAACATCCCCTTTTCCCACCCTCTCTTTATTCCCAGCCACACTTCCCACAGGCATCAGGGCGTGCCTGCTGCTCTCAGATTCCAGGCAAAGGCAGGGAAGCAGGAATCTGGCAGGGCACCTTCGTTTTGGGAACTCCTACATCACCATCAAACCCAGCACATGAAACATCAGAATTTTAGGGCAAAAACACTTTTGGAATTGTTTCCAAAAACATGCCTGAAGGTTTTCCCTGAGTTTCTCTGAAGATTCATGGGATCAGGCTATATTTCCCAAGCAGGCTGAGTTTTACTGGCGTGCTCTGCTCAGCAAAGGAGCAGATCCGATAGTGCTGGGCTGGGAGGATGTATTGATCTCAGCTCTGAGAGTGCCTTGGCTCCGGCTGGATGAGGCCATGCAAAACGCAGATTGATTTTAGAAAGAGCTGCCAGGAAGAGCTGGGATAGCTCAGGGATGGCGGAGGCACCCTCTTCATTCCTCAAATATTTGTCCACAAGCATGGACACGGCCAGAGGACACTGCTCCAGGGCAGGGGGGAGATGCTGGGATGCGTGGCCTGAGCAGCCTTGGTGGTGATGGGGCAAGGGAGGGGGTGATTCCACACCTCCTGTGGCTCTTGGTGGGGTTGGAGCATCCCCCTGACCCTCCTTGGGGTCTCTCACACCCCTCACTGCTCCAGGCCCAGGAATTGGACTTGATCCTTGTGGGTCCAACTTGGGATATTCTGGGATTCAGGGATTCTGTGCTTTTGTGTCTGACCCCCTCAAGCTCCATTAAGCCCCTCACAACTCCCAATTCCTGCTCTTCTCCAGGCCCTGATCTTTGCTTTCTCTTCCTTACATGGATACTGAAGACATCCCAGGGAGATGACATGGAGCAGGGGCAATACAAGACCCAGATTTTGGAAACAGTACAAACCATATTCCTTCAGCCACACACTCATTAGACTTAATTTGCATGTGCTAATTTCCAGTGCATACAGAAAACAGGGCACCCTCATAGTTCAGGTCTCCATCCAGTCCTTCCAGACTGCTGGGAATTCTCCTCTGGCCAAGAAGACCAAAGAACGATGATAGGCATCAAAACCCATGGGAAACAACAACAACAACAAAAAAAGCCATGGCAGTTGTTAAATGTCTTGTGTTTCTTTCCTGCATGAGAGAAACTATTTAAACTGGCACAAAATAAATTTAAAGAGCATATTCTTGGAATTACATAGAAAAATACCCCATACGTTTTGGCAGCAGCTAAACATATCCTTAATGGAATTCATATGGGGCCTGGAGTGATCACAATGTTTGGAGAGGAGCCAGATAGTAAGTAATTTAAACATCACAGGAAATTAAATTTTAGAATTCAATTTTGCATAAAGTTTTCTGTAATGAAAATGTCACACATAAATTATGAAGTCTGATTATATTCTTTTTTGACTTTTTAATAAAATAATAGAGGCACTTGACAGTCAAGAACAAATGCATATTTTATGTGAGGAGCATTACGTTAAAGCAACGTCCTGTGGAAATAATGGAACAGATGTTAACACTGCTCTATCAGTTATCAGGTGCTCTGTTCAACAGCTTCAAACACAAGTATTTATTAAAAATGCTAACGGGATTGTCTCCCAGGGTTATCTAATTGTGGGCTTAAAATGGAGGCCTTTAATGTAATTAATTATAGTGTGGAATTATAGCGTTAGGCCATAATTTATTGGATATGTGGATGTGCCCACATATAAATTATACGCTGCTGTTAATATAGAATTAATTCAGGGCAGCGGGAGAAGGACTTTGGTGAAAACACAAACTTGGTCATAACAGAGCCATAAATCAGAACTAATCCAAACTGTGCCTTCGTTTCCATGGAGGGACTCAACGCCGGCACGTCCCAAACATCACCCACCCTGGGGGCCATCGAGCCCCTGAGCTGGGCTGGGACGCTGGGGGGACGCAGAGACAGCCCTGGGACCCTGCTCCACTGCTGGTGCTGCAGAGTGGTGGACATCCTGGCGGGAATTGTGGTGGGCATTGCAGTGAGAATCATGGTAAGAATCATGGTGGACATCATGGAGGACTTTGTGGTGGGCATTGCTGTGGTCACCATGGTGGGAATCATGGTGGACATTGCATGGTGGGAATTCTGGTGGGTGTTGCAGTTGGAATCACAAGGGGGATCATGGAGGACATTGCTGTGGTCATCATGGTGGGCACGGTGGTGGATGTTGCAGTGGGCCACATGTCCAGCAGTAAAACCCAGCCCTGCAAGAGCCACCAGAGGCAGGTTTAGATCAGCAGAACTCTATCGATTACCAAAGCAGCCGCTTTTTGGCCAAGGACACTGCTCTGCAGCCTTTCTATAATAACACCAGCTTGGCTTTGTGGGTTTTTCCATATCCTGACAAAGTCCTTGGTGCCTCTTTCCGCTCAGCAACACCGGATAGGTGTTTTGGCTGGGGCTGGCACCCGGGCTGGGTGGGATCCTTGTCCTCCTCCTCACCTTGGGGTCGAAGGGATGCAGCATTCTCCCATCTCAGAATGTTGGGAGGTATCAGGGTGTGACCCCAGTGCTGGCTGTATTCCAAAAGTTATCTTTGCACGAAGCAGACGGAGGGATATCTGCACCCCAGTGCTGGCTGTATTCCAAAAGTTATCTTTGCACGAAGCAGACGGAGGGATATCTGCACTCCCAGCACAGAGATGTCAGAAAGCTGCATCCCTCTGACAGGAGACATCAAAAGAAGCCACGGGAGCTGACCCAGCCTCGAGGATGGCTGGAGATTCCAGAGGGAACATGCCAAGGGTTTTCCTTGGCCTTCCCATACTATCTCCTGTGCATCCCGGTCCCTAAGAGATCATAAATGTGCAAAGTACAGACTGAAGAAAGTAAAATAGATCAGTGGGTTTGTAGTTTGTGTTCATACCCAGTTTCCAGTTCCTCATTCCATCCTGGTTGGGAATGGGATGTGGGATGGGCTGTAGGGTTGGGGAAACCTGCAGCAGCAGCAGTTGGGTGAACAGGGGCTGTGCAGGTGGCTGTCCTGGGAATTCAGACCTGGGCTGGGGCTTGTTGGGGGCTGTGGGGGACAGGAATACCCTGGGGAGAGACCTCTGCTCCTCTCAGAGATGTCCTGGAGATGCCTTGTCCCCTCTCTGGGTATCCCTGGGACACAGAGGGTTTCTAGCACGAACCAGCACTAAAGGCTGACAAAGCCCCACTCCCAGGGTTGGTGGCAGAGATGTTTTGTCCATGCAAGAGGAACACAACACCTTCCTGCTCCCACAGCACAACCACATTGGGTGAGCCCAGTTTTGGGATCAGTGTCTGCTGTGGTGGCAACTGGGACCATTCCTACCCTGAATCCCCCTGCCAGTGTGAGGAGAAACCAGTGGCACGCGTGGCATGTCCTGGAGTGTGTCCCCACTGCCATCCCTACGAGGGGACCTGGATTCCTGCAAGGAGCATCCACAGCTCCTGCAAACCCACGAGGGGACCTGGGTTCCTGCAAGGAGCATCCACAGCTCCTGCAAACCCATGAGGGGACCTGGATTCCTGCAAGGAGCATCCACAGCTCCTGCAAACCCATGAGGGGACCTGGATTCCTGCAAGGAGCATCCACAGCTCTGCAAACCCATGAGGGGACCTGGATTCCTGCAAGGAGCATCCACAGCTCTGCAAACCCACGGCCGCAACAGGCAGGCAGCCTCTTCCAAATGGCTCGGGAAAAATACAAATACAGTGGGATTTGTTTGCTTGGATTTAAATGGGTAAATTATTTGAATTTCTCCACCCCCAGGTGAATGATTTAGATGGCCTTGACCCCAGGCTGACTGCAGGGATTAATGTGGGATAATGATTGCTGAGGCTATCATTGCAGCAGGCATCATTAATTATCCTTATTGATTGGAGCTTTCAAAGATAAAGCATTATGCTGACTGGAAAATACCCTCTTCCTGCAAGGTCAAGGCTAAAATAGGGCAGCTAAATAATTGCATTAACAAACAAAGAAATAAAAATAACCTCTCACAGAGTTGTGTAATTAAGATCCAATTACAGCGTTTGGCCCTGCCGGCAGAGGTGCCTTGCCTTGTGTGGGATGTGGGATAGAAGATGGGGGATCTCATGGGATCCTGCCAGCCCCGAGGGGCTGGGGATCCCTTGGAAATACTCCTGGGATGGGAAATTAAAAGAGTCAGATGGAGAAAATGATAAATGGTCCCAAGTTCTATTACATCACTTTGGGGTCAGAGGGTGGGGTTCAGAGCTCTCCTGGGGATGTCCCTCACTCCCCCTTTCCCTCCTGCAGCATTCCTGACCACACCGAGCACCTGGCTGCAGTTTGATCCCCTGTTTGTCCTGCAGAACAGAGCACCCATTGCCCCGAAAAGCTGTGGCTGTCCCACCCCTGGAAGTGTCCAAGGCCAGGCTGGATGGGACTTGGAACAACCTGGGATGGTGGAAGTTGTCCCTGTCCATGGCAGGGGGTGGAACAAGCGGGCTTTTAGGTCCAATCCAAATCATTGGTGATTGTATCATCCCAGGCCACCACTCCAAAGGAGAAACCATCCAAATCCAGCCCTTAAAACCACCTTGGGCGGGAGGAGAGCAAACCTCGGTCTCTGGTTCCATGTGTGCTGGGTGAGAGTGAAGATTCCCATCTCCTGCAGCACACATGGGCTTTGGATACTCATTAGTGTTTGGGGAGAGCCAGGAGAGCTGAAGCCCAACAAATCCACGAGATGTCAGAGTTAGTAAAGCCCCAAAAGTGGCTTTGGTTTGGTGCAGGTGACTCCTGGCCCTGCCACCCCTCCCTGCCACAGTCGGCTGGGAATTACCGCTGCTCTTTGAGGAATATTTGCCTAAAGGTCTCCGTTTATTTTGTGTTTTGTCATGTGCTCCGTTGCCTGATAGGATGTGATGTGAGGTTGTGAAGTGCGTTTCAAACTGAAACATTTTTTTGACATCCATTTAATTAGAATTATTTTAATTCAAACATTTGTCATTAGGAAGGCAGACGATCTGGCACGCGCTCCGGCAGCCCTCCTGCTCCTCGTCATTAGGAATTCTTAAACCAATAAAATAATTTATTCAAACATTAATATCACTTTCCATTTAAGGAATTTTACAACTTGGGTTTGAGCTGAGGGAGCTCAGTCTGCATCAGAGGGAAAGATCACCTCCCATCATGGAAAATTGCTCTGAATGTGGAGTTATTCATCCCTTACAATGGGTTCCATGAAAGCCAGATGCCCGAGAATGGGAGCATGGGCTTCAGCACTGCCAGAGGAGGTTTCTGAGGGGCAGGATCAGCTCCTCAGGACATTTCCCCACTGCTGGAATGGGGATGGGAACCTGATCACAGGGCATGGGGAATGAATGGTGCTGGTGCAGGGATCTGCCCATCCTCTGCCCTCTGGCACCCAGGCAAGGGATCCTGCTCCTACTCCTGGCACAATATCAAATTAATTCCATGTAAAGTCTTCCCCAGAGCCCTGCAGGAGCACACAGAAGATCTGCAGGGGACTGAGGTCACACCCTGAAAGGATCAAAGCTCTGGTTCCTCCCGTCGCAAGTTCAAGCTCAAGGATTAATAGGTGAGACCAAATAGTTTTGATTTCCAGCTGCTTTTTTTTGCTGAGGTGATCCAGAATTGCTGGAAGATGGACCTATCATGGTGATGGTGGGAGCAACCAGGGCTGGATCCTGCTTCTGTTATGCTGGGATTGGTGACTTGGACTGGGAACAGCAGGAGCTGTGCTGGCCATGGGCCAGCGCCCACAGCAGGGCGGCACCGGCGCCGAGCCTGCCCTGACAGCTTCATTAGCCAGAGACAATCTTTGCAGAGTTAGAGATGTCACGTTGGGTAATTAATACATCCCCAGATATGCAGATTTGCCTGGGCTTCTTGGGCAGAATAACCCAGTGAGCAGCACGGTGTGAGCTGGGGGAGAATGTCTCCAGGAATCGTGCTGTTCTGTAGAGTTATCATTCATTATAGGTTGCAAAAGCAGGGGGGAAACTGTGAAAAGGCAACTCCAGGAGCAAAAAGAGTTTGCATTATTGTTCACCCTGTGAAAAGCAAGGTGCAGGATGTAAAGCACCGGGGGAAAGCTGCCAACAATAGACCCCATAGCAACAACAACTTCTAAGGGGGAGCGGGTGGCTGCACATCCCACTGCCCACGCCTTGATGTCGGTGTTCCAGCCCCGGGAGCCAGGCAGCCCCGTGGGGACAAAGGCCCCCTGCTGCCCGCCAGACAAAGGCAGCTCCTTCCCCCGGCACAGTCACAATGCACCCGGCACGGCGGGACTGGCACACAGCACAGCTGCACCCCTGCACCTCCACCCTGCGCCCCAACACGCTGCGCCCACACAGGGGGCACGCGGAGGGGTGGCCAGGCAGGAGCAGGGGGCTGCAGGGTGCTGGAATGCAAGGGAGCTCATGGGGGTCCTGTCCCAGTTGGAATGGCCCATGGTGCTCATCATGGTTGCATCCCAGCTGTCAAGGCCCATGGTGCCATCCCAGTTAGCACAGATCATGATGCCCATCAGGGTGCCCATTGGGATCCCATCCCTGCTGGCACTGCCCATGGTGCCCCTTGGGATCCCATCCCTGCTGGCACTGCCCATGGTGCCCCTTGGGATCCCATCCCTGCTGGCACTGCCCATGGTGCCCATTGGGATCCCATCCCTGCTGGAATGGCCCATGGTGCCCATTGGGATCCCATCCCTCTTGGCACTGCCCATGATCAGCATCCCAGGGACATCACCCACAGCACCCCAAGCAAAGGCACAACCAATTCCTCACTTGTTCCCCCTCATCTCCTCCCCTGCCCTCCCCTGTGGGAGCTATTTTCAGCTTTTGGGGGCCTGCTGGATCCTGTCCCCCCCTTTGTCACCGAGAACAAACCACGGGGTTCAAACCACATTTCCCTCGATGCATTAGCCAGAAGTGGAGTAATTTTGACTCAATTTTTACATGCAAAGGTCACCATTAAAAAGTCATCATTCAGCTGCTCCCAGGGCTGGGTCCTGCCTGTGCTGTGATTAGAGCAGAACTTCAGGATGTTCTGCCTGAAACGAGTGGATATTTTTAGCTGTCAGTATCAGAGAGGGAGCTGGGGGTGTATGGGGAGATAAGGGCACGGTTTAGATTTCTGCCTTTACGCTCACTGTCACATTCAAAAAAATAAATCATAATTTTGATTTTCCATGTCCCTGAGGAAGAGATTGACAAGAGCATCCAGCGCTCGTAATTGGATCATTCCTCTGGGAAAGCTGGCTCCTCCACTGAAATCCTTACATGCTCTAAGGAAAATTGCTCTCAACGTTATTGAAAATATTTTAGGAGACCAAAGATTCTGGGGCCTTTCCAATCGGAGTGCTCGGGTCGGTCATGCCAGAGGAAGACAATAATGGGAACCAAATCTGGAGAGCATTGCACTTAATTGGAGCCCGATCCTGCGAGCTCAGAAGGCCCAGGACCCCCCGGGGGCTCTGAGCCCTCCTCTGGTGGGGACTTGCAGGAAGGAGCCATTCGGACGCCTTCCAAAAGAGATGCCTGAAATAAATTATTGAAAATCTTTGGGTTTTTTTCCTTTTTTGATAATGAAAAATTCAAGTGTTTTGCCATGGAGAGTGGGGCTGCAAGAGGCTGATGTCAAACCTCTCCTGCGCAATCCTTTCCCCTGCTGCTGCTGCTGCTGCTGCTGCTGCTGCAGGATTTTGGAGACAAGCTTTTGCGATGTGTTTGAGCAGTGGTTTGCAGCCCCTGTTTGCCTACTCAGGATGAGGAGGTTCCTTGTAGAGAGGCTCTGTCATTCTCACCCTCCATCTGAAGGAAGTTGAATGCAGGTGGCGGTCGGGCTCTTCTCTGAGGGAACAAGAGACAGGACAGGAGAAGCCTCAAGTTGCGTTAGGGGAGGTTTAGTTTGGATATTAGGGAAAATTTCTTCATGGAGAGGGCTGTCAAGACCTGGAACAGGGCAGTGATGGAGTCCTCATCCCATGAGGGATTTAAAAGCCCTGTGGATGTGGCACATGGGAACATTGGTAAGTGATCTTGGCACTGCTGGGGGAATGGTTAGACTCAGACAGCTTTTCCAACCTAAAGGATTCTGGGATTCTGTTGGCACCCGGCCGTGATGGGCACCATGTGGGGCGCTGCTGGGGATTCTCTGTCATTCCCTGTGGAAACAATGGTGCTGTGTACAGTTTTACCCAGCTCACCTCTGGAGGAAGAAGCTAAAAGGGAAGCTTTTGATGAGATATAGCCTTCCCTGCCTTCCACATAAATTAATTGCACAGTTTAATAAGCTAACAGGTGGTTCCACTTCAGAGTGAGCAGATGAATGAGCCGAGTCCCCCCTCGCCATCCCCTCATCCCCCAGCTATTCCTTCTTTCTATCTCCCCCTTTCTCCTCACTTCTTCCCTTTTCCCTTTTTCCCTCTGATTTATGAGCAGCTCCAATATGAAATGTTTTGTGTGGCCTCTGTGAATATTGATGATGGGGTCGTGCTGATTTGAGCTGTGTTCATAACTTTCTGTGCTTCCCGGGACCATCCTTTCTCCCAGGCGCTGCTCTTCCACCCCGATTTATTCCACGGAGTTTTTGGGAGGCAGCCCCATTTGTTAAAGCTGCCTCTCGCCTGCACATTTGTCTTGGATTATCTCCCGAGGAGAAGACGATAAGTACTTACACAAACCTACGCTGAAATTAAACACACAGAACAAATGAGCCTGGCATGTTCGCATTCTTTCATTTCCAGGGATAATGCCCGGGAGGAAACACTTGTATGACCGCAGATGGAGGATGGGTTGGGAGCCCCAGGAGGATTTGGGCTGCCCTCTTTAGAGGAAAGCTCTCCTCTGCTTCCCATATGGAGGGAAAAAATGATAGCACTGCTAATGGCTGGGGCATGGCTGGGCACCGAGGGGAAGGAGGAGGTAGCTGGGGATGGAGGGAAGACTGGAAAATAATAATGGGAAATGTTTTGATAAGAAGCGTTGTGGTCTTATACAAATATTCCAAAACTTCTGGAGCCCATTTATCCCCAGATTGAACCCAGATGACAGCAAGCTGTTTGCATGGGCTGGAATGTGCCTCCAACAGACACCCAGTTCTCTGGGCTGGGGACCCAGGGGGGAACGTGGGGGCAGCCCTGGGTGGCTCATTCCCCCCTCACCTCCTCCAGAGCCCCCAACATCCCTGTCTGACCATGGCCGGGCACTCCTGCTCCCCTGGGACCTGCTCACAGTCACTCACATCCCTCCTGTGGTAAAAGGAGAGGCCTCAAATAGGGGCACAATCCTGGGAACCGTGAATGGCACATGGAAAGCACCTTGAGCTTTTCAAAAGCTGGAGAGGGCCCTGCCCACACCAAAAGCTCACAGCAGCCTGGCACGCCCCTGTGCCTCGGAGAGCATCTAAACCAGAGCAACTGAGCATTTCCACCTCTGCCTTGGCCATCCTTTCTTCTGCCTCCTCTTCCTCTAGCAGGCATCATCCTTGACATTTCCTTTATATCCCTCCTAAGCTGCTGCTGATGTTGAGGAACAAGTGGCAATAAAAACTGTTAAACACTAATCACTAATTTCCTCCTGGAAGTTTGAAGTGTGATCCTGGTGTTTATTTTCCCTGGAGCAGCTGCAGGGCTGGGAGCATCCAGCAAGGGCCACAGCACCGTTCCCTGCTGGGGTTTGGATCTTTACCTCTGCACGGGCAATGTTTGTATTAAAACTTGCAGTTTTAGTACAAAAGTCAGCAAGAAAATCCAGTGGCACTGGATAAGATCCATTGCTTTGTCAGGAGTCATTGCTGGCTTCTGCCACCAGCCTCTGCAGAGCATTTGGGAAGGATGAACCCTAAACATTGCAGCACTCTGGTCATTTCTTTGCTCCATCCGGGGAGAATTTCCAGGGAAATGATTGTCCAGGCTGGCACAGCTGCCCAGGGCAGTGCTGGAGTCCCCATCTCTGCAGGGATTTAGCAGCCCTATGGTTGTGGCACCTGGGGACATTGGTGGCCTTGGCAGTGCTGGCGGAAAGGTTAAACTCAATCTTAGATTTTTCCAACCTATACAATTCCATGAATTTACGATTCTCTGGGCTGGTGGTGGCCCCAGAGGCACAAACAGCATTGGCTGATGCTGAGCAGCTCCTGGAGAGCATCGATAGCAATCAGGAGCAGCAGGAATGAGCTGGGGATGTGTAATTCCCATCCAGCAGGAATAATCTTCAAAGTCCTGCTGGCGTGCTTTTGGACAACAGCGGAGTTTTCCCTGCTGTAAATGGGATGCGAAAGAATTAACTGAAGTTGGAATGTTATTGTTTGTGTCAGACTCTGTTAACCACGTTAAAACTATATATAATACTTCAATTTCCTATGTCAAAACTCTCTAATGGGCAATATTCCGAAATCAAAGTCTTATGGAGCGGTTAATCTTCTGCACGGACAACGCCAAGTTTAAATCCAGTCCAAATGCCACTTCTCAGTCACAGCTTTAAAGGATTATAAATGATTATAATGGTATTTGTCTACTTGCCTGATACATAAGTTCACGTCAATGTTATCTCCAAAATTGACATTCAGTTTCATCTCGGAGGTGAGAGAATGAACTGTTGACTACCAGCTTCAGAGAGGAAAATGGATTAGCTCTAATGTAATTAGGGCTCCATTCACAGATGATTATTTTCGGCGGGCGCACAAACGGAGCTGATAAGGAGCGAGCTCGGCGGGGGCTGCCGGGGGACACGGGGCTGGATTTGCTCTTTATCCTGCATGGGGTGATGGGTCCCTGTGAGCAGCTCCTGCCTCAGACCTGCACGAGGTTTGTGCAGTGCCCAAAGGCACTCCAGCACTTGGATTTCCGTGATTTCCATGGGGGAGTGGATGGGGATGAAGGTTTGCTGCCATCTCCCTCTGACAGGCCGGCTCTCATGGGACAGAGTCTCTGTTTTGGTGCCTTCATTTTTCCTGGGTCCTGTCCCAATGTGCCAACACCAACATCAATGCCAATGTCAACACCAACATCAGCATCAATGCCAACATCAACACCAGTGTCAAAATCAACACCAAAACCAATGCCAACACTAACAGCAATGCCAAAATCAACACCAACAACATCAACACCAACACCAATGTCAACATCAACACCAATGTCAACATCAACACCAAAGCCAGAATCAACACCAAAACCAATGCCAACACCAACATCAACACCAATGTCAACACCAACATCAATGCCAAATCAACACCAAAGTCAACATCGATGTCATGGTCAATGCCAGCGCCGCGATGGCCTCCTCTAGCTCATGGTTCATAACACCTTCCAGCACTCCAAACCCAAGGACAACTAAAGCCACTGCGCCTTTTTAATGTGTTATTTGTCTGTGTGACTCTTTAGCTCTTAAAAATACATGAGAGAATAAGGATTGTCCCCGAGGATAATGGAACAATGGGAAGCAGCAACAGTTTAATGAAAATAAATAAATTAATCTGTACACAGTGGTGCTAATACAAATGCTTTGTGAGCAGCATGAAAAATTTCGCATTATTCTCCAAAAAGCACAAAACCCTTTTCTTTTGCATTAAAAACTCAATTTTGTTTTGAGTCACATGATAAATGGTGGCAAACTGAACTTTATTACGAATTCATGAACGCAGTTTAATACAATTGTTCTTGCTGGCCTTTGTGCTTTGAAGACAGTCCCTTCTGGCATGAGGTTATTTTTAAATGTGCCAATTCAGCAAGGATGACCTGTGGTATCCCTGGCCCAGCAGGTGCCAGCAGAGCCATGATTTGTGTCCAGCACGATGCACTTTGGGATCACCGACTGTGGAAGAGCTTCAGCTGCCTTCCCATCCCCTGGCTGGGCAGGAAAGACCCTCACGTGGAGAACTACGGGGGAATTACAGAGTGGGGATTATTTTCTGAAGACAAAGCAAACTCCAAGGCATGAATGTCACTGCAGTGATGCTCCAGCACAGAGCCCTCGCCTCGGCAGCCTTGGCAGCTGGATAATGGCTCAGCCAGCCCGGCCTCCAAGCCAGGCTCCAGGGAGCCAGCCCAGAAAACACCAAGACGTCTTGTTTTGGGCCCTGAATTGTTCTGATCCTGCCTCAGCCTGGCCAAGTTCTCCGTATCCCCCGCCTGCCACCCCTCGGCAAGGGGAGCTCAAGGACAGGGCTGAGGAGTTTGTCACTCCCATCCCCTCGCCGCTGCCCTGAGCTGTCACAATGTCCCCATCATGGAGCCACCAAAGGAGGCGACATCTGCACATCCAGTATTCACCTGCTGGAGGAATATTAAAACTCCCTTGGGTGATTAACGGGAGCCGTCACACCGGCTTTTTAACAGCATAAAAAATGGACAGATAAAAATCACTAAAATCATGACGGGGTTTAAATAGAGCTGTGCAAAAAGCAGAAATGCAATTTGTAGCTGAAAAATCTGTGTGCACACTCTGAGTGTTTCTGTGGGCAGAGCAGAGTCTGTGCCTGGGGGAAAAGGGTTCCCAGTCCTGAACACAGCCCCAGCTTCAGCACTGGGCTGAGATTGCTTGCAGAGACTTTGGCAGTAAAATAACCACAGTTACTTAGAAAAACTTTTCCTCTTCTTGCTTGATACCCCCTAAATTTAGAAGAATTTCAGATGGACAAATTAAAAAGTACATTTGAGATAAAATACACAGTCAGATGCAGATTTGAACTCCAGATCTAACTCCACAACCACTTGCAGCTTGACATGGCACAGTGATTTACTGTGCTCAAGATTATATCCTGTTGGTAGCAGCTCTGCACGTGGGAAATAACTCAGGCAGGGATGTGGAAAGGGAATAACTGTTATTTTCTGAGTGCAGGACTTCAAGAGCAGCAGCACAAAGCTGAAACCCCACAGTTTCCTGTACTTGATGGAGGCTTATAAAAAAGGAGAGCAACTTTTCACACAGGCAGATAGTGATAGGATAAAGGGGAATGGCCTTAAAATAAAGGAAGAAAGATTTGGATTAGATGTTAGGGAGAAATCCCTCCCTGTGAGGGTGGGGAGGCCCTGGCACAGGAGCTGTGGCTGCTCCTGCATCCCTGGCAGTGTCCAAGGCCAGGTTGGACACTGGGGCTTGGAGCAGCCTGGGACAGTGGAAGGTGTCCCTGCCCATGGCAGGGTTGGGACTGGTTTGGCTTTAAGCTGCTTCCAACCCAAACCAGTCTGGGATGCAGAGATTCTGAGCAATTCCAGAAGCAATTCCATTGGAGGCTGCTCTTTAGGATGGAGGTGCAGGTCACTATTGCACCCCTCCAGCTCCTGGGATGAAACCTCTACACACTGACTGTGGGGTATTAAACAATTAACCAGCAGCAGTGCAGGGTGATGATGATGATGATGATGATGGTGTGCATTTGGAATCCTGACCCCTCAGAGAGCTTTTTCCCCATCGTGCACTGAAAACAATATAACCATACATAAAATAAACTCTCCTACCCCCTTCCTCCATGCACCAGGAAATGTCCTGTGAAGGCCCTTCATAAACAGCCTGGCCCACCTTCTCAGATTTAATTATAAAAATGCTTGAAACACAATAGTCCTTCACATGCAGGGCTCATTTTCTAATTGAGTTTTGATATGGATATGCACCCAGGAGACCCTCGGCTGATGCACACACCAGATGGAGGGACCGAGCCCTCTCTCCCCTCTCCCTGAAGCAAAGGCACAACAGGAGGATGTGTCAGATGTCCAGGCTCATCTCTGCAGCCCCTCCTGCCCAGCAGAGATGGAGCTTGTTGGGGTGCAAAGGACTGGCCCCAAAATGTCCCCACAGTGGCCAAGGGGGAAGTGGGGCAGAGAGGGGATTCCTGGGCACTGCAGCACCCTCTCCTCCCTGGAAGGGATGTCCTCAGGCTTCTGTGAGTGACCTGTCACCAACACCTCCCTGTCTGGTTAGGCTACACTGGCAAAATTAATTCTGAGAGAAGGTTCAAACACTAAATGAGAGGCTGAGCCAAGCGAAGCGAGGAGTCCCCGCTCGCGCCGGCGCGGTGCTGGTGGGCAGCACATCAAGGGGTGGACGACACCCTGGTGATGAATTACTCACTCCTCTAACACTGCCCAGCTGGAGTGGCTGGAGCAAGCCTTAATTTACTATTTATAAACCTCTCCAGCTGTATTTTGCTAGGCAGAGCAGCTGGCTCGTTGCAGGAGTGTGAAGGAGGGGATGTTAACAGGTTGGCTGGCCGGACTCTGGAGAGCATTTGCAGCAGCACAGGGAAGGAGTTCATGTGCAGGACAGCACTAAAAACCCTTCTCCAGCCAGGCCAGGGCTGCAAACCCCCGGGGCCACGCTGGCCAGGGGCATCTGGGCAGTTACTGGCTAAAGATGATGTTCTTGTGATGAGTATGGTGAGAAAACAGCTCAGGAAGGCTGAGCCCAGGGCTGGTGGTGCCAACCCGGTACCCACCATGGGAATGGGGGAAAACCCCTCATTTTTTCACCCTCACTGTCCTGCTGAACCCCAGGCTGGGCAACCTCTCCCCATCCTGGTCCTGCTCTCCCACCTCACCCCATAGCACCTAACCCGAGCAGGGACTCATGGAACTGGGAGCTCCCCCACACCTCGCCTGCCCCACTGAGGAAAACCCACAGGAAAACAGCAAACCCACTAGAAATAGAGGCAAACCCCACCCAGAGCCCTTCCTCGGGGCAGAACCACCCCAGGGTGTGCAGTTGCTGAGATTTGTGCTGGGTGACACCTCCCCACGTTCTGCATGGGCTTCTCCCGCTGCTGCTAATGCAAACATTTAATTTTGATGATTTATAGCACAGCTATAAAAGCACAGCTATAAAAATAACTCTGGATTACGCTTTGGAGTCAAGGTCTCAGCTCCAGAGCACATTTTTATAGAGTCAGCATCTCAGTTTTTAAAAGTTATACTTCAATATTAAATATGACTTTTTTTTTCAGCAAGTCAATAAAATCCCTTTAGAGCAGATAATAAACTCATTTCTTCTGGGCTGGCTATTGTTTCTAGCCTGGGTCATATCCTGAAGCCTTTAAGGCTGTTCTTTGGCCTCTCTGATGAGGAATTTTGAGTTCAAACCCTCCCAGGCACTGCCTGAGCAGGAACAGACCCCCAAACTGAGCCTTCCCTCAGGCAGGCTCTGTTCCTCGGGGTGCTGTGGTTCGCAGAAGAAGCCCCCAAGGTTTGGCATAATAAGTTCTCCAAGATCTGATCCCTCTCCCATGGCTGTTCCATGGCCCTGGACTGCAGGGAGATGCCCTGGGGCTTTGACGGTTCCAGTCCCTGCAGGAGACAATCCCATGTCTGGGGGTGGATGGAATCACCATGGAAGTGCTGCTCAATAAAACACAACTTCTGCCTCTGAGGGCAGACAAGTGTTTTATGTTTTTACAGCTCTTGGAATTACCCTGTAATCTTATTTGTTTTCTAATACAAGTTTCTGTGGAAAAGGGTATCACAAGATAAATGGAAATTAACTGATTATGAGGATTGTCATTCTTTAAGTACATATTTATCAGGCCATTTGCTCATTCTCTTCTAATATCTTGCCATAAGAGTGTCAAATTAAACACTCCCCAGATTAGGATAATACCCAGCACTTTTGTAGCTTTCCTATCTGATTTGCAAAGCTTTCTTCTCCACAAATGCACTTGAAGTTGGTGCTTTACAAGGCTTGATGGAATTCATTGCAGGATTAATAAGCCTTCTCTGAAGCATTTAACAAAATCTCTGCAGCATCCTCGTCTTGAATGGGGAATAGATTCCAAAGAGCGCTTTAATTAATTTGTCTAATTAATGGAGGGGAATGGAAGTCGGTTCTTCGCTGCAGAGTGGTTCATGTTCACGGCAGCAAATGTCAGCCGAGTTCCAGGGGTGGCTCAGCCCCAGCTCCCAGCACAGGGGTTATCTGGGGGGGGTTCAGCTCTACACCAAATTCGGCGTCTGGGCCCACGTGAGGCTCTAATTACTTTTGCCACGTTGCCTTTGTGCAGCCATTCATCCCCAGCCCGTCCTTATCGTGTCACCGCCCGCTGTCATTAGCGGCGTTTGAGTGCATTAGTGACCGAAGGCAGGTTGGGCGGGCGGCGATTAGAGCGGCGGGGCCTGAGTGGTGTTTGAAATATCGGAATTGTCCTGCTCGTTCCTATCCAAACAGGAGAGTGAGGCGTCGGTGCTGCTCCGAGGGGGAAGCGCTTCCCCCTTGTATCGCGGTGTGATCGCTGTCCCAATTAACCCCCTGTTAATGAGGCTCCAGTGCCGCGGTGCGCGCTGACACGGGACACGCGGTGCCGTGGCTGCAGGGCTTTGTTTGAACAGGGAAAAGCAGCTTCTCACCCCCTCACGGCTCCCTAAAAGCTGCTGCTGCTGTCTGCACACAGGAGCACCCCCAAATACACCCCCAGCCTCTCTGGGTGCATTAATCCCAGAACTTGGTTGGTAGAGACCCTAAAGCCCATCCAGTGCCACCCCTGCCATGGGCAGGGACACCTCCCACTGTCCCAGCCTGCTCCAAGCCCTGTCCAGCCTGGCCTTGGGCACTGCCAGGGATCCAAGGGCAGCCACAGCTTCTCCGGGCACCCTGTGCCAGGGCCTGCCCACCCTCACAGGGAGGAATTTCCTCCCAATCTCCCACCTAACCCTGCTCTCCATCAGTGTGGAGCCATTCCCGTGCAGCTGTGGCAAGCCCTGCTCAGCTCAGCATCCTCTTCAAGAGATGTGGTGGTGGTGGAGGAGGAGGCACCAAGAGCTGGGCATGGACAGGAGCTCAGGGAACCACACTGGCTGTGCCACACCACCAGGAAATTGAGCTTTCCAGGCTGAAGGACATCCCTAACCCTAGAACAAATCCATGGAGTGTCTGAGGACAGAGTTAGAGGTGTTCTGATTCCTGTGGTGTGAAGAAATCCTGCAGCATCCATACGGACAGCAGGGAGCATTGAGGGAGGTAGGGAAAACAGCCTTGGGGGGCTTTGGATTGGGCTGAAATTTATGGAATGGATTCTATCCCATGGCTTCCTAAGCACAGAGCATTTTCCTGCCCCGAACTCACAGTGAAATCCCTGAAGTAGGAATTGTGTGCTCCTTCCTGGCTCCCACGGCAAATTAAATCAAATACTTGGACAATTAGTACAATGCTCATGTCAGGGGAACGGCCTCCAGACACAGCAGACACACTGCATGTTTGATAGATCTGAAAAATCTTTATAGCCAAGATATTTTACACTGAGCCACATTGATTTCCTGTCCATTTTTTTAATATCAGTGTGTGTAACACCAGTCCAGCAAGGAATACAATAAATATCAGCTGTGATTTATCCAAATGGCATTCAGCAGGCACTTTGCAGTCACTCAGTTCATAGCCTCGGCATAAATAAATCAACACCAAAACAAAAGGCAGCACGTAAATCCCATGTACAACCTGCACCCTTCTTGGGATGGAAAATCCAAGGGGAAAACAGAGCCAGCACGAGCAGTTCCTGCTGGAGAATCTGCACATCTGGCTCCCCTTGCTCAGCTAAGAATTTGCTTTTCTCCTTTCATTAAATTTTGCAGAGATATTACAGCGTTTCATCTGCCAGTCCCAATAGCAAAGGACCCTATTAGCCCACGGATTACCTGGGCCCTGTCTCCTGGAAACTCAGAAAAGATCAGGCAGGAGCAGCTCCAAAGAGGCACAGAAATGTTTTGTGCTTGGAGTCTGGGGGTGGAAACGGGCAGGAGGAGATGGAAAGGAGGAATGGGAAGGCTGGAAATTAAAAATACTGATGATACTAAGAACAGGAAGGAGGAGGAGAAGGAGAAGGAGAAGGAGAAGGAGAAGGAGAAGGAGAAGGAGAAGGAGAAGGAGAAGGAGAAGGAGAAGGAGAAGGAGAAGGAGAAGGAGAAGAGGAGGAGGAGGATGAACAAAATTTTCTATATGCTATATAAAATACAGAATCACAGAATCGTCAATATTGGGAAAGGCCTTGAAGACCATCATACCCAACCATTAACCCAACACTGACACATCCACACAGATACACTTAATTAATGCCATGCTGGTGTATTTTAGCTGATTTTAAAGCCTCTACATTCAGTGGTTCATTTACCCTCTTGTAATATTTAAGCTGTTGCAGATGCCCCATTGCAGCAGATGTTGGTGCCCCCACAGTTTCCTGCAGCTGTGCACAGAAGTTGCTTTTCCCAATTGATTTTCTAGTTAATTTAAGATAGCAAGAGTAACAGCCTGCATGCTAAATTCAGTATAAAAGTGCGTACTTTAAAATGTACTTAAAGCAATTTTAACTGGAGATATTTCTCCAGTCTGCCTGCAGGAAAAAAAAGAAATAAAACCAATCCTAATTTAATTTGGAGGCCACAAACCAACTTCCCCATTCACTGCTTGCTGTGAGGAGCACGAGAGGCTGGGTTTACAAACTGGATTTGGGGCAGGGAGCCTGAGAAACCTGTTGCATATCAAGAAATTTTCATTTTTGCTCCTCTCAAAGCCTGATGGCTCCGATGCTCCCACAGATCCAAGGGGATCAGCAAAGCTGGCAGCTATTTCAGGGCTCTGGATATGAACAGCAGTCCTGGAAACCCTGGAGATTCCCTAAAAGCCCTGTGGAAGTGCAAAGGATTATTAGAATCAGATCAATGCTCATGTATCTGCCCCGAGCTGTGTTTATCGTGCAGTGGCTGCAGTGGGGCTGCTGGGGATCGGGATCAGCGAGTCAAACCCGCCTTGGAGAATGAGAATTGAGGATCCCCAGGCTCAGCAGCCCCACAGGGGGTTCTGAGCCAGGGTTTGCACTCCAAGCCACACGCCCTGAGCCGGGAGCGTGGGCTCAGATAAATCCCCTTCGAGTGCTGGCTCCGTGGCCAGGGCAGGGCCAGGGCTGGGGGATGGTTTGCTCGCCCTCTTCAAGAAAACAAAGATTTTAGTTCCCAGTTCTCCTGAATGCACAAAGTTCCTCCCTGTGTGCTTTCTCCACACCTGCAAGGAGGGAGGTGAATCCTCTCTGAATCCTGAGCAGGGCTGCCAGGTGCTGCAGCACACCCCTGACCCTGAGTTTCTTTCCTCTCCAAAATAAACCCAAACAGAGATTACAGGGATGGGGCGTGGAAACATCACGTGAAACTGAGAGGCAAAACTCTTCAGCTCATTAAATCCACCTTCACAGAGGTTGTGTTCCAGTTTGTGGAGCATGAAGTGGGACAAGGCTTCTCCCTTTCCCCGGGGGAGAGCAGGGCTGCTTTTCCCGGTAATGAGGAGCCATCAAACCTCTGTTTGAAACTAACTCACAATATGAGTGTGAAGGGGGAGGGGGGGGAAGGGAAGGGAATAAAAATCATATTAGTGCTGGAAACTCAACTTTCTACTTTTCTTCCTCTGGCAGAATTTAATAAAGCCTTGTCCGGGCCCAGCGCCGCTGAAAGCCACACAAGCCCCAAGCAGCAACCTCGGGGCGGCAAGGCTTTATTAAAGCCAGGCCTAGGGAGAAACGTGTGTTCCTGCAAAGCTGAGTCACAAACAGGGCACACAGAAGCTCCAAACAACCCCTCTCCTGAGCTGAGGGGCTTTTTTAGCAGGGTACATCTGCTGACATGAAACTCTAAGAGGAAAAGGGGAAATGGCTCTGGCTGGGGGTTAGGAGAGGAACCTCTGCCTGCTCTCGTGGTGGATTCAGGATTCACTGGCAAAAGTGACCAAAAACCAGAGACCACTCCAACAGGGTGGGTATTGATGATGCCAAAATTCAGGTTTAAAACAAGCAGCCCCCCTTCTTCTTCCTCTTCTGGGGAATTCTGATTGGGGTTTTTATACTTTTGTGAGTTCAACTGGTAGAGGTTCAGAGAGTTTAATGGGAAGACCGTTCTCCTGCAGCCACAGCAGCCCTGCCATGATGTGCTGGGCTGAGAGGCTGTTGGGGTTTGAGATTAGACTTGGACTGGGTAAAAGTTCAGGTTTAGTTTGGAGTTTGGGTTTCTGGAGGAGCTTGATTGTTTTTGGTTTGTATTTGGTTGAAGGTTGGGTTAGGGCTGGGTTTTAGCTTGGGTTGGGCTCAGATCCAGGTTTGGGTGTGGAATTTAGTTGGGCTCAGGTTTGTGTTTCGGTTGCGCTCAGCTTTGGGTTTGGTTTAGGCTTGGTTTTGGGTTGGGATTTGGGTTTTAGCTGGGTTTCAGCTGGGTTGCATTTAGGTTCAGGTTCGGCTTTGGTTTGGTTTTGGCTTTGGGCTCGGTTTTGAGTTCATGCTCATGTTGTGGTTTGATTTCATGCTGGGGTCCCAGTCCAAGTGTGAGTTGAAGTTTGGGGCAGGAGTCCAGGCCCCTTTCCAGAGCTGTCCCCAAGCTCTGGAGGATCTGGAGCTCAGAGTGGGACAAGGACCAGGACCAGGGCTGAGGATCCCAATCCTGCTGGGATGGAAGGGGTTTGCAATCGGAGCAGGACTTTCCCAGGGCACTCCTGAAGCAGAGCCTGTCACAAGATGAGTTTTCTAAGTGACTTTCCCAACTTCTCTTTTGGCTCCCGTTGGTAATTGGTTCATTTCCAGGTACTTGCAAGAATGTAAATATGGAATGAATCAACTTTTTCCACATTTTCTTTAGCAGCCCTTTTATGAAAAACAGATTTTCCACAGAGGAAATTAAAAAGTACATAAAACTGAGAAATCATGGTGTTGTTGAGAACAGCATCAGCTTTCAATGTCACTTTGTAACTGGCAGCACATACTGTATTCCAATGGCATTAATAGAAACTACAAAGTTTGTTTCAATTAGCTTCGTTTTTCTTTCAGAAAAGGAATTATCATAAATCCCTGAAACAACATTTGTCCAAAAGGGATGTGTAGCCTTACTTTAGAAATCTTTTATGTCTGTTTTCAAATTACACTTCCTTGTAAAAATTATTATACATTGATTTAATAAATGCACTTGATTTGTGTATATTGCTGAAATTTTAAAAAGCCACGACAGAGCTCTGGTTTCCTGTACAAGGCTGTCAAACTGCTTTTCTGCGGTAGATTCTGAGAGAAAGCTCTTGGCAGTTTCTTCTGTGCATGGGCACGTTAGTGAGGAGAAGATGGGGCTGCTTTAGGATTTGGGCAGATTCTTTTGGAACAACTTCTAAAAGAATCTTCCTTCTCAGTGCAGTGTCCACGTGGGAGGCCCTGGACCTTGTGGAGGGTGATGGATGTGGACAGCTCAGAGGGTGGGACTGACCAATGCAACCCCACACCTGGATCCTGGAGAATCCTTCTGCATCAACTTTGCAGCTGAAGCACCATTTGTCTCACACAGGATCCAGGCCAGAGGGTGCCCAGGTACTCCAGCATGGAAAATAATCTTCCTTTGAAAGTGTAAACAAACCTTTCCTTTGGGCTCAGTGCCAGGGAGAAGCACAGCGTGGTTACCCAGTTACAGGGGATTTTTATATCTGATTATCTCCGTTGTGCTGATGATTTGCTGACAGTTTTAATGGGAAACGCCCCCAGAAGTGATGCCCATGTAAAACATGGCATTTCATGGTCTTGTTTCACACCAAGGCACTAATTTTTGGGATGCATGAGGCAAACCCCAAATCTCTGGTGTGGGAAGGAGGTTGGATGGGATGGGAAGACGTTGAATGATTGGGAAGAGATTGGATGGTTGGGAAGGAGGTTGGATGGGATGGGAGGAGGTTGGATGGGATGGAAGGAGGTTGGATGGTTGGGAAGGAGGCTGGATGGGATGGGAGGAGGTTGGATGGTTGGGAAGGAGGTTGGATGGTTGGGAAGGAGGTTGGATGGGATGGGAGGAGGTTGGATGGGTTGGGAAGGAGGCTGGATGGGATGGGAGGAGGTTGGATGGTTGGGAAGGAGGTTGGATGATGTGGGAGGAGGTTGAAGGGTTGGGAAGGAGGTTGAAGGGTTGGGAAGGAAATTGGATGGTTGGGAAGGAGGTTGGATGGTGTGGGAGGAGCTTGAAGGGTTTGGAAGGAGGTTGGATAGGTTGGGAAGGAGGTTGGATGGGTTGGGAAGGAGGTTGGATGGGTTGGGAAGGAGGCTGGATGGTTGGGAAGGAGGCTGGATGGGATGGGAGCAGGTTGGATGGTTGGGAAGGTTGGATGCTGTGGTCGCCGTGTGGCCCCAGCCCTGCTCTGGGGAAGATGCACAATGGGCTGGGGGGGGGCTGTTCTTAATTACAATTTCCCCAAAGTCTCCCCACGCAGCTGACACCAGATCTAATTTATCTTGTCAGCTGTCCCCACATCAGAAATGCACTCTTTGAGCAACAGTAATAATAACATTAATGCAAATCATCCCTGCCTGCAATGTGGAGCACGCTGTGGCTGCTCCCCTGCCTGAGCCTGCCCGGGTGGGGGAGCAGCTCCAGGCTCTGCTCCCGGGGACCTCCTCGCTATTTCTGCTCCAGGAAAAATGGATTTTCCAGGCATTTTGTGACTTTTTTCAGGAGACCATCCCACATTCCCTGGGTACACGCTCACCACCCCAAATGGCCCTGCCCTGCACCGAGATGTTCTGGGGAAAAGAGCAATAATTGTGCGTGCTTTCGCTGGGAATTACACAGGATGAAGACAATTATAGGATGAAGACAATTAGGGCATGAAGCAGATCTGATCCTGTTTCCACTCCCCAGATCACATTTCCTCGTTTGCTTTTGTGGTGCTCAGAGTCCATCTCGTGTGTGAAGAGCTGCTCACGGTGTGCCCCTCTCCCGTCCCCGTCCCCCATCTGGGAGCAGAATGAAAATCTCACCCAGGGCTCTCCAAACCCAACCCCTTTTGGGTTTCTCTCCCTTTACAACGGGAGAAGACAAACTCCTCCCTTCCTCGGCGCTTCTGGAAAGTTTTATAATCTAAATCATGGCCGAACTTTTGGGTTTCACTTCCAGGGGAGCCGGAGGACGAACCCCACGGGCGCTTGGGCTGCGTCCCACATGGGATTTTCCATAATCTCCCCAACAACCCAAGGCTGCGGCAGTTCCAGCCCGGTCCCCCTTCCCCTGCCTCCATCACCTCCTCTCCAGCGCGCACCGCAATTATCATGCAAACCAGCACCTCGCACCTCGTTAATGCCTTTCAAACCTCAACTTCCTTGAAGTTCTGAGGGGTTTCAGCGCAGCGCTCCCCGCGAGCGGGGTTTTTCCCCCGCCACAAACGCGCAGGACGCGCTGGAAGGCGCCGGGAACAGCGGCGAGCGCCGCGTCGGGAGTGTTTACACGGCTGTTGTGGCAAACGCCGCCGCGCTAATTTATTCCCGTCCCTTAAATTCTGTTAGCAGTTGTAAGGCAGCCGGATCCCACCCATGGGAGCGTGTGCCCTCATGAAACACAATTACAATGAGAATATCTCATTATCTCATTGGCTTTAGCTTACTCTTCTGTTACCATGGTTTCGAATACACAGAGGAGCCCGAAACTAAGCGCGCTGCTAACAAAGAACATCTCCTTGTACAATGACATCAGATCGTGTCGGACAGAACAGACTTAATTAAATACCCCCCGACGCAGGGCAAATCCACAAGTTAGGGACACTTTTAAACCCGGCACCTCCCGGGAGCTCCGCCGAGGAGCAGCCGGGTGGTTCCTGCCGGAGCGGCGAGCACGGATGGTTCTGGCAATAAAATAGGTTATAAAATGATCTCTCCCCTTCCTGAGCCCTCTCCCACCTCTCCATAACCCCTCCCCTGCCATCCACGGCGGGTGACGCCGGGTGACTCTGGGTGATGCTCCGGGCAGGACGCGGGGGTCACCGGGCCAGCCCAGCCCGCCCGCAGTGACCTTTTCCCCCTGATTTTCCAGCTTTGGCCCCTGGGGAAGGGCAGTGCCCGGACCCCCGGACCCCCCGGTCCCACCGCCCGGGTGGCTCAGCCGCGGCTTTCCAGCGGCGGCATTAAAAATTCCACAAATCATTTATTTACCCTGGAGTATATCCGGTGACATAATGTGACAATAATGACATCCCTAGTGGTGTTAATTGATTTTGTCCTGCTAGAGGAGGCAATTTGGCGTCCACAGCAGCTTCTAGATCACGGACCTACTGATTGTCTGCCGAGGTAATATTACTGTTAATGAAGAGAAAACACGCTTTCCTCTTTAAAAGACAATATGCTAATTAGGACAGACAATAGAGAGTCAGGGGTCATTTATTATTTTTAAACAGAGAGTTAATGCTAAATGACTGGCATGGAAGTGCAAAACGACTGTAAATTAATAAGTGCAATTCCTGGCTCATAAAAATCCATCGTCGCTGTTAAATAAAAAGAAGGGCATTCATGAAATATTCCGACCATCGGAATACTTGAAGGTGTGAATAATTAACAGCCACAAGTTAACATCCACCAGCTTGTAAAAGGTCTGATTAAAGGCAGTGTTCATCAGCCACCAAACTATCACAGCTCGTCGGGTCAACATCTCCTAATTAATGATTTCTTATTAGAGAGATAAAACGCGTTTTCTGAGGAGAATTATTTTTTAAAAAGGAACGAGTGTTTTCAGCGCAATGTGTGGAATAATTAAACTCGTTTAATGGGGCTGGGGCTGGCTGGGCTCCTCAGGGGGGGTGTTGCTGTGGGCACTGGTGGCTCTGGTGACACCAGGGGCTCTTGGACAGGTCCCTGGGCAGATGCTTCACCTGGAGCCTCCAGCTCAGAGCTGAACTGTGCTAAAACCCAGCCCCAAAATCCACATTTTCAATTTTCCTGGGAAATGCTTCACAGCAGCACCCAAAGCAGCACCCAGCTCTCTCCCACAGCACAAACTGAGCGAGGTGGGAGCAGGAGAGGGTGGATACAGCAGCCCAACCCTGCAGCCTTGGCTCTTTTGCTGTGTCCATTTCAATGAGTTTAACTCAGTGTTAGTGGGATCCAGGGGAAGGGACCCGACCTTTATTGCTCTTTGCTGGAAAACTTTGAAAAATTCATTCCAGGCCATGGCTGAGGAGTCCCCGTGACCTCCAACTCCCTCTGTCTCATCTCAGTCATGGTTAAGGTGCAGAGTCACAGCTCACCTGCAGCTGCCACCTCCTCACCTCGCAGGCTCCAGCTGCCCCACGCTCACAAGGTTGGTTTCCAGCTCCACTGCTCTGAAAACCAAACTGCCCTCGTTTTTCTTTAAATTTTAGAAGGTCTTCCAGGCACATTTTTTGCCGTTTATAGTTTTAGTTCCCAGGAATGAAGGACACTATTTTCCAACCTGTTTTAACCTCTTCCGCCGAATTCATATATTCATATATTTATTTTGAAGCTTTTCTTCATAGGAATGAAGAACACTTTTCTTGTTCTGTTTTAACCTCCCCAATTGAATTTATATTTATTTCTCTCCAGAAATAGGGACACTTTGCATTCACCTGTTGCGAAATTCTCAATAGCAGAAAGAACTGGCTTCACCCCAAATTTGGGATCACCACGGAGGGGCTGTTTTCTTGACTTCTACTCGTTTTCCTTCTACATTAACATAAATAATCTTAATTTCAAAAATAATTTGGTTAATAGCTCTGGGGATGGGTTTGGAGCTAGGGATTTGGTTTATTTGTTTTTCGGCTTTTTTAATTAAAAGAATGTCCCCGGGAGGGTGAAGAAAATGCCCTATAAATTAGGAACGTTGATCACTGGGATGCTACAAACCAGGTCAGCCTGAACATTGAAGTTGAGGAGATGCCATTTTAGTGCACTGAAAATCATCACAGGGGGAGTAAACAGCTCACAGGATGACCACGTCCTATTGAACCCTTTTAAGGGATTTTAGGGTGGTTGAATTTCCAGAAATACCCAGCTTGGAGGGGTCTGCTCCAGGTCAGCACTGGGAGGAATTACCAGCCCCAGCACTGGGGTTGGGATGAACTGCCAGGAGAGCCTGGGTGCTGTGACCTCGGGAAGGGGAGAACCAGGAGAGGAGAACCAGGAGGATCCCAGTGTCCCCTCAAACCCTCTGGTGTCACCCACTGCACCAGGGATCAGAGGAAAATGAGTTGTGGCAGAGCTGGGAATTGGGGCCTGAGCCCCCCCGGGGGAGGGAGGTGCAGCTTCATCACCAGTAAACAACAACAAAGAGCTCTGGCCACAGCGTGGCCCCCGAGCTTTGGGGCTTTGGGCTTGAATTTACCTTTTAAACACCGATTTCTGAGCATTAAAAGCATCGCCTGGTGCTCATTTGCATTTAAAGAAGAGAAGTTCAAGCTCTTAAACCTCCAAATTCTGCACGAAGCAAGGGCTGGTGAACCAATATTTACTCTGGATTCATTTTGGGGCCTAAATGGCATTTTAGGAGCTGTTTTAATGAGGGAGCTCTGCGCATGCCCCCGTGCTGTTTTGGACTCACTCTAATGATCTGGAGGCGTGGCCATGCTTTAATGATCCGCTTTAATAATTTATCAATAGAGTTTGTAAGTGCTAATTTGCACTTTTAGGTGCACATTCTCCTTTTGAAGCCGCCACGCAACCCCCTATTAATGTTAATGGGAGTTGTGCTCACATTAAAAGGAGATTATACCCCTAAGGTGTTTAACATCTGACTGAGCCAGGTCTGAGAGATGTCACTGCTTTCATTTCGGGAGGTGGCTTTTGGTTGGGCTGTCACCACACAGCGCAAAGGCAAAGGCAGCTTCAAACAAGGAGAGAAACCGGGCAGTGCTAAGTCACTGCACCAGCCTTGACTTCTTAATCTCGGGTTTAAATCCAACTGCGGGGCGAGGCCGAAGATGGAGCAGCTCGAGGGTGACGGTGTCACCCAGCGCTGTCACCGGAGCCACCGAGGGGTGAGCAGAGGTTAATTTATACCCAGGAAAGAGTGGAAGGGCCAATAGTCAGGAAAAACAGATTTCCTCCACCAGTTTAAGAGAGGCTCTAATCACTTCTGGGGGCAGTTTTTGCCGTGGCGTTTATGAATTGACATCTAATTAGCGGGAGGGAGGTGAGGGCCTGTATTTATCTCCTGACTTAACAAATCGCTTCAGCAGAAATTTAAATCCTATTTATTGCGCTGGAATTAATTGGGTTAAGTGACAGGGCCAAGGATCGATGCAGGAGGGTTTCACCTCTTTAACCCTTTCCTGAGCCCACACCTACCAGAATCTGGGGTTTGAGGGGATGGATGAGGCAGCAGGGAGTTATTTGGGTGCCCTGGGGTTTGCACAGGGATGTGTTGGCTGACACAGGGAGGAGTGTGTGGACACAGAGAGATGATTAATTAATGCCTAAAACCCATCTTCTCCCCCAGAAACGGTGTCAGAGCTGTCCCCAGCTCAACCACTCACCTGCGTCACCTCCCTGAGGTTTTCAGAGTCACTCTCAGCTCCTTTGGAGAGATTTGGGGAGGGATCAAACGATATCCCTGGGATCAGTCGGGGTCAGCTGTCCGGGCTGGGTCCCCCCAGCTCCCTGTGCACCCCTGGCTCTGCAGCAAAGCCCTCGATGCTGTGTGAGCCCTGCTCAGCAAGAACAGAACCAGCCCTGGGTTATCAGTGCTGCTCCCAGCACAAATCCCAGCCCCATCCCAGCTCCTGTGAGGAGAATTAACTCTGCTGCAGCCAGAGCTGACAACCGGCAGAGCGAGCCTGCTGATGAATTATGCATTTCCCCACCTGGGAGTTCATATTTACCATATCTTGCTGAAATCCATTAGGAAGAACAAACACTGTATTTATCCAACACGCTCCGAAGCCGCGCATTTGCATCCCTGCTGCGAGGAGAAGGAGCCGGGGCGGCTGCCGGGGTCTGGAGGGTCCTGTCCAGGCTCAGCCCCGGCCTCGGGAGAGCCCTTGGCTGGACACGCCTGGGAACCCTCAGGGGGAAGGAAGGTGGCTCCGGCTGCAGGTGACGGGCAGGGACCAGAGTGGAAGGGCTGAGACAGAGGGGCACCCCGAGCTGCTGCACCCCGGCACCCCCAGCACCCTCAGAACCCCCAGCACCCTCAGAACCCCCAGCACCCTCAGAACCCCCAGCATCCTCAGAACCCCCAGCACCTTCAGAACCCCCAGTGCCCTCAGAACCCCCAGCACCCTCAGAACCCCCAGTGCTCTCAGAACCCCCAGCACCCTCAGAACCCCCAGCACCCTCAGAACCCCCAGAACCCTCAGAACCCTCAGAACCCCCAGCACTCTCAGAACCCCAGTGCTCTCAGAACCCCCAGCACCCTCAGAACCCCCAGAGCTCTCAGACCCCAGCCCTAGCCTCTCAGAGCCCCATCTCAGAACAGCACCCTCAGAACCCCCAAACCTCAGAACCCCAGCACCTCAGAACCCTCAGACCCTCAGCAACCTAGAACCCCCAGTGCTCTCAGAACCCCCAGTGCCCTCAGAACCCCCAGCACCTTCAGAACCCCCAGCACCCTCAGAACCCCCAGTGCCCTCAGAACCCCAGTGCCCCCCGTGCCCTCAGCATCCTCAGCACTTCAGTACCTCCAGCACCCCCAGAATTCCAGTACTCCCAGTATCTCCAGCACCCTGAGCATCCCAGTACCTCCAGCACCCCCAGTGCCCCCAGCACCCTCAGCACCTCAACATCCACGGCACCCCCAGAATCCCAGTACTCCCAGTATCTCCGGCACCTTCAGCACCCACATCAGCTCCAGCACCCCCATGACCCCAGTGCTCCCAGTGCCCTCAGCACCCCCATGACCCCAGGAACCCCTAGCACCCGCAGCAGTGCCAGCAGTGCCAGCACCCCAACACCCCAACACCCAGGGTGGCTGACGCCCGGCCGAGTGGGTGGAAGGGACCCTGGGGAGCCCCCCAGTCCCCGCACAAGCAAAGGCAGGGTTTGGGGAGCCGGGGCAGCAGAGGAATCCTGTTCTGAAAGGCTCGATGGTGGCGGCAGAGGAAGGGGAGGCCCAGGCTCTGAGGAGAGGAGCGCATCTCCCGCATTTCCTCCCGGCCCGTCCCTGCAGGACCGCGCCTCCCGTACTCCGGCGTTTCAACCCGGCTCCGCCAGCGCCGCGTTTGAACACGTCAGGGGACAGCGGGGCTCTCTGTGAAGCGAGTGGCAAGAAAAGAGACTGTTCCCTGTCCCTGCTCAGAGACGAGCTCTTTAAAGCCTTCAGGAACGCCCCAAACCGGCCCCGCTCCGCTTCCCGAGCGCTCCATCCCCGCTCTCTCCTGGCTGGAAGCTCCAGCCGGGGAGGGGGCGGTGCTGGGGCGGCTCAGGAGCCCACAGGAGCACTCCAAGAACCCTTTTCCTTCTTTCTTTCTACTTAACTCAATAAGAAAAAAAATAAAAAGAGAACTTCTTCCCTTTCTTCTGACAACGTATCGAGAGCTGTGGCAGTGTTTTCTGCAGAGCAGGAGCTCCAGCGGCCCCCAGGGTCTCCTCTGCTCACCCCGGCAAATCCTGGGCAGGAACACTCTGGGCTGAGATAATCCCCGTCCCCAGCAGCGCGGGGAGGCTCTGCAGGGATGGAATGCAGGGAGAAAATGGGAAAACTCCTTCCCGAATACCGGAGATGAGCCATGACTGAGGTGGAGTCTCTGCGGAGCACATCCATGGGAAATGGGAATGGCTTCACACGGACAGAGGGCAGGGATGGGTGGGATATCGGGAAGGAATTCCTGGCTGGGAGGGTGGGGAGGCCCTGGCACAGGGTACCCAGATTTGCTGTGGCTGCCCCTGGATCCCTGGCAGTGCCCAAGGCCAGGTTGGACATCGGGGCTTGGAGCAGCCTGGGACAGTGGAAGGTGTCCCTGCCCATGGGACACTGGATGAGCTTTCAAGTTCCTCGCAGCCCAAACCCTTCTGTGATTCTGTGATCGATGGCGCTGAAAGAGCAAGTTAAATATTGATATAAATATTTAAACGTCACTTACGGCCCTCAGTGTCTGTTTACTCCAAAGCATCCCCTCGGAAAGTTTTGCCGACATGATCTGCAAGTTAAACAACTTTTCAAAGGACACTCCAGGGGCCGCACAAAGGACCCAAACTCTGTGTTGTCGCAGGCTTATGCTTTAAGCCAGGTTTAAAAGGGGCGGTGAGCGCGGGGCGGGGCAGCAGAGGGCCGAGGGGCGAGGGGCCGGGTGGCCGTGCCCGGGGTGGCCGTGCCAGGGCTGCCACCAGCGCCGCGGTGGCTCCCGGGCAGGGCTGGGCACTCGCCACAGCCCGGGGAGAGAGGAGCACATGAAAGCCGGGCTGGATTTGCCTTGCAATGACAGCTGCATATTAATCTAAAGAATTCCTGAAAAATCAAAAAGACATTTTTCAGCAAAATACACCCCTAGAGCCTCGATCCTAAAGCAAGGGAATAAACTTGAAACGGGATTGATTTCATCTTAAAGGGAATGGCTCTTTGAAATGCTACCAGCTGCAGTTGTCTTATTTGGTTTTCAATACTATAACAAAATTGTGCCATATTGTGTCAAATAAGGAGATAATATAACAGCTTTAAACAAATTTTGTAATTACGGGATCAATCAGAAATGAATTAAATCCTCGTGCATTAGGTAAAGTGGTGCCACTGAATACTGAGTAGCTCCAAACAGCAGCTCCAGTGGCAGCCCCAGAGCTGAGGGCTGGGTGTGACACCAGCCAGGGCACACTGGGGACGTGGCAGCCCCCAGCCAGTGCTCCTGGGATTAAAGGTGCCACGCTGGGATTAAAGCTAAAAGAGTGAAAAGGGAACTCCCCCAGCAGCCTGTGCCACCAGAGCAGCGCCCAGCACCAGCTGCCCCCGTGCCAGGGCCTGGGCAGGGCTGGGGCAGCTCAGGGGGGGTTGTTCCTGGCAATGGGAATGCTGCTCCAGCACCGTGGTGGTGGCGCTCAGGATGCTCTCCCTGCCCTTGCCTGTCCCTTTGGTTTTTGCAGGGTTTTATGTTTTACTTTGGTGGTAGAATTTTCTATGTATTTTCTATAAACATAGTTTTTGGTTTTTTAACTGGCATAGATTGTTTTTGAACTTCTAGTTTGTTTTCATTTTTTTTTCTCTTAAAGTGGAAAAGATGATAAGACTGTGTCATCATCTTGTGGAATTGTAGAGGTGGTAACCTCATTGACCAATCCACGATTGTCTTAGAAAAGATACAAAAATGAGTAAATAAAAAAAGGCAGGCTCTCTTTTCTAGTCCTGCCTGAGTAGTTCCTGACCTGCTCTAAAATCTGCGTGTTTCTTTTGTGTCCGACAGTGCGACACTTGCCCAAGGATGGATTTGTGTTCCTGTAGCCAGGAGGGATGGAAAGCCACTCTGAATTAAAGATCTGTGCCCCACACAGCACCAAACTCCTGAGGATTTACCTTTGGGTGTTTGGGATTGCACAGAACAGAAACCAAACTCCTGGGGATTTATCTCTGGGTGTTTGGGATTACACCAGGACAGGAATCAAACCGCAGGGCAGCCGGAGCTCCCAGAGCTCCCCTCCTGCCCCAGCCGGGTTTGTGCCTCCCTCCCAGCCCAGCATCCAAAGCTGGGCCCTGATAACAGCCCTGATAAGAACCCACACACCGCGCTTCTGCTGCGTCACAGAGACGGGTTTACAAAAACATCAAACAGGGTCAGGGTTACCAGGAGAAGCTCCTTGGCTCCTCCACCGGACCCTGCCCATCCACAGCCCTCACTCCTGCCATTTAATTACGTGTTAACGAACTTCTTATGCAAATGAGGCACCGAGTGGCCCTTCTGGGTGTGATGTCACCCTGGGACCTGTGGGGAGAGGGGCCCCGCGTGCTGCACGGAGCAGGATTGGATCCTGGCAGATCAGTGTGTGATCCCACCAGGGACTAATAAAACTATTATTTGGAAAAGCTCTTGTATACTTAAGATTCTTATATAAGCTGGAGCATTCCAAATCAGGCCTTTCTGCTCTTTCAAAGAACGAGGAATGCTGTTAGGGAATAATACATTAATAGCTGAGATGCTGCACACACTCTTTTCCGAGGCTGTTTCTGCATCAATTGAATAATTCTGTTGATTCCTCCACTTGAACATCAAATTTGTATTTGAGCTGCTCTCTCCGAGGCTGCTGCCACAGCTGGAGCTACAGGATGAGTCAAAACAAGGATCTGTGAGCACAGTCAGCGAACGAAGGGGGAATTGTGTGCAGGAGTGCTCATCATCCCTCCCCAAAACCGGGCTCTTCGTTTCTTTGTACTGTTTGATTTTCCTTTTCCCACACTTCCTGCAATTCCCGTTTTCTTTCAGGGCAGCAGCAGAGGGCTCGGCTGGGACAGGATTTGTATGGAGTGTCAGGAGCCCAAGTTTTGCGTGGCTGGGAAATGCAAACCCCATTTTCTCCTTTGGAAAGCAAGTGCCGGCAGTGTGAGGGACCAGGAGCTGAGAAATTTTGCAAACCCTGAAATTATCAGTGCAATTATAAAAAAAAAAAAAAATCCTTCTGCTAATGCATTGCTCCCCAGCCCTTCACCCTGAATGCAGTGCAGGGAGTGCAGTGCAGGGAGTGCTGTGCAGGGAATGCAGTGCAAGAAATGCAGGTACAGGGAATGCTGTGCAGGGAATGCTGTGCAGGGAGTGCTGTGCAGGGAATGCTGTGCAAGGAATGCAGGTACAGGGAATGCTGTGCAGGGAATGCTGTGCAGGGAATGCAGGGCAGGGAATGCAGGTGCAGGGAATGCATCAAAATGATTCCCAACACCAGCCGCCAGAGCTGCTCCTGTCCTTCCTTTGCAGAAGTCATCAGTAACTCCAACAAAACAAAAATCCCGTTTTTCTAAGGGTCTCATCACACTGAAAACTTGCTGGGGTTTGTGACAGCACTTTTACATTAAGATACAAGAATTCAGATTTTCCACACAATGCAGGACCAAAAATCACATTAGCAGAGAGCTGGAGCGAGGAGATCAACATTTATTACATCCCCATCACACACCTGCTTTTAAGTATGGGATGGAATATTGGATGAAGAGGGTTTGAAATCAAACCTGTCTCCAGCTTTGTGCTTGGGGCAAGTTCTTGCAGCGCCAGCACCACCAGGGTTGTGTTAAATTTGCTGTGGGGACCCAAAACACGACTCAAATAATTTGTCTGTTGTGGTTTGGGAGATGGAACTGATCCGTGTGGGCACGGGAGAGGCTGGGAGGAAGGACGTGCTCCAAGGGTTGATCTGTCTGGACTGGACATCAGAATCTATTCCCAGTGCTCTGTGAGAGCACCAGAGTTGGCACCCACAACCTGTAGATCTTGGGGCAATGCAGAGCCCCTTCCAACCCTTTCACCTCACAGTATTTCTAAATCCTAAATCTCACTTTGTGTCAGCAAGATGTCGATTTTACCTGGATTGTGGATGGGCTGCACTCTCTGGGCTGGGGCTGCCAGCAGAGCACAGCCTTGGCACACTGTGAGGTGCTCTGTGGCGTGGAATCACAGAATATCCTGAGCTGGGAGGGACCCACAAGGATCATCCAGCCCAGCTCCTGGCCCTGCACAGGACACTCCCAAAATCCCACCAGGTACTGTCCAAACACTCCCTGAGCTCTGGGAGGCTGCTGGGCAGGGAGGGCAGCAGGGAAGCTGCTCCTGTTGCAGGTTTCTGTTGCACTGAGCAGCAAGGATAGGGCTTTGGCAGCACCTAAATCAGGATTTTCATGCCCAGGCAGCACAGCAGGGGCCTGGGGGGTGACTCTGCCTGCCCTGCCTGCACTTCCACTGCCAGGAAAGGGCAGCAGGCAGGCGCGGGGCAGTTACCTGCACAAACAGTTTGGTGTCAACAGCATTTTTGGGGTATTTTTTGTAACAGTATCAACTCAATATCCAAGCATTTTTCACCTCCCAGGACAAGCCATGGCTCCTGAGCTCACCCTTTGCAGAAGTTCCTGCCGTTTTTTAGGCACAAACAGGCAAAAGGTGTTGGTTTCCTTCGGAAAAGCTCCAACCCATCCCATCCCTCCAGCCCCGGCTCCCCACCCATCCCACAGCACCTCCCACAGCCCCGGCAGGAAAACCACGGGGATTATCCACCAGGGAAGAGGGAGAAACAACCACATCTGTGCAGGGAGAGAAAGCAATAAATAACAAATGAGATCTGTTTATGTAACACAATCTCGTTTTCGATGTGAGGACGAACAATGTGATAATCAATCAATCAATCAATCAGTCAATCAATCACACTTTTGTGTTGTGAGCTCAGAGCCAGCTCCAGACTGCAACATCTGGAGCTCCTTCCAAATTCCAGGGGTACCTGGAGCCTAAGGGTCACCTCCAGCACAGCAGGTGGAAAAATCCCAAGTTTTAACTCTCGTGGTTATCACAGAGGTGGCAGCACACAGGGAAAGGGCATCGCCCCCCATGGCAACGAGCAGCCAGGGCAGGGTGAGCTGGGAACGATTTCTGTTTAAAGCAGTGGGGAAGTCAAGGAGCAGACTCAGAGAATTGTTCAGTTTGGAACAGCCCTCTGAGGCCACTGAGTCCAACCATTCCCCAGCACTGCTGAGGTCACACTGACCATGTCCCCAAGTGCCACATCCACAGGGATTTAAATCCTTCCAGGGATGGGGACTCCACCAGTGCCCTGGGCAGCTGTGCCAGGGCTGGACAACCCTCCCAATATCCAGCCTGACCCTCCCCTGGCACAGCCTGAGGCCGTTCCCTCTCCTCCTGTCCCTGCCAGGGAGTCGTGCAGAGCCACAAGGTGCAGCCCCAGCTGCCAGAGCTGTGCCAAAGGGATGGGGGTGGCTGTGTGGGCACCCTCTGCTCCCCCCTGGGAAAGACACCCCTAATCCACACCCGAAGCTTGTTTTGCTGTTCCGTGTTGCCTGTCTTTGATCGCCTGTTTGCCGTTTTGGCCAAACCGGGTGAAAAGAGTTTGCTGAAGGAGCAGCGGCCCCGTGCCCAGCTAAAACCTGGCAAAGCTGGGGAAAACACGGGCACAGCTCGGACACGCTCGGGAAGCAGAGGTGGTAAAACAAGCAGAGCAAAGGACTAAAGCAGCAGGGGCTGGAGTTTGCTTCTCATGGGAGAACTCCGGGAGTTCCGTGGCAGGTTTAAACCCAGGAGCAGCGGCAGGATCAGCGGGTCTGTGCTGCGGCCGGAGCTCCGCAGGGTTTGGGATTCACGGCTCGGCAGCGCTGGAACAGCAACTGCTCCATCTGCTGGGAACGTCTTGGGCTGGGAGGGGATGAGGGATGCGGGATGTGGGATGAGGGATGTGGGATGAGGGATGCGGGATGCGGGATGAGGGATGCGGGATGCGGGATGCGGGATGAGGGATGCGGGATGAGGGATGCGGGATGAGGGATGCGGGATGAGGGATGCGGGATGAGGGA